>CM068760.1:12202762-12302629 GCA_035084275.1 Hydrolagus colliei | reverse complement strand
TGGTGCGACGGGTGCGTACGCACCCCCCCAAATTATAAAAGGTCCACATTTTCCGGGGTAGCGAATTGTATTTTTTTATCAAATTTAAATACCAAGTAAATTTATTGAGCATTTGTGTAACAATCAGTTCTTCAAAACTATGTATAAATTATAAACACACATCTTTGAATGATTTAGTATTAATATAAAATTATCGAGTCGCACACCAGAATCGGCGTCTCCCCAAATCATACCGCGTCGATAGACCAGTCCATGACGCGGCGAGTCTGTGACTCGTGATTGGATAAACACAGGCGCCAAGACTCAAATCCTCGTTTGGAAATCATCCCGTAAACAGCCACAAGGGGCAGCACCAATTCTGGAGTTAAAATCATCTTTTCATCTGATCACCGTAAGTAAAAATTACTCAAGTTTTGAGAGGTGTGACTGTAATGCCAGCAAACAATGACAACATATGTACAAGATTCTGAGAAATTAAAGCTTTTGAGAACCCAACAAAAAAGTTATATGTGTCTGGACGGGAATGCCTATCTTTTAAAAAATACTCATGGACGTAGACCTAGGCTTTAGCGCCTATTCCACGTGGTGTGTCAATCGGAAATCATCCCGTATACAGTCACTACATAAAAAGGTAGCACCACTTTGTGGAAGCTGAAATCGTATTTTAATCTGATAAATGTAAGTAAAAATGACTTAAGTTTTGATAGGCGTGTTTCTGGAATATCATGTTTCTTGTTTTGACTTGATTATCACATTTGATTTATATTATTAAAGATGTATTCCTGTCATTAAAAATTGCTTTTAGAGACGTCCACTGCCATGCAAAAAACATATGACCGCAAAGATAAACAGTGCGACTTTATTTCACATTCAGTTTTGTACCCAGAGTGAAAAAACATCAATGTCGCACGAATTTGGCATAAAAATAGTTTCACCATCATCTGATCCAGCGAACTCGGGCATTGACAACCACACTTCTCCACTGATCCCTTCTCTCCATGCAGCCTGAAAACTCCCGCCTGCCAATACCCCAATCGCGCTCCAGAGTATCGAGTATTCGACCTTCCAAAATATTTAGACACGGACTACCGGGGAAAATAAAAACACTGAATAAATAATGATGCTCTTAAACACCAAGGGCATGAAACATTTACCGTTAATATTGGATCTTCTGAACCGATTAAATAAGACCTCAAACTGTGTAAAACGTCGGAGCCTCGAGGGGGCTTCGGGGGCAGCCCCCAAGCCCCCGGCCATTGTTGGTCCCATCACTAGCAATTCGCACCCCCCCATTAAACATCCTGCGTACGGCCCTGATATATGTGTGTGTGTACAGTGTGTGTGTGCAATGTGTGTGTGTATATATGTGTGTGTGTACAGTGTGTGTGTGCAATGTGTATGTGTATATGTGTGCAGTGTGTGTACAGTGTGTGTGTACAGTGTATATGTGTGTGTGTACAGTGTGTATATGTGTGTGTGTGTACAGTGTGTGTGTGTGTGTGTATATGTGTGTATGTGTACAGTGTGTGTACAGTGTGTATATGTGTGTGTGTGTACAGTGTGTGTGTACAGTGTATATGTGTACAGTGTGTGTACAGTGTGTATGTGTACAGTATGTGTGTACAGTGTATATGTGTGTGTGTACAGTGTGTATATGTGAGTGTGTGTACAGTGTGTGTGTGTGTATATGTGTATGTGTACAGTGTGTGTACAGTGTGTATATGTGTGTGTGTGTACAGTGTGTGTACAGTGTGTATATGTGTGTGTGTGTACAGTGTGTATATGTGAGTGTGTGTACAGTGTGTGTGTGTGTGTGTATATGTATGTGTACAGTGTGTGTACAGTGTGTATATGTGTGTGTGTGTACAGTGTGTGTACAGTGTGTATATGTGTGTGTGTGTACAGTGTGTATATGTGAGTGTGTGTACAGTGTGTGTGTGTATATGTGTATGTGTACAGTGTGTGTACAGTGTGTATATGTGTGTGTTTGTACAGTGTGTGTACAGTGTGTATATGTGTGTGTGTGTACAGTGCGTGTGTGTGTATATGTGTGTGTGTGTGCAGTAGTGTCCGGGATATATCGATATATCGGTTATATCTGTGTAATTTTTCCTATCAATATGCCGATGTTGGAAATTTGAATATATTAGAATATCGAAAAAATTCGGTATAAAAAAATGGTAAATCACAAATATCAGTGTATCGTGTCCAGCGATATATCGGTTATATTGGTATAATGTGAACTTTTTCAACTTACTTGTGAACATCCGAATGTGCGCGCACACCGGAATACGTACGCACCTCCGAATGCGCGCGCATGCACAGGACAAAAAACCCACGATATCGATATATCGGTATATATCAATATGGGCCAACCGATGTATCGATATCGCAAAATTTTCATATCGACGGACCCTAGTGTACAGTGTGTATATGTGTGTGTGTGTGTACAGTGTGTATGTGTGTGTACAGTGTGTGTATGTGTGTGTATACAGTGTGTGTATGTGTGTGTGTACAGTGTGTGTGTGTACTGTGTGTGTGTGTACAGTGTGTGTATGTGTGTGTGTGCACTGTGTGTATATGTGCAGTGTGCGTATGTGTTTATGTACAATGTGTGTAGTGTGTGTGCATGTGTGTGTCTGTGCAGTGTGTGTTTGTACGTATGTGTGTACAGTGCACGTGAAATGTAGTGTCCTCCATACCACGGGCGCTGACAGCACCACCCATCCTTCATGGAAGCACACTACACATCACAGCCATCACAGAACCTTGACATCTTGTTCCCTCTCAACTGACTATCGTCCTCTCCCTGCACTAGACTCTGTAACCCCATCACCCCCATCCTCGCCAGACTCCACTGGCTTCCATCACACAGAGGATACAGTTTGCGATCCTGGTCCTCACCTTCAAAGCCTCCATGGTTCCCGCTCCCACCCACCTCTACGACCTTTTAACCCACTACCAACCTGCCCAATCCCTCCACTCAATAGACTCCGGCCTGCTTCACATCCCCCCCCCCCTTGCCCGCACCACCATAGGCGGATAGATAGCCCCCATGCTTTGGAATGCCATCCCACAGTCCCTCAGTCGCTCCCCCTCCCTTGCTTCCTTCATGACCCGTCTCAAGACCGTCCTCTTCAATCGTGCCTTTTGTCACCCACCCCTAGCCTCCCCTCTCTCCACCTGCCTGATCCCAATCACCAGCTCATCCGTGGGTCCCTGACTCCAGCTCATTGGGAGCAGCTGTCTCCCTCCCCTCCTCTCTTCCACAATCCACAGAGTCCAACTGATTCAGAACTCTGCCGCCCACATTCTCATCCGCACCAAACTTCGCTCCCCCTTTACTCCAGTCTTTACCAGACTTCACTGGCTCCCTGTCCCTGAGAGGATCGATTTCAGGATCCTCACCCTTGTCTTCAAATCCCTCCACTCCTTTGCAGCCCCCTATCTCTCTGATATCCTCTCCCCCCAACCCAGCACCTGCTGCCTTCACTCCTCTGGGTCTGGCCTCCTCCATGTCCCCGAATCCTCCGCTCCACCCTTGGCGGCCGTGCCTTCAGCCACTATGCCCCGAGGCTCTGGAACTCCCTTCCTCACTCCCTTCCCCTCGCCCCCTCTCTTCCCAGTTTCAGGACACGGCTAAAGATCTTTCTCTTTGACCGCACCTTTGGTCCCCTTTCTACCCCTGCCCCTGGCTCAGACCTGGGATCCGTTATTGTGAAGCGCTCTGAGATGCCGTCCGGCCTGGAGGGAGCTATATACATCAAAGTTGTTGTTGTTGTTGTTGTTGTCCTCTCCCCTCTTCTGTCTTCTCCCTGCAGGCTGCTCACTGCTAACCACAATGAGTGCCCTACCCCCTCTGCCACCACCTCCCCCCACAGCCTCCTGCAGACTGACCATGTCCCGCTAATCCGCCATCTCACGTCTCAGCGCATTATGGCTGCCACCCCAGACCTGAGCTGGCCCTCCCTCGAAATGCCCCTCTTCCTGCAACCCTCCCTCTCTGTGCTCCCTCCCTGCCCCCTGTACCCACTCGACCCTCCCATAACCTCTCTTTGCTCCAGGCTAGGTATCCTCCGCTGGGCTCACCGTGGCACTCGGCATTGACTGTACAGCAGCAGCCACACAGACTGCCCCATTCCCCTCATCACCACCACCAGACCCAGGGGGCTAACCTCTCCTCCCTCATCCACATCCCCATCCCACTGCCAACTAATCCAATTCCACCTCCCATCCCACACATCCCTCTGCCAACTGTTCCCTCCACATCAGCTTCCAAAACATCCTTCCCTTTCAACCTTCTGCAACAAGTCAACAATCACTCCGAATACTACCCACCCCTCTTTCCACACCTTGAACCTGTCACCCCATTCTCTGCCATCATCATCGTAACCACCATGAAGCCCACCACTTGCTCCCTGGACCCATCCCCACCTCTCTCCTTAGCTCCCAGCTCCATCTCCTTGCCCCACTACCTTCTGACCTATTCAACCTGTCCCTTTTATCCAGCATCGTTCCCACGCCCTTCATAACAGTCACCCACACTCCCATCCTCAAGAAACCTTCCCTTGATGCGTCGTGGCTCTCAAGCTACCAACCCATCTCCAACCTCCCCTTCCTGTCAAAGGTCCTCCCAGCTTTGCTCCTTTTTCTCATCCCACTCCCTCTACGAGCCGCTCCAATCAGGTTTCCGCACTGCCCACAGCACAGAAACTGCTCTGGTCAAGGTCACTAATGATAACCTGACCACCTGTGACCAGGGGTCCATCTGCCTCCTCGTCCTACTTGACCTATCTGCCGCCTTCGACACTGTGGACCACACAATCCTCCTCCACCGCCTCTCCTCCCACCTCAACCTTCAAGGTTCTGTCCCCAACTGGTTCTGGTCCTACCTCACTTTGTGTCCGCCAAAGGCTTTTTGTCCAGCCCCGTCTATCTCAGACCTGTTGTCCTCCTATGAACCTCCCCGCCCCCTCTGTTCAACAGGCTCTGACCTGTTCCATGTTCCCCACCCAACCCACCCTACGATCGGCGGACTGGCTTTCAGCCTCTCTGCCCCCACACTCTGGAACTCCATCGCACAGTCCCTTTGCCTCACTCCCTCCCACGCCTCCTTTAAGGCCGGTCTCAAGACCCTCCTCTTCGATCGTGCCTTCTGCTGCCCTCCCAACTCTCTCCCTCCCCTTCCCCCTACCCTGCCCCTCTCCCTTGCTTGGGCCGCGACCTGACTGTTCAGGGCCTTGGGACGTCCTCCCGACGTGAAAGGCACTCTATAAATGTAATTTTGTTGTTGTTGTTTTGTGTGTGTGTGCAGTGTGTGTGTGAAGTGTGTGTGCAGTGTATGTGGTTGTGTGCAGTGTGTGTGTATGTGTATGCCTATTCATCTAAAAATTTTGAAGATAACATTTGATGTTGTGAAAATCTTTATCCATTTCAGCAGCGTTGCATATTGCACAATCAGGCGAGCCCTGCAGTATAGTGGTTAGAGCACTCGCCACGCAAGAGAGAGGACCTGGGATCGATTCCTGGTCAGGGCAAAACCGCAGACAAGTATCCGTACTCCACACTAGGGTCCGTCGATATGGAAATTTTCCGATTTAGATATATTGATCGGCTCCTATCAAGATATACCGAAATATCGAAATTTTCTGGGTTTTCGTACTGCGCATGCACGCGCAGCGCGCGCATTCCGGGTGCGCGCGCATTCGGGGCCTATCTCCTCAGGAGGTAAATATCTTTCTCTCTCTGTGTCTCTCACTCTCTCCATCTCTGTGTTTTTCTATCTGCATCTCTGTGTCTCTCTCACATCCCCCCCATCTCTATCTATCTGTATATTATCACATCCACCCCGTCTCTCCCCCCAACCGCCGTCTTTATCCCTCCCCCCCGCTGTCACTCTCTCCCCCCACCCCCCCAGCCGTCTCTCTCTCCCTCCCCCCCCCCCCCCTCCCGCTGTCTGTCTCTCCCCCCCACCTCCCCCCAGCCGTCTCTCTCCCCCTCCACACACCCCCAGCCGTCTCTCTCCCCCCCCACCCCCCCCACCAGCCATTTCTCACCCCCCCCCCACCACCCCGCAGGCATCTCTCTCCCCCCCCACCCACCCCCAGCCGTCTCCCTCCCGCCCACCCACCCCCAGCCGTCTCTCTCCCTCTCACCCCCCCAGCCTTCTCTCTCCCCCCTAACCCCCCAGCCTTCTCTCTCCCCCCCGCCGCACCCCCCCCCAGCCGTCTCTCTCCCCCCCACCGCACCCCCTCCCCAGCCTTCTCTGCTCCCCACCCCTTGCATACCTGTATATTGTATTCGAGGACTATGAATACAATATGGCGGCTTTGCACCTCGGTCTGTGCATTGTGTATAGAGATGAGCATTCTGGGTCTTGTAGTTCAGTGTGCTCACATCCCGATTTTTTCCCTCGATATATCAACTTTTCGATATATCGATATTTTTGAAATGCCTATATCGACGTATCAATATGAAAATTATATCGGGTTTTAGCGATATATCGCCGGACCCTACTCCACACACCTCTGTTTACCTCCATTCTTTAAGAAGGAACCATTCAAAAGATCATACTGACCCAGACCAAACTCCGTACCCACATCTCACTAGTTTTGGCTTCACGAGCTGTCCAACACTGAATGGATCGACTTCAAGATCCCCTCCCTCCCTCCCTCCCCAAACCACCACCCAGAGTCTCCACTCGACTGGCATCTCCCTCCTGCTCATCTCTCGCTCCCTCCACCCCACCATCAGCCATGGAGAGACTGGAACACTCTCCCTCAATCCCCCCGCCTGCCCCCTCTCTCCCCCTTTTCAAGTCCCACCTGAAACCTTTCCTCTTCACTGTGCTTGCCCTGACCTCTCCCCCACTCCCCAGCTCAGTCAGGCTCCTCCACTGTTAAGCTGTGAGACGCTGCCCTGTGTGGAGAGCGCTACATAAGTGCAAATTGTTATTGATAGTTGATTGTTGGATTGCTATTCTGAAGGGTAATAATCCCTCAAATTAAAAAAATGAATAATTTGGTCACTTGATCCAACAATAACTTGGATTTATATATCGCCCTCCACCTCAGTCAGCTTCACACGCCAGATCCTAGCCAAGCTAGAGGGAAAGGAAAATGTGACCAAAGGCACAGTCGAACAGAAAGGGCTTTAGGCATGACCTGAAAATAGGCAGAGGGTGCAAAGTGAAGGGAGTAGTGGCTGTCGGCACGGCTACCGATGGTGGAACAGAGGATTCGGGTCAAGGAGGAGGCCAGACCCGGTAGAGCACTGGGTACTGTTGTGAGGAGAGAGGTCAGAGAGGTAGGGGGGGTGCAGAGGAGTGGAGGGATTTGAACACAAGAGGATCTTGAAATCGATCTGCTCCGAGACAGGGAGCCAGTGAAGTCTGGAAAGGACTGGGGTACTCGGGGAGCAGAGTTTGGTTCGGGTGAGAATGTGGGCGGTGGAAGTTTGGATAACCTGGATTTTATGGATGGTGGCGGAGGGGAGACCAGCGAGTAGCAATGTGTCGGAGATGGAAGAAAGCGGTACTGGTGACGGACAGAATGTGGGGGAGGAAGGAAAATTGGGGGACGATCCTGATGCCTAATTTACGTACGGGTTTAGAGAGTTTTAGAGGCAGGTCAGGTGAGAAATATGGGACTGATGACGTCAGAGAGTCAAAGCTTCGGTCTTGTCAACATTTAACTGAAGGAAATTTGCGCTTATCTAGCTCTTGATGTCTGACTGTTTGCTATGCACCTGAAATTGGCTACTGTGTTTCGTCCACAAAATATACGGTATAATACTTATAATAAGGTATATTATGTGAAGCGCTTTGAGACGTCTTGAAGACGTGATAAGGCGCTGTGTCAAATGGAAGGATTACAGTAATCCTCCACCTCAATAGGAAGTGCAGCTTTATTACTCTCCCGGTGTCCAATGCAGTAGTTATGCCCTTGCAGCTGCATTACTGCATTGTAGCTGCGCATGCCTCACTGCTGCTGCAGAGTAGGGTCCATTGATATGGAAATTTTCCGATTTAGATATATCGATGGGCTCATATCGAGATATACCAAAATATCTATATTTTCGGGTTTTTCGTATTGCGCATGCGCGCGCGGCGCCGCATTCTATCTCCTCAGGAGGTAAATATCTTTCTCTGTGTCTCTCACTCTCTCCATCTCTTGTGTTTTTCTGTCTGTGTCTCACATCCCCCCCATCTCTATCTATCTGTATATTATCACATCCACCCGCCCCCCGCCCCCACCCCGCCATCTCTCTCCCCACCCACCCACCCTCCCATGGCCGTCTCTCTCTCCACCCACCCCCCCCAGCTGTCTCTCCCTCCCTCCCACCCCCTCCAGCCGTCTCTCTCTCTTCCACATCCCCCAGCCGTCTCTCTCCCCCCCACCCCTCCAGCCCTCTCTCTCCCCCCACACCCCCCAGCCGTCTCTCTCCGCCCCTCACACACCCCCAGCCGTCTCTCTCCCCCTCACACCCCTCCCCAGCCTTCTCTCCCACCCCCCCAACCCCTTGTATACCTGTATATTGTATTCGAGGACTGTGAATTCAATATGGCGGCTTTGCACCTCGGTCTGTGCATTGTGTATAGAGATGAGCATTCTGGGTCTTGTAGTGTGCGTGTATTCCGATTTTTCCCCTCGATATATCGATTTTTCGATATATCGATATTTTTTAAATGCTTATATCGGCATATCGATATGAAAATTATATCGAGTTTTAGAGTCTGCTCATTGTGATCGTTGGATGGAAGAAAAAATGCAACAACTGAGAGAAGAATAACTGACATATACCATCAAAACATACACAAGAAATTGTGAGAAATAAAAGGTGGTTTTGATGAAAGAATGAAGAGCTGGAGACAGATTGGACGAGAGCATCCTTGTCACTGACCATGCGAGCAACAGTTGATTTTATTTACATTTGCTTCTAGGAATTAAAACGTTACAGAAAGCAGCGGCCCACACACTGGCGGGGAACTCTGCCGATCATACAGGAATTGAGACACAATTGTGTAAGATACAGAATTTGCTTCTCAATCCGATTGTACTAGAGGTTACTCAGCACTATTTGATTGTTGAATATGAATGACTGGAGCTGACCCTGGCTGTTTGGGCTAAAACAATCAACCAATAAATATCAGCACCGTTTATGGAAGAGAAAAAAAATCTTTTGTAAGCGATTTACAGAAATGAGAGAATTACGACTCCTTTGTCGCTGAGTAAAACCCAACAATACAAAGTGCAACATTTCAACTCACAAAAACTGGACAATTTCTCACAGTTAAAAAAAGCTCCTCTTTACAGGTTAGCGAGTCAACAGCAATAAAAACTTCCAACTATTTATATACACAATTTACACCCGAAGAAAACGTCAGCAAAGAGCAGTGAGGGCGGTGAGGTGGGGGGTGGGAGGGGGGGTGGGGGAGGGTCAGACAGTAGAGTTTATACTAAATGCTGAGACAGTGAACACACACCTGTGATGCCTCACACACTCCTCCCCACAGAAAAGGAAAATCACATTAATTACAATGGAAATGTTGCTGAGTCTCAGTGTCAACATCAGACCTGGTGCATTTACACAACATACCTGGTTATTATCATTGGTCAATGAACAGGTTCCCTTATTCCAGTCTATAAGCTCCCCCCCCCACCCAGCCAGGGCAGGTAGCTAGCCCTCTAGCCCCCTCCCCCCAGCTCCAGACAAGTCATTGACTCCAGCAGCCACCGCTCCACAGAACCTCAAACTAATCCACTTCAATAAATTAGTTACTTTCCAGTGTTTAGAGACCTTATATTTACATGTAACAGAAACATTATTTTTACACAATCTATTTCTCATATAATCTGTTAAAAGTAAGAAAGACATTTGCTGAGGCCATGGAGCTCCCCCAGTAACTCACTCCCAGTGACTGAGTTTCTGTATTAATCGTCCTCGTGTAGCTGAGCAGTGAGCCCCGGCTCCCAGAGGCCAAA
This sequence comes from Hydrolagus colliei, assembly GCA_035084275.1. Lineage (NCBI taxonomy): Eukaryota > Metazoa > Chordata > Chondrichthyes > Chimaeriformes > Chimaeridae > Hydrolagus > Hydrolagus colliei. The sequence continues at coordinate 12,292,646 of CM068760.1, read as the reverse complement.
GTGCAGGAGGAGAGACGCAAAACGTCCCTTTAATAGACAGACAGTGTGGACTAAACATTCATGTAAACACATCATGTCAGACAGTTCTGGGTGGGCCCACAGTGTGAGTGTGTGAGTGAGTGACCCTATTTTTTGATCTCCAGGATGGAGGGATTGTGGTCCAGAATGGCCAGGATGATCTTATCCATGTATTGCCGCAGCCGAAAATTAATCTCTTCCTGCTCCTTCAGAGCTTCCATCAGCTGCCAGAGAGAAGTCATCAGCCCCCACACATGGCCCCCACCAACCCAAACACACAGCCTCCACCCCCCCACACACACACACATACAGCCCCTCCCACCCCCACACACAGCCCCCCCACACGCAGCCTCCTCCCCACACACACAGCCCCTCCCTCCCCCACAGCCTCCCCCCCCCCCCCCCACACACACACACATACAGCCCTCACCAACCCAAACACACAGCCTCCCCTACCCCACACACACAGCCCCTCCCACACAGCCCCCCCCCACACAGCCCCCTCCCCACACACACAGCCCTCCCCTCCCCCACACACACAGCCTCCCCACCCCCACACAGCACCCCCTACCCACACATACAGCCCAACCCCACACACACATACAGCCGCACCCAATACCCCCACACACGGCCTCACCCCCCCCCACACACAGCCCACCCAATTACCTCATCTCTAGATGCGGAGTCGATCTCAGCTGCTAGTGACTGTGCCCGGGTCTGTGTGGCAAACAGGTTCTTGGCTTCGTACAAACTCAGGCTGAGGATCTGCCCGTTCAGGTCCTCGTTCTGTTCCCTCAACCTCACGTTCTCCTGCGGTCAACAACACCGGTCACCCCCACAACCACCAACCGCCACAAACCCTCCACCCCCTCGCAGTCTCCCTCATGAACCGCCCCTATGACCTCCATCCCCTCCCCGCGTGAACCCCACACTGTCCCCTCAGCCCGCAGGCCCCTCACTGCCCCCCCTCCGCCCCCAGCCCCCCACACTAGCCCCTTACCACCCCTGCAGCTCCCCCTTTCCCCGCCACCCCCCCCCCCCCCTCCCTCCCCCCCGTCAGTGACCCAAGATGAGGGATGTATTTACCATTTTAAGGCGTTTGACCTCATGTTCGAGCTCAAGCTCGCGGCTCCGCCAGTTATACTCCTGAATCCCCGCAGACACACTGCGCCCCCGCCCAGGCCGCTCCGTCTCCAACTTAAACAACTGCAAATGTTCCAGCTCCTTCCGCAAATCCTCAATTAGCTGCAAACCACAGACACATAAGTTCCACAGCGACCTCCACATACACACAATACTTGCTTTTTATGTAAAGTTTTTCACGTCTTCTAAACACCTCAAAGCGCTTCACAGAATATACTGTGAAATGAATTGACTGTGTATTTGTGGGAGAAATACGGCAGCCAATTGCACACAATAGTGTCCCCACAAACAGTCGTGGATTGAAAATGACCAATTTATTACTGTTTTTATTTTTGGAGGGATTATTATTAGGCGCGTGGAGTAAGGAAAGTTTCCCAAGGTTTCGCCCTGACCTGCCTGTGATTCAAACACACGTCTCACTCCTGTAACGCGAGTGCTCCAACCACTGAGCTACAGATACACCACCACAACAACTTTGATGTATATAGCGCCCTCCACGCTGGATGGCGTCTCAGAGCGCTTCACAACAACGAATCCCGGGACCAAGTCAGGGGCAGAGGGAGAAGGTGACGGAATGCGTGGTCAAATAGAAAGATCTTCAGCTGAGACCTGAAAATAGGAAGAGAGGGGGCGAGGCGAAAGGAGTGAGTAAGGGAGTTCCAGAGCTTCGGGGCATAGTGGCTGAAGGCACGGCCGCCTAGGTGGAGGGGCGGATTCAGGGGACAAGGAAGAGACCAGAACAGGAGGAGCGAAGGCAACAGGTGCTGTGTTGCGGAGAGAGGAGGTCGGCAAGATAGGGGGGTGCAGGGGAGTGGAGAGATTTGAAACGAAGACTGAGGATCTTGAAAACAATCCTCTTCAGGATAGGGAGCCAGTGAAGTCTGGCAAGGACTGGGGTAATCGGGGAGCGAAGTTTGGTGCGGGTGAGAACATGGGTGGCAGAGTTCTGAATGAGGTAGATTTTATGGATTGTGGTGGAGGGGAAACCAGCCAGGAGGGCATATGCGTAGTCCAGCCGAGAGGTGACAAAGGCATGGACCAGAGTTTCAGCAGCTTGTGGGGCGAGATATTGCCGGAGAAGGCCGATCCGTCGCAGGTGGAAAAAAGTAGTGAGGGACCGAATGTGGGAGGAAGAAAGGCAGGTTGGGGGTTGAACCTGACTCCAAGATACATACACAGACACACACACACAGCCACAGCTGATTAATGCAGTATTGGGCTGACCTCCTGCGTGGCCTCCCGTTCTTTCTGAAATTCGTGTCTGTTTTGCCTCATTTTGTCCATCATTTTCTTGTATAGATTCATCTCGTCCTTGAGCCTCAGGCTGGTGTCCTCCAGTTTGTACGTCATTCTCTGTCGTTCCTTGGAAAAAGATAGAACTTTGCTCATCCCGGCCACAACAGTCAGGTCGGGACCCGAGCGGTTGGGGGGGGGAGGGTTGGGGTAGAGGGAAGGGGAAGGAGAGTGGGAGAGGGGGAAGAGTTAGTGGGGGAGCCAAAGGCACGGTCGAAGAGGAAGGTCTTGAGACTGGCCTTGAAGGAGGAAAGGGAGGAAGCGAGGGGGAGGGGCTGCGGGATGGAGTTCCACAGTGTGGGAGCAGAGAGGCTGAGAGCCCGGCCACCGATGGTTGAGCAGTTAGGGCGGTGGACGCGGAGCAGGCCTGAGGCTGCTGAACGGAGGGGGTGGGTGGCTGATAGGGAGACAGTAGGTCAGAGAGATATGCGGGGACAAGGCCGTGAATGACCTTGAAAGTGAGGACGAGGATCTTGAATTCGATCCTCTGGGGGATGGGGAGCCAGTGGAGACGGGCGAGGGTGGGAGTGATGAGCCTGGTGTGGGAGAGTATACAAGCTGCAGAGTTCTGAATGATCTGCAGCCTGTGAAGGGAGGAGCTGGGAAGGCCGACGAGGAGAGTTCCCATTGTCGAGCCTGGAAGTGATAAAGGCGTGAGGGATGAGAGTTTTGGCGGCGTGGGGGGGTGAGGTAGTGGCGGAGTCTGGCAATATTGTGGAGGTAGTGGAAGGCTGTGCTGGACATGGAGCGGATGTGGGGGAGGAAGGATAATTCGGGGTCAAACAAGACGCCCAGATTCCTGATTGGCTTCGAGAAGTGGAGAGAGAAAGCCTTGATGTTGCCACTGCCTGGCATGCGGAGGCGCTGACATGAGCCAATCAGGAATCCTCCCCTCCTCACTGTGACCCCAAACCCCCTCACTGGGACCCCCCCTCCCACCATTAGGACCCTCCCCTCCTCACTGGGACCCACTCACCTCTCTCGACCCCACTGAAATCCTCCCCTCCTCCTCCCACTCCACCTCCCCGCCGCCCGAGACCCTCTCGCTCCCCCTCTCACCTCATCCAGTTTATCACTGTGAGACCTCAGTCGGCTCGTCATGATTTTCAGCTCGTAATTCTCCTCCTCCAGCTGCTGTGCCCTGGAATAGCCCCCCACCCCACAGTCAACAACAGCAAAACAACAAAATTACATTGATACAGCAGGAGGATGTCCCAGCTAGCATCTCCATCATCACCTCCTCCCCCCACCACCATTGCACCCCCCTGTCCACCCCCACCATCCTCCCCTCCCTGTCACCCCACCACCATTAATCCCCACCACCAGCTTCATCTGATCCTCACAGTCAGCGCCCCCACCACCACACACACCGTTCCTCCCCCACGCACACTCCGTCACCCCCCATGGTGGGTGGGGTTTAGGCCCTCAAGTTGGGGTTTGGGGCGGGTGGAGGGAGTTGTTGTTGTTGTTGTTGGGGTTGGTCTGTGTACCTGAAGCTCAGGATTTCGATCTCCGAGCTCTTCTCTCTCTCCACTCTGGTCAGCAGGTCTCGTTGTCGCTTCTCCTCCTCCTGCACATTCTCCTCGGCCCTCATCTCCTGATCCTTCAGCTGCTCCTCCAGCGCATGCACTCTGCACACACACACACACACACACACACACGCAGAGACACAGTGTTACGCCAGACTCACACGTATACACACAAACAGTGTTATACCAGCCTCACACACACAGTGTTATAAGAACATAAGAATAAGCAACAGGAGTAGGCCATTCAGCCCCACGAGCCTGCCCCGCCATTCAATAAGATCATGGCAGATCTTCTAATCTAACTCCACCTGGCCCGCCTTATCCCCTTATCCCTTAATCCGTCTTGATTTCAGTCTTGAATATGTTCAAGGACTGAGCATCTACAGCCCTTGGGGATAGAGAATTCCATAAATTCACTAACCTCTGAGTGAAGACGTTTTTCCTCAACTCTGTGCAAAAAGGCTAATCTTAAAACTGTGACCCCTAGTTATAGTTTCTCCAACCAGGGGAAACAGTCTCCCACTGTCTTCTCTGTCATGCCCCTCAACCCCCTCATAATCTTATAGGTTTCTATAACATCACCTCTAATTCTTCTATATTCTAGAGAATATAGGCCTAGATAATTCAACTTATCCTCATAGCTCAACAACAACAACAATTTAAACTTATAAAGTGCCTTTCACGTCGGGAGGATGTCCCAAGGCGCTGCACAGGAGGCGTGTGACCCGAGCTGGGAGGGGAGTGTTCGGGAAGGGGTGAAACATGTAGGGGAAGTCGAAAAGTTCGGGGGGAAACAAAAGGCACGATCGAAGAGGAAAGTCTTTAAACCGGCCTTGAAAGAGGAAAGGGAGGAAACAAGGCGGAGGGATTGGGGGATGGAATTCCATAGGGTGGGAGCGGAGAAACTGAAGGCCCGGCCTCCGATGGTGGGGCGGTTCGGGCGGGGGGCTTGGAGCAGGCCAAGTCCTGCTGAACAGAGGGTCCGGGTGGGCTTATAGGGGGAGAGTAAATCGGTTAAATAGGGCGGGGCAAGGCCGGGTAAGGCCTTGAAGGTGAGGACGAGGATCTTGAACTCGATCGTCTGGGGGATGGGGAGCCAGTGGAGACGGGCGAGGGTGGGGGTTATGTGGTCGCGGAGGCGGGTGCGGGATAGTACACGAGCTGCAGAGTTTTGGATGACCTGCAGCCTGTGAATGGAGGAGCTGGGGAGGCCGACGGAGGCAAGTATGTCCTTTTTTAAATAAGGAGACCAAAATACTCTTGGTGCGGGCCCTATACAGCTGCAGCAAGACTTCCCTACTCTTATAGTCTAACCCTTGTGTAATGCACGCCAACATACATTAGCCTTCCTAGTTGCTTGCTGTACCCGCAAACTAACGTTTTGTGACTGGTCTATGTCCCTCTGAACATTCACATTATCTAGTCCCTCCCCCTCTAGAAAATAATCTGTTATACTAGCCTCACACTCACACACACAGCGTTACACCAGCCTCACACACACACACTCTCAGAGCATTACACCAGTCTCACTCTCTCTCTTACACACACCGTCACAGACAGCATGACACCAGCCTCACACACACACACACACATTGTTACCCAGAGCCTGGCTTTACCTGTGCACGAGGTGAATATTCTCCTGTTTGAGTTTACTTTTCTGGTCTCCGTTCATTAGGCTTTCGTTCTCCAACTCCGTCACTTTCCTCTCCAGGAAGCTCACCTGTCAATACACACAGTAAAACTCCCTCTACACTGTCTGTCCACACACCCACGTCAGGGTTAGAGGTAAAGTAAACATCTCCCGGCTTCCCCACACCGCAGGCCACCGAGACCCTCGTACGCATTCATAACATCCAAGCCTGGAATATACCAACTGGCTGTTTGTTGCCCTCTCCAACTCCTCCCTCTATAGGTTGCAGATCACCCAGTACTCTGCAGCCCATGTCCTCTCTTGCACCAGGCTCCGTGACCCTATACCCCCACTTTCGCCCGACTGCACTGGCTTCCCATCGCACGGAGGATACAATTCAAGATCCTGGTCCACACCTTTAAAGCTTTCCCTCACACCCAAGCCATGACCCATTCTGCCTTCCCTCACCTCCACAACATTGTTTGATCTGCCGCTACCTCAGGCCTCTGAAACTCTCATTTATGCCTTCATCACGTCTAGGCTCGACTATCCCAATGCCGATTGTCGACCTTCGCAACTCCTCCTTCCATAGGCTGCAGATAATCCAGAACTCTCCAACCCGTGTCCTCTCCCGCACAAGCTCAGCGATCCTATCTTCCATGATTCTCACACAACTCCATTGGCTCCCCATCATTCAGAAGATTTAAGATCCTGGTCCTCACCTTTAAAGCCCCACCATGGCCTCACTCCCCCTACCTCTGTGACCTCCTAACCAACCCGACCCAGCCGGCCCACCACTGGTGGGCGAGCCTTCAGCCACTCTGCCCCCAACCTCTGGAATTCCATCCCACAATCCTTCCACCTTGCCCCCTCCCTAGCCTCCTTCAAGTCCCGCCTCAAGACTGTGTACTGTGGGCCATTCAGGTGTAGTTGGTGGTGCACAGAGATGGGGGAAGGTGGTGTGGGAGCCACTGCTCAGTCTCTGACCTTCTCAGTGATGTCATTGTCACAGGAATCGATGCTATCGCGGAATAGATCCTCGGTGCTGCCTGTGCTGCTGCTCAGGTTACTGCTGTGAAACAGCTGCCTGTAACCAATACAATATCCTGCTCACCCACACAGCCTCACACACACACGCGCGCACGCGCGTGCGCCACACAGACGTGCCACACACACGTGCCACGCACGCACATGCGCCACACACACGCGTGCGCCACACACACCACACGCACGCGCGCTACACACACGCGCGCACCACACTCCAAACATGCGTGCCACACACCACACGCACACTACACACATGCGAGCCACACACATGCGAGCCACACACACGCATCACACACACACATCCGCCACACACAAACCACACGCCACTCCACACACACACGCCACACACAACACTCACACATGCCACACACAACACACACACACGTACCCCCCTACACACACCACACACAATATGCCACACACACACACAACACACACATGCACCACACAAACACACACATACCACACACAATCACACATACCACACATATACAAACACATGCTCTACATCCATCGCACACACGCCACCCACATACACGCTACACACACACACACGTCACACCAGACTCACACACCACACACGTCACACAGCACACACATGCTTCATATACATACACACACACTAAACACACAATACATATGTAACACACAACACTTACACACGCTGCACAAACACACCACCCACACAACATACACACAGGTGCTGCATCACCCTCCCCCCACCCTCCCCACACAAACATGCCACACACATGCCACATATATACACACGCCTTGCACACATGCTCCAGTTAGGAATCTAGGTGTCTTGTTCGATCCTCAACTACCTTTCCTCCCCCACATCCAAGCAATGATGCCTTCTGCCTTTCCCTATCCCACAACATTTCCTGACTCCGCCATTACCTCATCCCCAAAGCCGCTGAAACCCTCATCCGTGCCTTCATTACATCCCGGCTCGACTATGCAAATGTGCTGCTTGTCGGCCTTCCCAATTTCTCCCTCCATAGGCTGCAGATAATCCAGAACTCTGTGGCCCATGTCCTCTACCGTTCCAAACTTCGTGACCCTCTCGTCCCTCTTCAAATGCGAAGTGCGAGGAGGTCATGGACTTCTTTCTCCAAAATCCACAACATCTGCCAGGCAGCCTCATCCTCCTGCCTCTCATCACCCACCACCACCCCTATTCCATCCCCCTCACCCTCCCCATCATCAGCTTCTACCATGACTTGAACGCATTGTTGCCAAGCAATTCCGCGCCCACCTCTCCTCCCACTCCCGTTTTGAACCCCTCCAGTCCAGTTTCTGCCCTGCCCATAGTACAGAGACTGCAATTGTGAAAGTCGCAAACGACATCCTCTCTATCTGTGACCAGGGCTCCCTCTGCCTCCTTGTCCTCCTGGACCTCTGTGCTGCGTTCGACACAGTCGATCACGCCATCCTCCTCCTCCGCCTGTCCTGCGTCATCCACCTCAGTGGGTCCGCACTCTCCTGGTTCGAGTCCTACCTCACAAACCGCCAGCGATACATCTCCACAAACGGCTTTTTCTCCCGCTTTTCTCCCGCTTTCGCCCAGTTACCTGTGGGGTACTCCAGGGATCCATCCTTGGCACCCTCCTCTTCCTCATCTATACGCTCCCTCTTGGTGATGTCATCCGCAGACATGGGGCACACTTCCACATGTACGCGGTTGACACCCAACTCTATTTCTCCACTTTGTGACCCCCAGTCCCCTGATGTTCTGTCAGCCTGTCAGACATCAGGGGCTGGATGAGCGCGAACTTCCTGCAGCTGAATGTTGACAAGACGGAGGCCATACTCTTAGAATCATAGAATGTTACGGCACAGAAGGAGGCCATTCGGCCCATCGAGTCTCTTTGACCGAGCAAGTCACTTTCATTAACCCCAATCACCAGCTTTCTCCCCGTAACCCTGCAAACCTGTCTTCCCCAGATACCTATCTAGTTCTCTCTTAAAAGCTGCTATCGAATCAGACCTCACTACCCTTTCAGGCAGATCATTCCAAATTCGAACAACTCGCTGAGTAAAAACATTTCTTCTAACCTCCCCTCTGCTTCTTTTGGTAGATATCTTAAGACTGTGACCACGGGTCACAGACACACCTACCAGTGGAAACAGCTTTTCCCTATCTAGCCCGAGTCAAAACCTTTCATGATCTTGAAGACCTCTATCAGGTCCCCGCCTAACCTTCTCTGCTCTAATGGGAAAAGTCCTAACTTCTCCATCCTGTCCTCATAGCTAAGGTTCCCCATTCCTGGTATCATTCTCGTGAATCTCCTCTGCACCCTTTCCAGTACCTTAATGTCCTTCCTGAAGTAAGGTGCCCAGAACTGGACGCAGTACTCCAGTTGAGGCGTAACCAGTGTTTTGTACAGATTAACCATAACCTCCCTACTCTTATACTCTACGCCCCTACTAATAAAGCTCAGTACACCAAATGCCATTTTTATTGCCTTATCTACTTACCCTTTGGCTCTCGTCAACGTCTTCAATCGCATGGCTCTCACCTCCTCCACCTTCTCTGCCTGCCCCTAAAACTCTCCGAACCAGTACGCAACCTTAGTGTCAGGTTCAACCCCCCCACATCTGTCCTTCCTCCCCCACATCTGGTCCCTCACCATCACTGCTTTTTTCCACCTGCGATATATTGCCCTTCTCCAGCAATATCTCGCCTTAAAAGCTACTGAAACTCTGGCCTTTGTCACCTCTCGGCTGGACTATTCCAATGCCCTCCTCGCCAGTCTCCCCTCTACCGCAATCCATAAAATCCAGCTCATTCAAAACTCTGCCACCCGTGTTCTCACCCGCACCAAACTTCGTTCCCCACTCCATGCCAGACTTCATTGGCTCCCTGGTCCCGGAGAGAATCGATTTCAAGATCCATACTCTTGTTTTCAAATCCCTCCACTCCTCTGCACACCCCTACCTCTCCGGCCTCCTCTCTCTTCAAACCAGTACCCGTTGCCTTCGCTTCTCCGGTTCTGGCCTCTTCCTTGTTCCCCGAATCCTCCGCTCCACCATCAGCAGCCGTACCTTCAGCCACTACGCCCCGAGGCTCTGGAACTCCCTTCCTCATTCCCTTCACCTCGCCCCCTCTCTTCCTAGTTTCAGGTCTCAGCTGAAGATCTTTATTTTCAACTGCGCCTTAGGTTATCTTTTTCCCCCTCCCTCTGGTTCGGCCCCAGGATCCGCTCTTGTGAAGCGATCTAAGATGCCGTTCGGCGTGGAGGGTGCTATATAAATCAAAGTTGTTGTTGTCGTTGACCCCATCTCCCCCATCCTCACCCGACTTCATTGGCTCCCCATCAAGCAGAGGATCCAATTCAAGATCCTAATCCTCACATTTAAAACCCTCCACAACCTCGCTCCACCCTATATCCGTGATCTCCTATCCCAATACCAACCTGCCCATGCCCTCCGCTCGGTAGGTTCTGGGCTGCTCCACATCTCCTAACCCACCTGCCCCACCATTTGCAGGCAAGCCTTTAGCCACTCTACACCCAACCTCTGGAAGTCCATCCCGCAGTCAATCCGCCTCGCCCACTCGCTGGCCTCCTTCAAGTCCCGCCTCAAGACTCTCCTCTTTGATGGACCCATCGGCAACTCTTAATCCCGCCCTTCACCCATGCTCAGCTCAGGTCTGAAGCAGTCCAGCGCCATGGGACATCCTCCTGACGTAAAATACAGTGTACACTGTACTATACACAGTGTCATTTTGTTATTGTTGTTGTTGCATATACATACACACCTGATACACAACACATCAAATGCTGCTTCATTCACACACTCCTCCCCAACTCCTCTTACCTCCCAAATGCTGTGGATGAGATCTTTCTGTTGGGACTGGAACAGAAAGCAAATCATCTGAGTTAGTGTGTGACAGGCTGTGTGTGTGTGGAGGACACCTTTCCTTCCCTCTCCCCACTTGCCCTCTTTTCCCCCTTTCGCCCCTGGCCCCATTTCCATACTGTTTGTGGGACACTGCTGTGCGCAATTTGGCTGCCGCGTTTCGCCCACAAATATACAATTCTTCTACTCTCCTTCATCCTGCCCCGACCCCCCCATCTCCCTGCTCTTGTCCCTACCTAACTGTACAGCGCCTTGGGATGTCCTCTCGACGTAAAAGGCACTGTATAAATGTAAGTTTTAATTGATTGATTAGTTTCAGTTTAGCACTCCCCTTCCCCTTTATCCCCCTTCCCTTACCCAACTCTCCCTCCCCTCCCCTGACCGGTGCAGTTTACCTGTTTGCTTTCAGGTTGCGGAGTCGAGCTTCCAGGTCATTGAGGAGGTTGATTTTCTTGCAACATTGAGAGCAGTAAATGTCCAGCAGCTCATTGTGAAACACACTCCTAGTCCGCCTCGGTGTTTGCCCAGCACTGTGAGCACAGTCAGCGCAGCAAAGTGAGAATGTGCGTGCTAGCCCCCCCTCCACTCCTCCCACCACCAGCCACCGCATCCCTCCCACGCCCCCTCCCCCACGCCAACCCCTAGCCCCCTGTGCCCCTAATCCCTCACACCACCACCCCAAACCCTCCCAATGAACAACACCTCCTGCCGCCCGCCGTGCCCCACCCACCTACCCTCACACCTGCCAGCTGCTCACTGACCTGGAGGACACAGAGGAGCCCAGATCGGAGGAGCCGGGATTGCGGCTCTCGTCACCTTCACCATAATCTTCAAACTGCTCCTCGCTGCCCCCAGGCACACCAAGTCCCCCCCCACTGCAACACACACAGCCGTCAGTCAGAGGAAGAGTGGGAGAGGGGCAAAGAGGGAATGGGGGTGAGGGGTGAATAATAATAATCCTTGCATTTGATAAAGCATCTTATCAGATCCTCGTCGTCTCAAAACGTTTCACAGAATATACTGTAAAGTGAACTGCGGACTGTATATATTTTGTGTGAAACACAGCTGCAAATTGCACACAGCAGAGTCCCACACACTGGCACGGATTTTGAAATGACCAAATTATCATCTTTTGAAGGCTTATTACCCTGGAAAATGATCAGCCAATTGACTAACGACTGGGTTGGGTTTCTACTTAATGCTGAGTAAACAGAGGCATGTGTAGTAAGGAAACTCGGTTAAGTGGGAATCAAACCCGGGTCTCCGGGCTTGTGATGCGAGCTTGCTTACCACTGAGCTACAGGACTCTCTACAGGCAAGAGGCATGGTGGCGAGGGGGGAATGGGAGGCGAGGGGGGGAGGCTCACTTACTTCTCTCTTGACGGCAGGAAGAGCGGCCCCAGGTCTGTGGTCTCGTCGCTGGGGGGGGGCTCAGACACGCTGTCCATGTCACACTCGGGGTGGGCGAGAGCCATCCTGATCCCCCCACACGGCAGGAAGCCAGACACCCCCAGCTCACCAGTCTGTGGGGTAAACACAGTTACCAGGGGCATTCCCCACAGAGACAGAGACAGTTCCCAACAGACACCAGAGGAGGAGCTGCGGGTGGTGGGGGGAAGGGGAGTAGGGGGGGAGTTGGGGCCAGGGCTGTATTTGCTGTTTGAGTTAATGATTAAACAATATGGGCCTGTGCCACTCCAGCCAACAGCAGAAACTCACAGGAATATGTCTCCCAGTTATTTAGCACAAGCAGAGCCCACCCCCGCCCCCCATGCCAGTCTCACACACACACAGCCAGTCTCTCTCACAGACACACACTAACAGCCAGTCTCACACACAATCAGTCACACACACACAGCCAGTCACACACATAGCCAGTCACACACATAGCCAGTCACACACACAGCCAGTCTCACACACACAGCCAGTCTCTTTCACAGACACACACTAACAGCCAGTCTCACACACAATCTCACACACAGCCAGTCACACACACATAGCCAGTCTCACACACACAGCCAGTCACACAGCCAGTCACACACACAGACAGTCTCACACACACAGTCTCACACACACAGTCACACACACACAGTCACACACACAGCCAGTCACACACACACACACAGCCAGTCTCACACACAGTCACACACACAGCCAGTCTCACACACACACAGTCACACACACAGCCAGTCTCACACACACACAGCCAGTCTCACACAGTCACACACACACAATCACACACACAGCCAGTCTCACACACAGTCACACACACAGCCAGTTTCACACACAGTCACACACACAGCCAGTTTCACACACAGTCACACACACAGCCAGTCTCACACACACACACACACACACACAATCACACACACAGCCAGTTTCACACACACAGACACACACACAGCCAGTCTCTCACACACACAGTCACACACACAGCCAGTCTCACACACAGTCACACACACAGCCAGTCTCACACACACACACACACACAATCACACACACACACAGCCAGTCTCACACACACACACAATCACACACACACACACAGCCAGTCTCTCACACACAGTCACACACACAGCCAGTCTCACACACACAGTCACACACAGTCACATACACAGCCAGTCTCACACACACACAGCCAGTCTCACACACAGTCACACACACAGCCAGTCTCACACACACAGCCAGTCTCACACACAGTCACACACACAGCCAGTCTCACACACACAGCCAGTCTCACACACAGTCACACACACAGCCAGTCTCACACACACAGCCAGTCTCACACACACACACACAGCCAGTCACACACACAGCCAGTCTCTCTCACACACAGTCACACACACAGCCAGTCTCACACACACACAGTCACACACACAGCCAGTCTCACACACACACAGTCTCACACACAGCCAGTCTCACACACACAGCCAGTGTCACATCACACACAACCAGACACACACACAGCTAGTTACACACACAGCCAGTCACACACACAGCAAGTGTCACACACCCAGTCACACACACACACACACAGCGCCCTCCGCAAGCCTCAGTCAAACTTTCTGGCTGTTTGTGGCTACTGCTAAAGTTGTTCCTCTCACCGGCCATTCCCGGTGTATCTCTCTCACTCTCGAGCCCTCTCTGTATCTCTCTCACTCTCTCTCTCTGTATCTCTCCCCCACTCTCTCACTGTATCTCTCCCCCACTCTCTCTCTGTATCTCTCCCCCACTCTCTCTCTGTATCTCTCACACTCTCTCTGTGTCTCTCACACTCTCTCTCTGTACCTCTCACACTCTAGCCCTCTCTGTATTCTCTCTCACCCTCTCCATATCACTGTCTCTCTTTCTCTCTAGCCCCCTCTCCCACACTCTCTCTGTGTCTCCCACACGCTCTCATACACTCTCTTTTCTCGCAAGCCCTCTCACACACTGTCTCTCTTTGTGTGTCTCTCACTCTCACCCCCCACCACCCCTCTGTTTCTCTCCGTTGCGAACCTGGGCCGAATCTGCATCTAATCCAGCAGATCACTCCCCCTGCCTCCGCCCCCTCCCAACCATCCTCTGGCTCCTCACCCCCAGCCTCCCCCCCCACACCCCCCACCCACACACACTGCCTCCCCCCCCACACACAGCCTCCCCCCACCCCACACACAGCCTCCCCCCACCCCACACACACTCACACACACTGCCTCCCCCCGCCCCACACACTCACACACACTGCCTCCCCCCACCCCACACACTCACACACACTGCCTCCCCCCACCCCACACACACTGCCTCCCCCCCACACACTGCCTCCCCCCACACACACTGCCTCCCCCCACCCCACACACTCACACACACTGCCTCCCCCCACCCCACACACACTGCCTCCCCCCACCCCACACACACTCACACACACTGCCTCCCCCCCCACACACTCACACACACTGCCTCCCCCCACCCCACACACACTGCCTCCCCCCACCCCACACACACTGCCTCCCCCCACCCCACACACACTCACACACACTGCCTCCCCCCCCACACACTCACACACACTGCCTCCCCCCACCCCACACACACTCACACACACTGCCTCCCCCCACCCCACACACACTGCCTCCCCCCACCCCACACACACTCACACACTGCCTCCCCCCACCCCACACACTCACACACACTGCCTCCCCCCACCCCACACACACTCACACACACAACCTCACCCCCCCACACACACAGCCTCACACCCCCCCCACACACACAACCTCACCCCCCCACACACACAGCCTCACCCCCCCCCACACGCACAACCTCACCCCCCTACACACAGCCTCACACCCCCACACAGCTACACCCCCCCCCCCCCATACGCACAGTCTCACCCCCTCCCCCCCCACACATATGCAGCCTCTCCCAACAACCAGCATCTGCCCCCACACAGCCTCACACCCCTTCCCCACCCACACAGACTCATTCTCAACTTTACAAAGCCTCACCCTCACTCACCATGGGCCATGGGGGCGGGGGGCAGAGTAGCCCTGATATATCACCCCACCGCCAGAGCTAAAATACCTGTCGCACATTGAGGGATTCACATCGCGCAACATCACAGATCCACACACAATCACCCAATTCTCCATGGTAGAGTTAGTGAGGAGCCTCAAGAGAGCGGGGAAGGGATGGACCCAGGGAGACTGTCAGACAGGTCTGGTGGAACACCTTGTCACCAGCCTTCTCCAAACATCAGGACACAGCCTGGCTGACGATAAAAAAAAGTCATCAGATCCTTCTAGATCCTTCTAGATTCTTGCCTCAGCCAGGTTCTTCACCACATGTTGGCCTCGAGGACAGCTGTGGAGGTGAGGAGACAGTGGAACAGATGGACTGGCTTCTCTCGGGGTTCATTCCAATCCCTATCCCAAATCAAGCCCCTGTGCTCACCACACTGAGTTCCCACTGCCCACAGACCAATACTGGAGGACACTCACCCTGTATTTATGGAATTCTCTATCCCCAGAGCACTGTGGATGCTCAGTCATTGAACATTTTCAAAACTGAAATTGATAATTCATAGATTCATAGAATTTTACGGCACAAAAGGAGGCCATTCGGCCCATCTAGTCTGTGCCGGCTCTTTGAAAAGAGCGATTCAATCCCACTGCCCTGCCCACTCCCCATAGCCTAATAGACCCGTTCTCCCTAAATAAAGATCTAATTCTCTTTTAAAAGCTGTTATCGAATCAGCCTCCACTACCTTTTCAGGCAATGCATTCCAAATTCGAACAACTCGCTGAGTGAAAACATTTCTCCTCAGCTCCCCTCTGCTTCGCTTTGAAACTATTTTATATCTGTGACCACGAGTTACAGATGCGCCCACGAGTGGAAATAGTTTTTCTCTATTTGCCCTGTTGAAACCCCTCATGATCTTATAAACCTCTATTAGGTCTCCCCTCAATCTTCTCTGTTCCAGAGAGAATAACCCTAGCCTATCTATTTTTTGAAAGCTAAAGGGATTAAGGAATATGGGCATTTGACGAGGAAATTGAATTGGAATAGACGATCAGCCATGATCTTATTAAATGGCGGGGCCGGCTGGAGGGACCGAATGGCCTACTCCTGCTCCTACTTCTTATGTTCTTATGCTCTTATAAGAACATAAGAATTAGGAGCAGGAGTAGGCCATTCAGCCCCTCCAGCCTGCCCCACCATTTGATAAGATCATGGCTGATCTTCTGACCAAACTCAAATTACCTGCCCTATCTCCTAATTCCTCTATTTAAAAAAAATCTATCAGTCTCAGCCTTGAAAATGTTCAAGGACTGAGCATCCACAGCCTTCTGGGGTAGTGAATTCCATAAACTCACTACCCTCTGAGTGAAGAAATGTTTCCTCAACTCTGTTCTAAAAGGCTGACCTTTAATTTTAAGACTGTGACCCCTGGTTATAGATTCTTCTACCAGGGGAAACAGCCCCTCACTGTCTACTTTATCCATCCTTTAAAGAATCTTATATGTTTCAATAAGATCTCCCCTAATTTTTCTGTATTCTAGAGAACACAGCCCTAGTTTATTCAACCTATCCTCATAGGTCAGTCCCCTTATGTGTAGAACAGCGTCCCCAGAAGGAGCATAATAGATAAAAATAACTGAATCAGTTTTGTTTTTGTTGTATGAAATATAAAATATTTTATAAATAATATCAATAATAATCCTTGCATAAGTGTTGATGACTCAAAG
Organism: Hydrolagus colliei; assembly: GCA_035084275.1. NCBI lineage: Eukaryota > Metazoa > Chordata > Chondrichthyes > Chimaeriformes > Chimaeridae > Hydrolagus > Hydrolagus colliei. The sequence goes on along the minus strand of CM068760.1, from coordinate 12,275,901 downwards.
CGGTTCACAGAATATACTATGTATTTTGTGGGTAAAACGTGGCCCCCGCCACCAGCAGTTTCTCACAAATGGTCGTGGATTGAGTGACCAATTTTTATTTTGAAGAAATTATTACTGTCAGAAAAGCAATCTGCCAATCAACTGACAACTGGGTTCCTACTTACTTCAAGGAAACAGACGCATGTGGAGTAAGGAAACCTACCCAAGGTTTCACCCTGCCGGGAATCAAACTCACATCTCTCACTTGCATAGCGAGTGCTCTAACCACTGAGCTACATATATTTTTAACAACTAAAAGGCTCAGTCTGTCTGTCTGTCTCTGTCACTCTGTCAGCTTGTATGCCTGTCTGTCTTGTCTGTCTGTCTGACTGCCCATCTCTCTGTGTTCTAATCCTGTTGTGATAAGGGAATGGGTGTGGAACATAGTGGTTGTAGGATTACAAAGTGCTCCCTACCACACAGATAGCCTCCATTCCATTAGCCAAAACCTCAAGGTATTTTTAGTTCAGGTACGGAATAAAATGTCCTCTCCCATTAATCATTAAATATCTAATCACACGGGCTCCACAACTCATTTAAAGACTCAATTACACACACCCGATTCTCCAAGATCACATTTCACGTTGAGGTTCCAGTGAGACAGAGGCCCAGGCTCAGGCCACTGTGGGAAATCTCCGCACTCACCTCCATGAGCTGGTAAAGAGGTATAATGGCAGGAAGCAGGATTCAGGAGCTTTCTCCCTCTGCACTTCCTCTCACTTTGTTTGCTGAGGCAGCAACTCAAGATCAAACCATCTAATCAGCAAGCACTTGTGAAATGAGTCATTGGGAAGGCAGGGCGATGTCCAGGCACTGAATGAAGGAGCTGATCAGGGTTAACAGTGCAGGTCACTAGGTGGAGGAAGGTAATAATAATAATAATAATCCTTGTATTTGATATAGCGCTTTTTACATCTTCTAGACGTCTCAAAGCGCTTCACAGAATATACTGTAAAGTGAATTGACTGTATATTTGTGGGCGAAGCCATTGACATTACATACAGAACTGGATGGTCCCAGGTCTCACTGCCCCCTCTGCCACCACCACCGCCCCCCACCTGGCATCAAGCTCCGCCACTGTTAAGCCATAAGCCATAAGACCTGGTCCCTGTTGAGGAGCATTGCAAGTTGTTGACCTCAAACAGAGCTACAGTCAGGGCTTCAATTTGTCTCCGCACAGTCGGGTTAGAGAGAGGAGTAAAAATTACACACCGTTCATTCCCATTTTAGTGGCTGTTACCAGATACCCCTTCCCCCAAATTCCCCCCACTCCCCCGGGTCAGGCTGATGGCGGGGTTAAACTGAAGTGTTTCTTGTTCCGGAGTGGGGGGAGTTATACAGAGACACGAGAATCTGAGAACCTGAGGCTTGAATATTTAGAGACAAACTGGGATCGAGTCATGTTTCCGGTGATTGAGGCTGAGGCCGGAGTCATGGCAACCAGATAGTCCTGTCCACCATTCTCACTCTCACCCAGGATTCTATTCTCTATTCACTATTCTCATACTCTTACTATTTTCACATTCACTCACTCCCTCACTATTCTCATTCACTATTCTCATTATTCTCACACTCACTCTCATTATTCACTCACTCACTCGCTCACTCACTATTCTCACACTCATTCACCTAGATCCACTTTCATACCAAAGCTGACATTACTGCAGGGAGCAGGAGCCACACTGACACCTGCTGGTGTTTCTGAGAAATCTGCAGTTACTACAGAGGCTCAACCCACAGCAAAGAGACACAGGCAGATAGAGAGTCAGCCAGACAGAGAGACACAGGCAGACAGAGAGTCAGGCAGACAGAGAGACACAGGCAGACAGAGAGTCAGGCAGGCAGAGAGACACAGGCAGACAGAGAGTCAGGCAGACAGAGAGACACAGGCACACAGAGAGAGTCAAGCAGACAGAGAGACACAGGCACACAGAGAGTCAGGCAGGCAGAGAGACACAGGCAGGCAGAGAGACACAGGCAGACAGAGAGTCAGGCAGACAGAGAGACACAGGCAGAGAGAGAGACAGGCAGACAGAGAGACACAGGCAGAGAGAGTCAGGTAGACAGAGAGACACAGGCAGACAGAGAGACACAGGTAGAGAGAGATTCAGACAGACAGAGAGACACAGGCACACAGGGAGTCAGGCAGACAGAGAGACAAAGGCACACAGGGAGTCAGGCAGGCAGAGAGACACAGGCAGACAGAGAGATAGGCAGAGGCAGAGACAAACAACAACATTACATTTATAGACCACCGTTTACGTCGGGAGGATTTCCAAGGCGCTGAGATAGGCAGAGAGACTAAGCAGTCAGAGAGAGGCAGGCAGACGGAGACAGAAAGAGACAGGGAGGTGGACAGAGACAGACAGGGAGAGATAGGCAAACAGGGAGATAAAGAGACAGGGAGACAGAAAGAGACAGGGAGATGGCCAGAGAAAAGCAGGGAGCTAGAGGCAGAGAGATATGGAGGGTGCGCATGGTTGGAGGGGGGGGCATGATGGCGGGGGCACAGTGGGGGGGACATGGTTGGGGGGGCACAGTGGGGGGGGGGGTGGCACAGTGGCATGGTAGGTACCTGGTAATAGTAGTCTTCATACTCAGCCTGGTAAGGAGGCAGCAATACATGGTGCTCACAGACACCATCGTTCAGCAGCTCCTCACAGCCTGTGGCACAATCAGAACATCAGACTCAGTGAGTTCTGAGCATTAAAGCATTCCATGCAGCAACCTGCTTTCTGAGGGGATTATAATCTGACGAATTTTCATTGAGCCAGAAGCCCAATCAAACTGTTTTTTCAATGAAATTCCCTATTGGGACATGTCTACACAACACAACAGTCACTTCACTTTAGAATCAATCCTGCGAGGTGCTTTGAGACAACTTCTGGATGTAAAAGGTGATGTGTTAGTGATTCTTTGAAGGTGGCAGGACAGGTAGACAAGGCTGTTAAAAAAGCATGCGGGATACTAGGCTTTATAAATAGGGGCATAGAGTACAGATGTCAGGAAGTTCTGACTAAACTCTATAAAACTTTGGTTAGGCCTCAGCTAGAGTACAGTGTTCATTTCTGGTCACCACACTTTAGGAAGGATGTTAAGGCATTCGAAAGGGTGCAGAGGAGATTTACCAGGAATGAGGGACTTCGGTTATGAGGAAAGGCTAGAGGGGCTAGGTTTATTCTCATTGGAACAAAGAAGGTTAGAAGGGGACCTAATAGAATCATGAGGGGATTCGATCAGGTAAACAGGGAAAAACTGTTTCCACTGTTGGGTATATCAGTGACTCATGGTCACAGATTTCAAATAGTTTCTAAAAGAAGCAAAGGGGAGCTGAGGAGAAATTTTTTCACAACTTTTAAGAGAGAGGTGGATGTTTATTTAGGGAGGACAGGTTTGCGCGGTTATGGGGAGAGAGCCAGGAGTAGGATTGAGTTGTTCTTTTCAAAGAGCCGGCACAGACTCAATGGGCCAAATGGCCTCCTTTTGTGCTGAAAAATTATTTGTTTCTATCAAATGTGAGGATACTGCCATGACCCTGATGAACTCGCTCATCAACAACATCTTGGAGCGGTTCCCCTGCGAGGCCTTTTGCCGGGTCCGGTGCTGCCAGCGGCGGATCATCTGGTCGCTGGAGATCCAGACTCCAGTGGTGTGGCTGCTGCTGCCGGGCGAGCTGGCCAGACACGCCGTGACCCAGGCACCAGGGCCGGCACCAGGGCCTCACCTGAGGAGCCGGTCTGTTTGGGGCTGTCACCGCGCTAGGCCCTGTTTGCCGCCATTTTAAAGATGGTCCAGGCGGCAGTGAGGCCAAGGAGCTGTGACTGGGCTGTTGCTACTGTGGTTGTTATTACTTTTGTTGTTTATTGTTGTTGATTTTGTTGTTTAATTCCCCCCACCAGCCCCCTAACCTTTCCCCTCCTTTTCTTTTTCTTCCCTCCCCCCACTTTCTCTCCCTCTTTTCCTCCTTCCCTCTACCCCCCCTTTCTCCCTATTTCTCTCTGATCTTGCCCCCCACCCACCTTTCCCTCCCTCTCCCCCGTTACCCTCTTTTCCCCCTTTCTCCCCATGCGACTGTTTGTGGGACACTGATGTGCGCAATTTAGCTGCCGCGTTTCGCCCACAAATACACAGTCGGCTTTCCTGCTCTCCTTCCCTCTACTCCGACCCTTCCCCTTGCCATCTTTCCCCCTTTTCTCCCCTAATCCCATTTGCATGACTGTTTGTAGGACACTTCTGTGCGCAATTTGGCTGCCATGTTTCGCCCACAAATATAACAACAACAACAACAATTTACATTTATAGAGTGCCTTTCACGTCGGGAGGACGTCCCAAGGCGCTGAACAGGAGGCGTGTGACCCGAGCTGGGAGGGGAGTGTTTGGGAAGGGGTGAAACACGAAGGGGAGGTAAAAGAGTTCGGGGTGGAACAAAAGGCACGATCGAAGAGGAAAGTCTTCAAACTGGCCTTGAAAGAGGAAAGGGAAGAGACGAAACGGAGGGATTGAGGGATGGCATTCCATAAGGTGGGAGCAGAGAAACTGAAGGCCCGGCCTCCGATGGTGGGGCGGTTCGGGCGGGGGGCTTGGAGCAGGCCAAGTCCTGTTGAACGGAGGGTCCGGGTGGGCGTGTAGGGGGAGAGTAGATCGGTTAAGTAGGATGGGGCAAGGCCGTGTAAGGCCTTGGAGGTGAGGACGAGGATCTTAAACTCGATCCTCTGGAGGATGGGGAGCCAGTGGAGACGGGCGAGGGTGGGGGTTATGTGGTCGCGGGTGCGGGTGCGGGATAGTACACGGGCTGCAGAGTCTGGGATGGCCTGCAGCCTGTGAATGGAGGAACTGGGGAGGCCGACTAGGAGAGAATTTCCGTAGTCCAGCCGTGAGGTGATGTACGCGTGCACGAGTGTTTCGGCAGCGCGGGGGGTAAGATAATTACGGAGCCTGGCAATGTTGCGCAGATGGAAATAGGCGGTGCCGGTCAAGGCGCGGATGTGGGGGAGGAAGGAAAGTTTTTGATCGAACATGATGCCGAGGTTCCTGATTGGCTTTGTGAGGTGGAGAGTACAGCCTTGGATATTGAGGCTGGCAGCGCCCGATGTGCGGAGGCGCTGGCTTGAGCCAATCAGTCAATTCTCCTACTCTCTTTCATCCTACCCGACTCCTCCCCCCCTGCTTTTGTCCCTACCTGACTGTATAGCGCCTTGGGACATCTCTCGACGTGAAGGGCGCTATATAAATGTAAGTTTTGATTGATTGAATTTCTGTCCTGGGTTTCCAGCTGTGACAGTAACACACTCTCTTCACACACATAATAATAATTGACATATTTCCTGTTATCACGTTTGAGAAACATGACAGACAGTAAGTGCGGACTGCCTAAATTAGTAGTTACTTACCCCATCAGCTGCTGACTGAGACAGACACAGGATCAACACATGGCAGACACACTACAGTAGAATTGATAAGGATATGTCAGTGAAGAAACAGTCTAAAAGACACAAACCTTTGATGGCAAAGACTCCATGACAGAAGTTCCTGAAGCTGATCTTTCCCAGGTTCTTCGGATCCAGATACTTGGTGAGTTTCTGCAGCTGAATAATAGGAACAGAGTCAATGCTCGCACTACCCCCATCCAGACAACAAATTCTCGAAAGCCACGGATTATCAGGAGATTTTTTGTGCAGAATCAGGATGTTGGATAATGTCTTCCACAGACACTCTCACCAACGGAGGCAGTGGATACAATAGGGGTGTGGGATCTAATGGAAAACCGTTAGTTGGTAGCATGCTTGTTTTGAGGTCAGGAGATTGTGAATTCAATCTGAATGGGGATTTTAAGATCCCAGTCTGGGCTGATCTCCAGGGCACCATGGCAAACAACAACAACAACTTTGATTTATATAGCGCCCTTGACGCCGGACGGCATCTCAGAGCACTTCACAGCCTGTATTGACACTGTGACGAATGCTTCTTCACCCCCAGGTCTAACTCTTGGTTCTGATATTAAACCGAGTGCCTGTCCATGCCTGTTTAGGTCGATTTTAAAGATCGAATGTCACTATTTGAAAGAGAAATGAGTTTCTCCCCTGTCCTGACCAATAAATCTCAAAACAAACTGTTCCTCATTTCAGGCTGGATATGGATACAAAATGGCTGCTGTGTTTCGCTTCCCGTTAAGACACTTTGATGTTACAAGTACTGTTTCAAACACAAGGATGATTACCATTTAACACTGCCATCACCAGTCGGTGAGCAAAGCTAGGCTCAGAGTTTCCTCACAATGCTGCCCATGTTCCAGAAAATTCTAATTAGCCTGGATTATGCTAATCACCTGAGTCAGATACAGGCGCAGAAGGCTTTAGATTCCTCTCCCTCAGACACATTCTTTTCTGTGACCAGGATCCCTGTCACTCCAGCTTCTCTTCTTATGTATAATAAATTGGTCACTTCAATCACAACAACAAAATTATATTTGTACAGTGCCTTTCATATGGGGAGGACATCCCATGGCACTGAACAGTCAGATGGCAGGACCCAAGCATTGGGGGTGGGTAGGCAGGGTTGGGATGAGGGAGGGCAGAGAGGTAGGACAGTGACTGAAGGTACGGTCATAGAGGACGGTCTTGAGACTGGTTTTGAAGGAGGCAAGGTAGGGAGCAAGGCAAAGGGATTGTGGGATGGAATTCCAGAGTATAGGGGTAGACAGGCTGAAAGCCCAGCCACTGAAGGTAGGGCAGGTCAGCCAGAAGACATGGAGCAGGCCAGAGCCTGTTGAACAGAGGGAGTGAACTGATTCATGGGCATCAGCAGGTCAGAGAGGTAGGAGGGGGCAAAGCTGTGGAGCCTTCCACCCCCTCCCCACTTCCCTCCCATACTCCGACTCCTACCTATCCCTCCTTCCACACTTCGAATCTGTCTCCCCCACTTCTGTCATTACCACCATATCCACCACGAAGCTCACCATCTGCTCCCTGGATGACATCCCCACCTTACCTCCCAGTTCCGCCTCCTTGCCCCACTACTCACCGACACTGTCCACCTGTCCCTTTCATCCAGCATCATTCCCCACCCTCAAAACAGCCAGTCCTGTGACTCAGTGGTTAGAGCGCTCACCTGACAAGCGTGAGACCTGTATTCAAATCCAGGCAGGTCAGGGCCAAACCTTGGGCAAGTTTCCTTACTCCACATGCTTAATCCCTCCAAAAAAAACAATAATAAAATTGGTCATTTCAATCCAAGACTGTTTGTGGGGACGCTGCTGTGCACAATTGGCTGCCGCATTTCACTCACAAGAATACAGTCAACGCACTTTACAGTATATTTTGTGAAGCGCTTTGAGACATCTAGAAGACTTGAAAAGCGCTATATCGAATGAAAGGATTATCAATATGATTATTATTATTATTATTATTACAATCATGGCCACTCTGAAGAAACCTTCCCTTGATGCATCACAGCTCTCCAACTACCAGCCCATCTTCAAACTCCCTTTTCTGTCCAAGGTCTTTGAAAGAGTCGTTGCCTCCCACCTTCGCTCTTTCCTCTCATCACACTCCCTCCATGACCCCCTCCAATCGGGCTTCCATGCTACCCACAGCAGGGAAACTAATCTGGTCAAAGTCACAAATGACATCCTGACCAGGGATCTTTCTGCCTTCTCATCCTCCTCGACCTACCCACCACCTTCAACACCGTGGACCATTCAACCCTCCTCCACCACCTCTCCTCCCACCTCAACCTTCAAGGTTCTGTTTTTGACTGATTCAGGTCCTATCTAGCATACAGTCTCCACTTTGTATCCACCAACGGATTTTCTTCCAGCAGACATGGAGTAAATTTCCACATGTGCACGGATGACACCTAACTCTATATCTCCGCTTCTACCCTCAACTGCAGGATTACCGGCATCCTGACTGTCTGCCTGTCCAACATCAAGTCCTGGACGAGGGACAACTTTTCGGCAGCAAGACTGAGGCCCCCCCGATTGGCTCGTGTTTGAGACATCTAGAAGATGTAGAAAGCGCTATATCAAATCCAAGGATTATTATTATTAATGTTATTATTATTACATAAATAAAGCTGAAGATATTCACAACATAAGTAGTCACCACACGGTACCTCAGGGGGAACCATCCAGCATTGGTCACTCAGTGTGTGTGGCCATTTTCACTGAAATGGTTGGGACGTCCTCTCGACATGAAAGATGCTCTATAAATGTAATTTTGTTGTTGTTAGTTTGAAGGGACAACCCAAGTTGACAATCCGATCCCAGCCATAAACCTTTAGACCTGACCTATTTAATAATGTGTTTTTATAGCTTTGGTTCAGTTCAGTTGAGTGAGAAAAATATTTTGCTGAACTTCTGTCCGAGGCTGAATACTCCTTTCCTCAAGTGCTGCGCTCACAGCTGCTCATGTCGCCATTCTCTCTCAGTATTTCAACAATATTTTGAGAGTTTCTGCAAATGATTGATGACACCTTGAAAGCAGCTGTTTGTGGTTTGGACAAATAAGTCACATTAACTGATATTCTCCCTTTACTGGTGGCACTCAGCCATTAAACTTCCCATTCTACCTCATTCCCTGTCCTCCCCCAATTTGGGCTCTGGCCTGCTTCATGTCCCCCGATTTACCCGCCCCACCATTGGTGGGTGAGCCTTCAGCCACTCTGCCCCCAACCTCTGTACCACAGGCAGACTGGGTACAGGACCAACACATCAACAGGGTTAGATTGTGGAGACAGGATCAAGGTACAAGGGTGCATTTCCCAGGCTACCCCTGAATTCAAGGCACGAGGTGATGGCAAAGTCACAGAATCTGTTTCAAGGCATCTCTAAAACCACTCACTCATTTTCACAGTTATCAGAGTCCAACATTTCACCCTTGATGTTTCACTGAGTCCATGCTTATAAGGAGGTTTAAGATTTTCTTGTTTCAGCAGATACAGATATCTTTTCCCCAAACAACTTCTGATTAATGCACTCTACATTCACTGTGAGGTGGAAGGCGGGTGAGTTACAACAACAACAAAATTATACTTGTATAGTGCCTTTCACGTCAGGAAGATGTCCCAAGGCGCTCGACAGACATTGTTTCAGACTGAGCTGGAGATACGGAGGGTGGAGGGAAAAGGTGGGAATTGTGGTGACCGATGGGACTGTCAAAGAGGAGGGTCTTAAGGTGGGACTTGAAGGAGGCCAGGGGATGGGAGGGGTGACTGCGGAATGGAGTTCCAGAGGTTGGGGGCAGAATGGCTGTAGCGGGCGGGTTGGTCGGAGGACATGAAGCAGGCCAGAGCCTGCTGAGCTTAGGGGACCGGCAGGTTGGTAGGGAGTTAGGAGGTCATGGATGTAGACTGGGCTGAGGCCATGGAGGGCTTTGAATGTGAGGACCAGGATCTTGAATTGGATCCTCTGGATGATGGGGAGCCAATGGAGTTGGGCGAGGATGGGGATATGGGGTCATGGAGTTTGGAGCAGTAGAGGACACTAGCCACAGAGTTTGGGATTATCTGCAACCTGTGGAGGGAGGAATTGGGAAGGCCGGCAAGCAGGGCATTGGCATGGCCGGCAAGCAGGGCATTGGCATAGTCGAGCCAGGATGTGATGAAGGTGTGAATGATGGTTTCAGCGGCCTTGGGGTAAGGTAAGTGGAGGTAGATGAAGTTTAAGCGGTGTGAAGGTGGCTGAGTCAATCAGCATTGAGCAAATGACTGAGCAAAAGTGTCTGTGCTACTGAGTGTGTATTGGAGGGACATTTGTGCCTCTGAAACACAGCCAGATAATTGTTCCTGTTCAGCTGTTGCGATGGGGAGAGTGTGGTACAGACAGTAACCTTGTTAGCTATCTGGGTACATGTTCTATTTCTGTGATCTCAGCAGCCATGACATAGACCAAACATCCCAGCTCTCTTGATAACGCAGCCTCACTGGAAGAAAAAGTTGGCTTGTTGCTTAATGTGCAAGAGATGATTGCAGTAGCACAAGGGTGGGTCGTTGGTGGGGGGAGGGCGGTGGGAGGGAGGCTGCTGGTTGTAAAGATCTAGTGGATGTTGCTGACTCTGTAGGATTTTGCTGTCATAGAATCATACAGCACAGAAGGAGGCCATTTGGCCTATTGTGTCTGTGCTGGCTCTTTGAAAGAGCTGTCCAAATCAACCCCACTCTCTCCCCACAGCCCCTCTGCAAACCAGTTCTACCTAAATAATTATCTACTTCTCTCTTGAGAATTGTTATCGAATCAGCTTCCACCCTTTCAGGCAACGCATTCCAGATCCCAACAACTCACTGTGAAAAAAGTTCTCACCTCTCCTCTATTTTAAATCTCTGTCCTCAGGTTACCACTCGCCAGTGGAAATAATTTCTCCTTGTTCACCCTATTCATAGAATCATAGGATTTTACGGCACAAAAGGAGGCCATTCAGCCCATCTAGTCTGTGCCGGCTCTTTGAAAAGAGCAACTCAATCCCACTGCCCAGCTCTCTCCCCATAACCTAACAGACCTGTTCTTCCTAAATAAAGATATCATTCTCTTTTAAAAGCTGTTATAGAATTGGCCTCCACCACCTTTTCAGGCAATGCATTCCAGATTCGAACAACCCGCTGAGTGAAAACATTTCTCCTCAGCTCCCCTGTGCTTCATTTTGAAACTATTTTAAATCTGTGATCACAAGTCACAGATTCGCCCACCAGTGGAAACAGTTTTTCCTTATTCATTCTGTCGAATCCCCTCATGATTTTATAAAAGTTTTATAAAGTTTTATAGAGGTTAGTCAGCACTTCCTGACATTTGTACTCTATACCCCTATTTATAAAGCTTAGTATCCCATATGCCTTCTTAACAGCCTTGTCTACCTGTCCTGCCCGCTTCAAAGAGTCACTAACACAAATCCCCAGGTTTCTCTGTTCCCTCACACCTCATAAAATGGTACTATCTAGCCTATATTGCCTCCCCTCATTTCTTCTCCTAAAATGTATCACCTCATACTTTTCTGCATTAAACTTCATCTGCCATGTGTCTGCCCACTTTACCATTTTATCTATTGAAACCCCTCATAAGTTAGAAAAATTCTATTATGTTTTCTATTAATGGTCTCTGCTTCAAGGTGAATAATCCTAGCTTCTCTCCAGCCTCTCCTGATAATTGAAGTCCCTCATTCCTGGTACCATCCTGGGAAATCTCCTTTGCACCCTTGACATCCTTCCTAAAGTGTGGGGCCGAGAACTGAACAGTCTCCAGCTGAGACCTAACCAGTGTTTTATATAAAGGTTAATCATATTTTTCTTACTTTTGTATTCTATGCCCTATTTATAAAGTCTAGTATCCCCTGCTTTTCTAACAGCTTTATCTACCTGTCCTGCCACCTTCAAAGATTTACTTATATGAACCCTCAGGTCTCTCTGTTCCTTCATCCCCTTCAGGATTCTACCATTAGCTTATGCTGCCTCTCCTTATCCTTCATAAAATGCAGTCGGCTACTATCCTCCTCACTATTTACCACTTTTCCCAGCTTTGTATCATCTTCATCTTTATCTTGGAAATTGTATTCCCTATACCCAAGTCCAGGTCATTGATATAGATCAAAAACAACAGTGGTCCCAATACTGACCCCTGGGGGACACCACTGTACACTTCTCACCAAGTCACAAACACAACTGCCCACCACCACACAGGCTTCTATTTTGCTCAGTAGACTCTTATGTGGCATTTTATCAAACGCTTTTTGAAAATCCATATAAACTGGGCCAAATGGCCTCCTTTTGTGCTGTAAAATTCTATGATTCTATGACTACATCAACTGCACTACTTTCATCAAAAAAAATTCCCATCAGGTTTGTTAGACTTGATTTGCCTTTAACAAATCCATGCTGGCTGTCCCTTATTAACCCATATTTTTCTAAATGAAAATTTATTTGGTCCTGGATTTTAGTTCTTTAGAAGTTTCCCCACTACTGATGTTAGATAGACTGGCCTGTAGTTCCCAGGTTTGTCCTTCTGCCCCTTTTTGGACAGGGGTTTAATATTTGCAACCCTCCAGTCCTCTGGCACCACCCCTGTTGTCCAAGGAGGATTGAAAGATTGTGGCCAGAGCCTGTTATTTCCACCCTTATTTCCCTCAGTAACCTAGGATCCATCCTGTCCGGACCGGGTGACTTATCTGCCTTGAGCATCAATAAGCTTTTTAGCTCCTCCTCTTGGTTTATTCTTATCCAATTTCTCCACCCTCTCCTCCAATATTGTGGCATTGACTGCATTATTTTCTTTTGTAAGACAGATTCAAAGTACTCTGAATGAGTATGTCAGCCTTCCTTTCCTCTGCCTCCACAAGATGATTTCCTCTTTGGTCCCTAATTGGACTCACTTTACCTTTGACTAAACTTTAAAGACCTTGTCCCCGCCTATCTCTCTGACTTACTGTTCCCCCCATCAGCCGCCCGCACCCTCCGTTCAGCAGACTCAGGCCTGCTCCGTGTCCACCGCCCGAACCCCCCAACCATCGGCGGCCGGGCTTTCAGCCTCTCTGCTCCCACACTGTGGAACTCCATCCCGCAGCCCCTCCCCCTCGCTTCCTCCCTTTCCTCCTTCAAGATCGTCCTCTTGACTGTGCCTTTGGCTGCCCCACTAACTCTTCCCCCTCTCTCACTCTCCTTCCCCTTCCCCCTACCCTGACCCTTCCCCCCACCGCTCGGGTCCCGACCTGACTGTTCAGCGCTTTGGGACGTCCTCCCGACGTGAGAGGCGCTATATAAGTGCAATTTTGTTGTTGTTGATGTTGTTGTTATTCTTTATATGCTTACAAAATACTATAGGTTCCCTTTTATGTTACCTGCTAATCTATTCTTATACAGTCTCTTTGCCCCTCTTATTTCATGCTCACTTACAAATAAACAGACACTACACTTTACAATCCGTTGAATGGTGAGACATTCTGATGACAAGAACTTGCATTAATATAGAACAGAGTGGTGTGTCCGAGCGTTTGAATTATGTGATAAAGATGTGATACTAAATCTAAGGATTAGTGTTGTTGGTGTTTGCTGGTGGCTGGGCCCTGGGCTCTGGGCACCGACACGCGATCACCAACACAAGGTGCTTCTGGGTGACACTGTACACCTGGGTTGTGTGTGTTTGTGTGGGGAGGAGATGCTGATGCTGAGAGTGGGGCTAAATAGGGACACTTGCCCCTTTTTGCCAGCCTTCCCAGTCCGTGTTACTGAGCTCAGGGACTAAAGATGTCTAATTAGTTACAACAATGGTAACACTGCCCGGTGGGGTGGGGGTGCAAACCGCAGATCTCAGCACTCGGAACACACACACACTGACACACACACTCAGACATACACACACTCAGACATGCACACACATACACAGACACAACACACACATATATGCTCACACACACACAGACATGCACACACAAACATGTACACACACACGACACATACACACAGAGACACACACACACACACACAGACATGCACACATATACATAGGCATGCACACAGACATGCACAAACACATACAGACATAAACACAAACACAGGCATACTGTCAGGGACATGCACACAGACACACATACACAGGCATGCAGACACACACAGACATGAACACATACATACACAAACACAGATAGATACATGATATAGTCACATAGACACACAGTCACACACAGACAAACATATAGACACACACACACAGACATGCACATAGAAACAGACATACAGAAAAAACACACAACACACACAGAGGCCTGCTGTTCACTGCCATTACATTGTCCCTGGTTAATGAGCTTGAGCAAACCTCAGTCTCTCCCACACAATCTGTGGGGGAAGCTGAGGCAGTGTGGCTGGGGTGGGGGGGGGATGGGCTCTGGCCTGTCTGACTCTTACTCGGGTTTATTTGGGGACAGATTCCAGGTTTTGGGGAAAAACAATTTAAAAAAAATACGCATCTTTCTTAGGTTGGGGGGGGGGGGGGGGGGGGGTGGAGGGGAGGGGGGCAGTGAATAGAGAATACCTATAATATTAAAAACCCAATGATATATATACTGTACATACAATATATAATATAATACATAAAGCCTCCATCTAACTGAGGTGACAGCTCTGTACATGGACAATCACTTGGGCATCTCAGCCCCGCGACCCCCATCTCAGCCTCACCTCGTCCCCTGCCCCAAACTGCTGGCCCAGCCCCAGAAAGTGCTCCACACGGATGTAGCCATCGGCGTCCTCATCACACATGTCAAACACCTCCTTGAGTTTCCGCAGGAAATTCGCCAGATTCTCATCCTCCGTTTGCCCGGCGGGTCCCCCGTCCATCGCGGCATCACACACACAGCCCGGCACCGGCTCCATCCTCAGCCATGGTCTGCCTGGTGACATCACAGCCCGCTCAGCATCAGCACCGTCACATCTCCCCCTGCCAGCCTCTCCCCCAGCCAGCCTCCCCCCTGCCAGCCTCTCCCCCTGCCAGCCTCTCCCCCTGCCAGCCTCTCCCCCTGCCAGCCTCTCCCACTGCCAGCCTCTCCCCCTGCCAGCCTCTCCCCCTGCCAGCCTCTCCCCCTGCCAGCCTATCCCACTGCCAGCCTCTCCCCCTGCCAGCCTCTCCCCCTGCCAGCCTCTCCCCCTGCCAGCCTCTCCCCCTGCCAGCCTCTCCCCCTGCCAGCCTCTCCCCCTGCCAGCCTCCCCCCTGCCAGCCTCTCCCCCTGCCAGCCTATCCCACTGCCAGCCTCTCCCCCTGCCAGCCTCTCCCCCTGCCAGCCTCTCCCCCTGCCAGCCTCTCCCCCTGCCAGCCTATCCCACTGCCAGCCTCTCCCCCTGCCAGCCTCTCCCCCTGCCAGCCTCTCCCCCTGCCAGCCTCTCCCCCTGCCAGCCTCCCCCCTGCCAGCCTCTCCCCCTGCCAGCCTATCCCACTGCCAGCCTCTCCCCCTGCCAGCCTCTCCCCCTGCCAGCCTCTCCCCTGCCAGCCTCTCACTGCCAGCCTCCCCCCTGCCAGCCTCTCCCCCTGCCAGCCTCTCCCCTGCCAGCCTCTCCCCCTGCCAGCCTCTCCCCCTGCCAGCCTCTCCCCCTGCCAGCCTCTCCCCTGCCAGCCTCTCCCTGCCAGCCTCCCCCCTGCCAGCCTCTCCCCCTGCCAGCCTCTCCCCCTGCCAGCCTCCCCCTGCCAGCCTCTCCCTGCCAGCCTCTCCCTGCCAGCCTCCCCCCTGCCAGCCTCTCCCCCTGCCAGCCTCCCCCTGCCAGCCTCTCCCCCTGCCAGCCTCCCCCTGCCAGCCTCTCCCCCAGCCAGCCTCCGCCCTGCCAGCCTCTCCCTGCCAGCCTCTCCCCCTGCCAGCCTCTCCCCCTGCCAGCCTCCCCCTGCCAGCCTCTCCCCCTGCCAGCCTCCCCCTGCCAGCCTCTCCCCCAGCCAGCCTCCGCCCTGCCAGCCTCTCCCTGCCAGCCTCTCCCCCTGCCAGCCTCTCCCCCTGCCAGCCTCCCCCTGCCAGCCTCTCCCACTGCCAGCCTCTCCCACTGCCAGCCTCTCCCCCCTGCCAGCCTGTCCCCCAGCCAGCCTCCCCCCTGCCAGCCTCTCCCCCTGCCAGCCTCTCCCTGCCAGCCTCTCCCCCTGCCAGCCTCCCCCCTGCCAGCCTCTCCCTGCCAGCCTCTCCCCCTGCCAGCCTCCCCCCTGCCAGCCTCTCCCCCTGCCAGCCTCCCCCCTGCCAGCCTCCCCCCTGCCAGCCTCTCTCCCTGCCAGCCTCACCCCCTGCCAGCCTCTCCCTGCCAGCCTCTCCCCCTGCCAGCCTCTCCCCCTGCCAGCCTCTCCCCCTGCCAGCCTCTCCCCCTGCCAGCCTCTCCCCTGCCAGCCTCTCCCCCTGCCAGCCTCTCCCCCTGCCAGCCTCCCCCCTGCCAGCCTCCCCCCCTGCCAGCCTCTCCCCCTGCCAGCCTCCCCCCTGCCAGCCTCTCCCCCTGCCAGCCTCTCCCCCTGCCAGCCTCTCCCCCTGCCAGCCTCTCCCCCTGCCAGCCTCCCCCTGCCAGCCTCTCCCCCAGCCAGCCTCCGCCCTGCCAGCCTCTCCCCCTGCCAGCCTCTCCCTGCCAGCCTCCCCCCTGCCAGCCTCTCCCTGCCAGCCTCTCCCTGCCAGCCTCCCCCCTGCCAGCCTCTCCCCCTGCCAGCCTCCCCCTGCCAGCCTCCCCCTGCCAGCCTCTCCCCCAGCCAGCCTCCGCCCTGCCAGCCTCTCCCTGCCAGCCTCTCCCCCTGCCAGCCTCTCCCCCTGCCAGCCTCCCCCTGCCAGCCTCTCCCCCTGCCAGCCTCCCCCTGCCAGCCTCCCCCTGCCAGCCTCTCCCCCAGCCAGCCTCCGCCCTGCCAGCCTCTCCCTGCCAGCCTCTCCCCCTGCCAGCCTCTCCCCCTGCCAGCCTCCCCCTGCCAGCCTCTCCCCCTGCCAGCCTCTCCCTGCCAGCCTCTCCCCCTGCCAGCCTCCCCCCTGCCAGCCTCTCCCTGCCAGCCTCTCCCCCTGCCAGCCTCCCCCCTGCCAGCCTCTCCCCCTGCCAGCCTCTCCCCCTGCCAGCCTCTCCCCCTGCCAGCCGCTCCCCCTGCCAGCCTCTCCCCCTGCCAGCCTCTCCCACTGCCAGCCTCTCCCACTGCCAGCCTCTCCCCCCTGCCAGCCTGTCCCCCAGCCAGCCTCCCCCCTGCCAGCCTCTCCCCCTGCCAGCCTCTCCCTGCCAGCCTCTCCCCCTGCCAGCCTCCCCCCTGCCAGCCTCTCCCTGCCAGCCTCTCCCCCTGCCAGCCTCCCCCCTGCCAGCCTCTCCCCCTGCCAGCCTCTCCCCCAGCCAGCCTCCGCCCTGCCAGCCTCTCCCTGCCAGCCTCTCCCCCTGCCAGCCTCTCCCCCTGCCAGCCTCCCCCTGCCAGCCTCTCCCCCTGCCAGCCTCTCCCACTGCCAGCCTCTCCCACTGCCAGCCTCTCCCCCCTGCCAGCCTCTCCCCCAGCCAGCCTCCCCCCTGCCAGCCTCTCCCCCTGCCAGCCTCTCCCCCTGCCAGCCTCTCCCTGCCAGCCTCTCCCCCTGCCAGCCTCCCCCCTGCCAGCCTCTCCCTGCCAGCCTCTCCCCCTGCCAGCCTCTCCCCCTGCCAGCCTCTCCCCTGCCAGCCTCTCCCTGCCAGCCTCTCCCCCTGCCAGCCTCTCCCCCTGCCAGCCTCTCCCCCTGCCAGCCTCTCCCCCTGCCAGCCTCTCCCCTGCCAGCCTCTCCCCCTGCCAGCCTCTCCCTGCCAGCATCTCCCCCTGTCGGCCTCTCCCCCTGCCAGCCTCTCCCCCCGCCAGCTTCTCCCCCTGCCAGCATCTCCCCCTGCCAGCCTCTCCCCCTGCCAGCCTCCCACTGCCAGCCTCTCACTGCCAGCCCCTCACACTGCCAGCGTCTCCAACTGCGAGCCTCTCTCACACTGCTAGCCTCTCACACTGCCAGTCTCCCATAAACTGCCCTGCCAGCCTCTCACACTGCCAGCCTCTCACTGCCAGCCCCTCACACTGCGAGCCTCTCTCACACTGCGAGCCTCTCTCACACTGCGAGCCTCTCTCACACTGCGAGCCTCTCTCACACTGCGAGCCTCTCTCACGCTGCCTATGCCACAGCGCCTCTGCATCCCCCAGCCGCAGCCTCACATCATTTGAGATGATGCCGCCCCATTGATCCCTCGCTCCTGGTCTCCTGCGTGCGCAATATGGCTGCCGCCATGACCCGAGCTTCCGTCCCCCTCCTCATGTCTTTCCCCCCAACCCCCCCTCTCCGTTATTCCTTCTCTACCCTTCTTTCTCTTCGCCCTCCTCGCCTACTGTCCCTGCTCGACCCTCCCACCGCTTCCCTTTGTTCCAGTTTTGGAATCCTCCGTCGGGCTCACCGTGGCACTCGGCGCTGGCTGTCCAATAGCAGCCACACCAAGTGCCCTGTCCCCCACCATCCCCGCCAGCCCCACCGGACACAAACCCGGTTGGTCAACCTCTCCTCCCTTATCCAGATCCCCACCCTCCCCGCCGACCATCCCAGCCCCCCCTCACACCCCTCGGCCAATTGCTCTTTCCGCAATGGCCTCCAAAATGTCCGCTCTGTCTGCAACAAGACCCTGGCTATCAACGATCTCATCCTTGATGAGAACGTTGACATCATGGCCCTGATGGAGACTTGGATCACCCCAGGCGACACTTTCCCCCTTGTTGAAGCCACACCACCCAACTACACATTCCACCATGCCCCTCGACCCAACCGTCGTGGCGCTGGTGTGGCCCTCATCTCAAAGACATCTCTCGCCCTATCCCCCTACTCCTCCGGTTCCTTCCCCTCTTTTGAACAGCTCACCCTTTCTCACTCCTCCCACAATTCTTTCAAAATCCTTTTAATATATCGCCCCCCCAAACCCTACCCCACTTTCATTTTAGATTTTTCCTCACTTTTAACCTCCCTCTGTGCCTCCTGTGATCGCCTTATTATTCTTGGCGACTTCAACCTCCACTTCACCCCCTCCTGCTCCACCTCCTCTGAATTTTCCTCTTTGCTTTCGTCTTTTAACTTTTCCCTTCACATTCACACTGCCACCCACACCCACGGCCACCCGCTCGATCTGGTGATCACCCGAGGCCTCAACGTTTCTGGCGTCACCATCACCGACAAGCCATTTCAGACCAATTTTTCATTTCTCTCAACACCTCTAACCCCCCCCCCCCCTCCACCTCCAAACCCACCACCATCTTCTACCGGCCCTGGAGGAAGATTCCCCCACAAACCTTCACCTCTGCCCTCGAACCCTCCGACCTCCGCCCACTGTGGCACTCCTCCACCTCCGCCCCTCCATCTGTTATTCCAACCCCACCCACCCCCCCTTTCATACTTTCATCCCCACCTCCCCGTCTTCAGTCACAAAAATAATCACTTCCATGAAACCCACCATGTGTTCACTGGACCCCATCCCCACTCCCCTTCTCCGCACCCAGCTCCACCTCCTGGCCCCACTAATCTCTGACACCATCAACCTCCCCTTTCCTCTGGCACCGGCCCTACCTCCCTTAAAACAGCCACCATCACCCCTATCCTGAAAAAATCCTCCCTTGATGCAGTGGTGTGCCACAGGGATCGGCTTTGGGACCATTGCTGTTTGTAATCTACATCAATGATCTGGACTTGGGTGTACGGAGTACAGTTTCCAAGTTTGCAGATGACACTAAGTTAGGGAGAATAGTAAACAGTGAGGAGGATAGTAGCCATCTGCAAGAGGATATAGACAAATTGGTAAAGTGGGCAGACACATGGCAGATGAAGTTTAATGCAGAGAAGTGTGAGGTGATGCATTTTGGGAGAAGAAATGAAGGGAGGCAATATAGGCTAGATAGTACAATTTTAAATGGTGTAAAGGAACAGAGAGACCTGGGGATTTGTGTTAGTGACTCGTTGAAGGTGGCAGGACAGGTAGACAAGGCTGTTAAGAAGGCATATGGGCTACTAGGCTTTATAAATAGGGGTATAGAGTACAAAAGTCAGGAAGTGCTGACTAACCTCTATAGGACCTTGGTGAGGCCTCAGCTGGAATACTGTGTTCAATTCTGGTCACCACAATACATGTGAAGGCATTGGAAAGGGTACAACGAAGATTTACTAGGATGGTGCCAGGATTGAGGGACTTCAGCTATGAGGAGAGGCTAGATAGGCTAGGGTTATTCTCTCTGGAGCAGAGAAGATTGAGGGGAGACCTAATAGAGGTTTATAAGATCATGAGGGGTTTCGACAGGGCAAATAGAGAAAAACTATTTCCACTCGTGGGTGAATCTGTGACTCCTGGTCACAGATTTAAAATAGTTTCAAGGCGAAGTAGAGGGGAGCTGAGGAGAAATTTTTTCACTCAGCAAGTTGTTCGAATCTGGAATGCATTGCCTGAAAAGGTGGTGGAGGCTGATTCGATAACAACTTTTAAAGGGGAATTAGATCTTTATTTAGGGAGAACGGGTCTATTAGGCTATGGGGAGCGGGCAGGGCAGTGGGATTGAATCGCTCTTTTCAAAGAGCCGGCACAGACTAGATGGGCCGAATGGCCTCCTTTTGTGCCGTAAAATTCTATGATTCTATGATTCTATGATGCGTCGCAGCCATCAAGCTACCGACACATTTCCAACCTCACGTTCCTTTCTAAGGTCCTTGAAAGAGTGGTTGCCTCCCAGCTCCGCTCTTTCCTTTCAACTCACTCACTCCTTGAAACCCTCCAATCAGGTTTCCGCCCTGTTCACAGCACAGAAACTGCCCTGGTCAAGGTTACAAATGACATCCTAACCACCTGTGACCAGGGCTCCCTCTGCCTCCTCGTCCTCCTTGACCTGTCTGCTGCGTTCGACACAGTCGATCACACCATCCTCCTCCAACGTCTTTACTCCCACCTCAACCTTCAAGGCACAGTCCTTGACTGGTTCCATTCCAACCTGACCCACCGTTTACACTTTGTTTCTTCCAACGGTTTCTCCTCAAACCCCCGCACAGTTTCTCACGGCGTCCCTCAGGGCTCTGTCCTCGGCCCCCTCCTTTTCACCCTTTATACGCTCCCTCTGGGCGATGTCATCCGCAAACATGGGGTAAATTTCCACATGTATGCGGACGACACCCAACTGTACCTCTCAGCCTCATCCCTCAACCCCCAGACCGTCGATGTTCTGACAGCATGTCTGTCCAACATCGAGTCCTGGATGAGGGACAACTTCCTCCAATTGAACGTGAGTAAGACCGAGGCCCTCCTGATTGGCTCAAGCCAGCGCCTCCGCACATCGGGTGCTGCCAGCCTCAACATCCAAGGCTGTACTCTCCACCTCACAAAGCCAATCAGGAACCTCGGCATCACGTTCGACCTCAAACTCTCCTTCCTCCCCCACATCCGTGCCTTGACCAGCACCGCTTATTTCCACCGACGCAACATTGCCAGGCTCCGCAACTACCTCACCCCCCGCGCTGCCGAAACACTCGTGCACACGTACATCACCTCACGGCTGGACTATGGAAACTCTCTCCTCGTCGGCCTCCCCAGCTCCTCCATTCACAGGCTGCAGGTCATCCCAAACTCTACAGCCCGTGTACTATCCCGCACCCGCCTCCGTGACTACATAACCCCCACCCTCGCCAGTCTCCACTGGCTCCCCATCCCCCAGAGGATTGAGTTCAAGATCCTTGTCCTCGTTTTCAAAGCCTTACACGGCCTTGCCCCGCCCTACCTGTCTGATTTACTCTCCCCCTATAAGCCCACCCGGACCCTCCGTTCAGCAGGACTTGGCCTGCTCCAAGCCCCCCGCCCGAACCGCCCCACCATCGGAGGCCGGGCCTTCAGTTTCTCCGCTCCCACCCTTTGGAATTCCATCCCCCAATCCCTCTGCCTTGTTTCCTCCCTTTCCTCTTTCATGGCCAGTTTGAAGACTTTCCTCTTCGACCGTGCCTTCTGTTCCCCCCTAATTTTTCGACCTCCCCTACGTGTTTCACCCCTTCCCGAACACTCCCCTCCCAGCTCAGGTCACACGCCTCCTGTGCAGCGCCTTGGGACGTCCTCCCGACGTGAAAGGCGCTTTATAAGTGCAAGTTGTTGTTGTTGTTGTTGTTGCCAGCCTCTCACTACCAGCCTCTCACTGCCCTGCCCTGCCAGCCTCTCACTACCGGCCTCTCCTACACTGCCAGCCTATCACACTGCCAGCCTCTCAAACACTGCCAGCCTCTCATACACTGCCAGCCTCTCACACTGCCCTGCCAGCCCCTCACACTGCCAGCCTCTCACTGCCGCCTCTCACTGCCAGTCTCTCACTGCCCTGCCCTGCCAGCCTCTCACTACCAGCCTCTCACACTGCCAGCCCCTCTCACTGCCAGTCTCTCACTGCCCTGCCCTGCCAGCCTCTCACTACCAGCCTCTCACACTGCCAGCCCCTCTCACTGCCAGTCTCTCACTGCCCTGCCCTGCCAGCCTTTCACTGCCAGCCTCTCTCACACTGCCGTGCCCGGCCAGCCTCTCTCACACTGCCGTGCCCGGCCAGCCTCTCACTGCCAGCCTCTCCAACAGCCAGCCTCTCACACTGCCAGCCTCTTACACTGCTAGCCTCTTACACTACCAGCCTCTCTCACACTGCCAGCCTCTTACACTGCCAGCCTATCACACTGCCAGCCTCTCATACACTGCCAGCTTCTCACACTGCCAGCCTCTCACACTGCCCTGCCCGGCCAGCCTCTCACTGCCAGCCTCTCATACACTGCCAGCCTCTTCCCCACTGCCAGCCTCTCTCCCACTACCAGCCCCTCACACTGCCAGCCTATCATACACTGCCAGCCTCTCACTGCTCTCACTGCCAGCCTATCACACTGCCAGCCTCTCATACACTGCCAGCCTCTCTCACAATGCCAGTCTCCCATAAACTGCCCTGCCCTGCCAGCATCTCACACTGCCAGCCTCTCTCACTGCCAGCCTCTCCCCCACTGCCAGCCTCTCACTGTCAGCCTTTCACTGCCAGCCTCTCACACTGCCAGCCTCTCTCACTGTCAGCCTTTCTCACTGCCAGCCTCTCCCCCACTGCCAGCCTCTCACTGCCAGCCTCTCACACTGCCAGCCTCTCACACTGTCAGCCTCTCTCACATACTGCCAGCCTCTCACACTGCCAGCCCCTCCCACTGTCAGCCTCTCACACTGCCAGTTTCCCATACACTGCCCTGCCAGCCTATCACACTGCCAGCCTCTCATACACTGCCAGCCTCTTTCACTGCCCTGCCAGCCTCTCTCACACTGCCAGCCCCTCACACTGCCAGCCTCTCTCACACATTGCCCTGCCAGCCCTCTAACGCTGCCAGCCTCTCACACTGCCAGCCTCTCTCACTGCGAGTCCCTCACACTACCAGCCTCTCATAAACTGCCAGCCTCTCTCACACTCTGCCCTGCAAGCCTCTCTCACTGCCAACCTCGCAACTTTCACCCACACTGCCAGCCTCTCAACCACTGCTAGCCTCTCTCACTGCCAGCCTCTCACACACTGCCAGCCCCTCACACTGCCAGCCTCCCACACACTGCCAGCCCCACACTGCCAGCCTCCCACATACTGCCAGCCGCTCACACTGCCAGCTTCTCGCACTGCCACCCTCCCACACTGCCAACCTATCCCACATTGCAAGCCTCTCTCACTCCCAGCCTCTCACACACTGCCACCCTCTCTCACTGCCAGCCTCCCATACTGCCCTCCCAGCCTCTCACATTGCCAGCCTCTCTCACATTGCCAGCCCTTCACACTGCCAGCCTCACACTGCCAGCCCTTCACACTGCAACCCCATCTCACTGCCAGCCCTTCACACTGCAACCCCATCTCACTGCCAGCCCTTCACACTGCAACCCCATCTCACTGCCAGCCCTTCACACTGCCATCCTCCCAAACATTGCCAGCCCCTCACACTGCAACCCCCTCACACTGCCACCCTCCCAACTACCAGCCTCACATTGCCAACCTCCCACACACTGCCACCCTCACCCACTGCCAACCTCACACACACTGCCAGCCATACACTGCCAACCTCACCCATAATGCTAGCCTCAGACTGCCTACACTGCCAGCCCCACCCAGAGCACCCATTTACTCTCTTTTCTTGTCCTGCTTTGTGGAGACCTTGCCAGGCTGTGGTGTCCTGGGTAGCGCTGCCTCCTGCAACGTTCGTTCTGCAAACTCCTCAGCTCTGAGAAAGTGTTGAATTAGTGGACAACCTTCTCAGCACTCTGCTTTGTGCTACCATCATTGGGTAAATATAATATATAATAATAATAATCCTTGCATTGAATCAGATTGAAAGCTGATCCTTCACTAGAGGCTACACTGAACATACACATGTAATTGCAGGAGTTAATACTATAAGATCATAAAACCATAAGAATTAGGAGCAGGAGTAGGCCATTCAGCCCCTCGAGCCTGCCCCGCCATTCAATAAGATCATGGCTGATCTTCTGACCTAACTCGAATTACCTGCCCCATACCCATATCCCCATATCCCTCTATTTAAAAAAAATCTATCATTCTCAGCCTTGAAAATGTTCAGGAACTAAGCATTCACAGCCTTCTGGGTAGTGAATTTATAGAATTATAAATATAAATTCACTACCCTGAGTGAAGAAATGTTTCCTCAACTCTGTTCTAAAAGGCTGACCCTTAATTTTAAGACTGTGACCCCTGGTTATAGATTCTCCTACCAGGGGAAACAGTCCCTCAGTGGCTACTTTATCCAGCCCTTTAAGAACCTTATATGTTTCAGTAAGATTCCCCCTAATTCTTCTGTACTCTTAACAGAGTACAGCCCTAATTTATTCAACCTATCCTCATAGGTCAGTCCCCTCATCCCAGGAACTAACCTAGTGAATCTACACTGCAGCCCCTCTAAGGCAAGAATGTCCTTTTTTAAATAAGGAGACCAAACTGCACACAATACTCTAGGTGCGGTCTCACCGGAGCCCTATACAGTTGCAGCAAGACTTCCCTACTCTTGTATCTAAACCTTTTGCAATGAACGCTAACATGCCATTTGCCTTCTAAGTTGCTTGCTGCACCTGCAAACTAACTTTTTTGAGACTGGTGTACAAGGACACCCAAAGCCCTCTGTACACTAACACTATCTAACCTCCCACCCTCTAGAAAATAATCATTTTTTTATTTTTGTTACCTGAATAATTTCACAGTTCCCCACTATATGTATTACACAATGCAGAGGGTACATCTCACGTCATCTCTCAGCTCAGCCCACTCAAGGCCACTCCCAAGTCTGTTTCTGACAGTAAAGCTACCTATCCACTCTCCCAGGTTAGAATTAGCAACATTCCAAAACTCCATCTAAATTCCACTAGTGGTGTATTGAAGCTGAACCTCCAGGTTGTATGTGCCTTACAGGTCAATCTGAGTTCAGGGGAAGTGGTGATCAGGGTGAATTCACAAATATTAGACAACGGAATGGGGTGCAAAGCATCAGTGCTCTGGAGATGTTTTAGTGAAAACCGCTGAAAATTGATTGATCTTGTAGATCACAGAGGGAATATAAGCTTACAGTGAGCTTTACTCATTATCAGCTCTGTAATAGGAATCTTACCTCAGACATCAGCCAGATAACCGCCTCCCTTAGACAGGGGGTGACACACACCAGACACCTCCATGTGGAAGAGACATCAGTCACTTGGCAGAAAGATGATGGTCAGAGGACTATGGGAACCAGTGAATGACATGGAATTCTTAGGGAAAATGAGTCTGGAATTATTTAAGATGTTTATTAAAGGAATTCACAGCCATTCCCCCTCCTATCAAATCACATTAAAAAAAACGTAACAATGTACACAATCTCCCTCTCGGCCACAAATGGAGCCAGAAACACATCTCTGGAGAGGCCTTGGGGAAGCAAGTAAGTCTATGTCACTGGCACACGGGCAGCACACTCCACAATCAGCCGAGGTTCGATCAGTGCGTCCCAGCTTTCCGCTATCTGCAGGAGAGGAAACACAAAATGAGCAGATATTGTCTGTTCACATCCAAAGTGTTATAAATAATAATCCTTGTATTTGATATAGCGCTTTTCACATCTTATCAACGTCTCAGAGTGCTTCACAGAATATACTGTAAAGTGAATTGACTGTACTGGGACCCCTCAATTAACATCGGGGATGCATTCTTGAAAAGTGCAACTTTAATTGAAACAACATATAATGAAACGTAAATTACCATAGGCCCTAATGATATAAATAGGGGTTAAGTTTCTTTGGTACATTTCTGGTGTAAATTTTCTTACACTAATATTAAATAAAGACCAAAAAACAATAATTGAAAATTAAAATAAATGATTAATATATAAATAAGATAAAAATACAATTAAGAGAACACTTACTGGAGATGGTTGATGTGGTCAGTGGGCAGGAGGGGACGGTTGGAGGGGGCGGTTGGAGTGGACGGAGTTATTCAGATGAAGGGGCGGCATTACCTGCCTCATGTACCCAGAGGGGCCCCTCCCTCCCGTCATGGCCCCAAACAGCTGATCGCTGGCACACGTTTGCACCTTCATACATTTTTTCTAAAGTTGTCAAAATGTACGAATGAGTAAAATGGGCCAGCGATCAGCTGTTTGGGGACATGGGGTAAGGGAGGCTCCTCTGGGGATCTATACAGAAGGCAGATAATCCCACCTCTTTATCTGAATGACTCCACCCACTCCAACCGCCCCTACATCAACCATCTCCAGTAAGTGTTCTTTTAATTGTATTTATTATCTTATTTATATATTTACTAAACAACTAATATAACATGTAATCATCTAATATCCCTTCAATTAATCCAATTTTCTAATTATTTTTTCTAACTATTTATTAATTAACCAACATATTAGTGAAACGACGTATATCGGGACGACGTATATCGAGGAGTTCTAGCGAAATGCGGCAGCCAATTGTGCACAGCAGCCTCCCACAAACAATCGTGGATTGAAATTATTAATTTTTTTTCTTGATGGTTCATTATCAGGCATGTGGAATAAGGAAACTTGCCCAAGGTTTTGCCCTGCCTGGAAACGATCCCAGGTCTCTCGCCTGTAAGGTGAGTGCTCTAATTACGGAGCTACAGGACTTCACAATCTTTTCAGCTAGATGATCTTGTTCGAAGATCACTATTTTAATAACAGTATCAAATGTCAGGCAATTAAATTCAATAAAAAGCTACAAAATTGGCATATTTATTTTGAAATTAGTCATTTTGACTGTGAGGAAATGCTGTTAATTGAGGAGGAAAATCACCAGATTTTACCTTCTACACAAACTGTTTAAAATATTCATCTTAAGGTTTTTGTTTACACACGCTTATCCATTATATTGCTTAGGACACATAGAGGAAAACATACAGGCACCCAATGCTACACAAAGAAAGTCTTTGCTTGCTCAAATATAAATTTAGGTTAACAGTTGAAATAAACACTGTAGTGACTTGCAAGTGTTGGGTTTGGATCCTGGGGTCAAACCGTTAATGTTAACGAACAGAGAATCCAAGATCTTTAAAGAAACCACACGGCACAAGCAGTGGTGACAGTGCAGTACATACCCGTGAGTCCCTGCTCACTGCGTATTCCACCACCTCCTCACCCGCCTCATTCTCATAAACAAGGTCAAACTTTCCTGGCTCTTTGAAACCTACAGAAAAGAGTTAGAAAGCTGTTGGACGGGCTGTAAATCAGGCAGTGGACAGATCTCTGTCACCACGTCACTCACTTTGAAGCTTCAGACAGTAATGTGCTAATGTGAACTGAAGCATGCCAGAACACAGCGGTCAGAGTAAAGACGAACACTGACAAGAAAGATCTGGTTCCACTTGGCTGTCAGCATTGACTGAACAGGAGAGGAGAGTGCAGCCACATCTTGGGAGACACAGGGTAAAGATGGATGGATGGTTTTCAGACTGGAGGGAGTATATTAGTGATGTCCCCAAGGGTCAGTATAAGGTCCACCGTTCTTTTTGATATGCACCAATGACTCGGTATAGAGAGCAAAATTTTAAGTTTGCAGATGACGCAACACTTGAGAACATAGTACACTAAGGAGGATGGTAGCAGACTGCAGGACATAGAGACACTCGTGAAATGGGCAGACACATGGCAGATGAAGTTTAATGCCAAGAATTGTGAGATGATGCTCTTTGGGTGGATTGGGGAGAGGCAATATACACTGAATGTTAGTTTTAAAGGGGGTACAGGAGCAGAGAGACCTGGGGGTTCACATACACAGGTCTTCGAAGGTGGCAGGACAGATTAATAGAGCTGTTAGAAAAGCATATGGGAACCTTGGCTTTATACGTAAAGGCATAGAGTACAAAAGCCAGGAAATATGGCTAAACCAGAATAAGTCACTGATTAGGCCTCAGGTGGAGTATTGGGTCAAATTCTGGTCACCACATTTTAGGGCAGATATCAAAGGGGTGCACAGGAGATTTACCACAATAATACCAGGGATGAGGGATTTAGGTTTTGTGGGGAGACGAGAGAAGCTGGGATTATTCTCCTTAGAGCAGAGAGGGTTCAAAGGGAGATTTAATAGAGGTGTACAAAATTATGAGATTTGTTAAAAGTAGATAGAAAGAAACTATTCCCATTGGCAAGTGGGTCAGTAGGGCACATAGATTTAAGATAATCAGCAAAAGCATGAGGAGAAATCTTTTTACACAGCAAGTTGTTGCAGTCTGGAATGCACTGCCTGACAGAGTGATGAAAATAGATTCAATAACAACTTTAAAAATTTAATTGGATAAGTATTTGAAAAGGAAACATTTACAGGGGTTTGGGGGCAAGAGCAGGGGAGTGGGACTGATTGGGTAGTTTTTCCAAAGAGATCGCACAGGCACGATGGGCTGAATGGCCTCCTTTTGTGCTGTAATATTCATTGATTGTATCTTAGTATCTCAAACAATGTACATCTTCACCGCACTCCACAGCCACATTCTTGCCCGTCACATCCTCACCTATGGGTGTGTGAACAACCTCCAATTCCACCTGCCGTATCGCCGAATTGTAGCTCACAATTCTTCCTTCCTTTAAGACAAGAGTTTAAGAGGATTCAGACTCAGATGCCAAAGAGGCCGTTTCCGTTTCATCCTATAGATTCTGACCATCATTAGCTCAGTATTACCAGCATTCTACACCAGCTACCACCCCAGTCACAGCACACATACACACACAGACACACAAAGCTCCTATCTTATCCCATAGGTTAAGTGATTCTCTCTCACCCCCACAATCACCACATTGTCCTCATCTGAGGGCAGTGAGTTCGCAAGTCTCTTATCCCATTGTACTGGATCCCTCACCTCCATTAAATAACTTTTAAAACTTACCTTGTATTCTGACACTTCTGGTGTGTAATTCTCTGTAAGTTCCAGCATCTTAGGAGAAAATCAGGAACAAAGGCATTATATTGCCCATTCTCCACAACCAAAGAGGCTGCAAATGAGTAATGCACCTGCTACAGAGGGCAGAGGTGGAAGATGATTGGAGGAGGGAATGGTAGGGAAAGTAGGAACATTGACTGGAAGAACAGCTGGAAAGTGAGGAGATATTAAAAAGATGGAGTAAAGCAGGAATAATGGGATTACCATTGGCAGTGAGGCTGATGTTCTGACACATAGATAACAAAAACCTTTGGTACATTTATTGGAGACAAGAGCCAAGGTCTGTAATGAAGTGAAGGCCAGGCAGAGTGTCAGCGCACAAACAAACTACCTTAAAGGCGATTTTATCTCCCACTTGAGGAACCGCTGCAAGCAGAGGCAGGCTGCTGTAGTCTCGCACAGGAACCTCTGGACGCTTCTGTTTCAAGGGAAAACATAAACGCAACAGCATCACTGAAAACCATGGCTTCTCATCAACCACAGGCTATTGCAACACATGCTTAAGCTGCTGGAACAAAATCAGTTTTCTATTTTCCCTTTACTGAAAGGTTTGTCTCTATGTCTAACTGATGTGTCGGCACTTCTAACATCTATAGAAATATAATGACCCTCAAATCTGATTCAACCCTGACCCATTTCATTAAAAAATGTCATCAGAATTCATCTTCTGATTTTCACTAATAAAATCAGAAGATGATATGATTATAATCATATTAATAATATGATTATTAATTATGATTAATTAATAATCATAATAATGCTTGCGTTTGATATAGTGCCCTATCACATCTTTGTTACATCTCTAAGCACATATCTCATACAGCATATACTGTATATTTTGTGGGAAAAACAAGGCAGCCAATTGCGTACAGCAGTGTCCCACAAACAGTCATGGTTTGATTAACAAGTTTTTTGAAGGAATTATTTACCCCTAATGACAAGCAATCCACCAATCAACTAACAACCATTACTGCTGGGTAATCAGAGGTGTGTGGGGTCAAGAAACTTACCAAAGGTCTCGCCCTCCCCGGGATTGAAACCCAGGTCCTCTTGCTGCTGAAATTAATGCTCTAACCGCTGAGATACAGGGCTACACTAATATATGGACAGATAATTAATGCCTAAAGAACATGCACACTTCGCTGCTCCTCTCCTATTATTAAATAAACTAATTTGCTTGAAAATCAAAGGTACTTCCAATTCTACTTATCCCCTCACGGTTAATGCTGTGCCTGTACACTTCATGGCACCAAGTGAAGTCTACAACACAGAAGGCCAATTGGCTCAGGGTGCCTTTACCCTGCCAGCTCCCCCACTGGAGCTATACTCCAATCTCATTCCCCTGCTCTCCCCATCGTATCTACACTGGGATTCGCTCCCCAACAACAGAGACCTGGTCTCAATTGTAGGCAGAGTGAAACCTTGGGCAAGTTTCCTTACTCCACATACCTCAAAATAAATCAATAATAATTTAGTCAATCCATGAATGTTTGTGGGACGGTACTGTGCGCAATTAATTGGTGGCCACGTTTTGCCCATCAATATACAGTCAATTCACTTTGCAGTATATTCTGTGAAGCGCTTTGAGACATCCAGAAGATGTGAAAAGCACTTTATCAAATTCAAGGATCATTATTACTATCATAGCTATCTATTCTAATACCATTCATCTGTTCATTTCCCTTTTGTAAATTCATTCTTCAAGGGTTCATCAGTTCCCCTGCAAATGCTGTCATTGGCTTCACCAGCCACTTGTGGTAATGAGATCCACATTGTAAATCCTAAATGTTGGTAGTAACATCCAACAATGCAAATGCCATCCACCCAAAGGCTTCCAGCCACTCACCTCAGCAGCACACTTGTTGGTCGTAGCTTCATTTAAGTGTCCAGGTTTAGGATCTTGGTTTGTTTCATAATTGTAATAAAAGGCAGCAGCTCCGCGGCCCCTCCCTCGGCACACACCGCGCTGCTGAGAGCAGCCAGGACCAGCCCCGGAAAACCCACCACCGCGGCCCCTCCCATTGCCTTGTCCAAAATAATCATTCCCTGTCTGAGCTGTCCTCGGGGCCAAGGGAGACTGCAAAGGTTTGTGTTTGCTCCTGTCAGCCTGCATGTCCAGCACAGGGGGTGCACGCTCCCAATCTCCCACTTTGACCACCTCTGGATCTTTGGAGTTAGAAGAGCCAGAGAATGAATGTTTTGCAGATTTAATAACGTCGCCATTTCTGTTCTGTTTGGCTATTAGCGGCTCAGCTCCAGGATTCTGAACAGTTCTCGACTTAACCACAGGAGTGTCAGAATCACTGCTGTCTGAGGCCGAGTTATCGTCGCTCACTTTGACTGCAGTGCACAAGACAGCCATCTTCACAGTATTCTGAACACCAGAGTCTCCTTTTCTCACTGACTCCTTGGGTCCCAGAGCACTAACCTTGTTCCTTTTCCGCTGCAGATCAGGGCTCCAGTTCAAACTGTTCGATGAACTGTCACAGCTTGGCAATTCTACCTCGCCTTTCCTCTGGATTGGCGTTGTCTTTGTGGCCACTATGCTTTTTGCCAGTTTAGACTGGGTTGCAGCGGCTGAGGGTTTGGGTGAGGGTTTTCCAGAAGTTCCATTTTTTGATGATTTGTCCCCGGTGACTTGATCTTTTAAGCTTTTATCTCTCTTCTTTTTACAATGTTTTTTTTGAACCTCACATTTTTCACCCACAGCTGCTATTTCCTTCTTCCTTTTCTTCGAAGCTTCAGATGAGTTTTCACTGATAGAGTTGTGCGGCTGCTCAGCATTCGCCTTTGCAGCTTTCCTCCTTTTTTTCTTCTCTTGTTCCACATTTCCAGGACACTCTTCCTCCACAAGTCGGTGCCGCTGCCTCTTCCTGGAATGTTCTGGAGACTCATCATACACAAGACCATTGTCTGTTATGACCTCTTCCTGTTTGACTCTGTAAAATAACATTTCAATATCGGAATATTAGTAAAGCAAATGTAAACATATTTCCACTATCTCATAGTATTAATCCTTGCATTTGATACAGCACATATTACATCATATGTTCTATATGACATATGACATCATTGAGATGCTTCAAAGGGTTTCACAGAATATAACGTGCAACAACGGTATTTTTTTCAGCAAAACATGGCACAGTTGCTAGTGAAACCTTGCTGTGCATATACATCAGCTGCCACATTCGCTAGAATTTACAGTAGTCTCTGTGAGGCAATCTGAGAACTTTATAATAATTCAGAAATTCATAGATTTGGTACAGTTTTGTTTGTTTCTTGCAGTACCTTTCGCATCATCAGAATGTGCCAAAGCACTTTGCCGTGCTACAGCATTACATTAAATTCAAGGATCATTTACCCTCTCCCATCACAATCACATGCGTTTTCAAGTTGCTCAGGGAACACCCCCTGACATTTCACATCATGTTTGGGCATCAGTGGTGGGACAGCAAGTGCTCCACAAAAAATGGCTGCTTGGCACCAGCAGTTGTGTGAATTTGTGTAACACGGAGAATGACACCAATCATATCCTTATATCATCAACAACAACAAATTACATTAGCGTATTTTACGTCAGGAGGATATCCAAAGGTGGATATCCTGAGAGGCTGGAGGCCCTTCTGCCAAGGCAGCGGACGGTTTGGTATTAGGAGGTCACAAAGGTAGGGAGATGCAAGGTCGTGGAGGGCATTGAAGATGAGGACCAGATCTTGAACTGTATCCTCTGAGCGATGGGGAGCCATTAAGGCAATGTGCAATAATACAGAAATAAAAATTAGATATGGGTTTACAAAGGACAGATCTTGCCAATCTAATTTACTGGTATTCTTTGAGGGTGTGATAGGGAGCTTGATACGGGTAAGGCTATGGATGATGTATATCTGGATTTTAGTGAGGCCTCTGACACAACTCCTCTTGAGAGACTGGTACTGAAAGTAAAGTGGGAATCAGTGGATGTCTAGTAAAATGGATATGCAGCTGGTTGACTGGAAGAACCAAGAGAGTGGTGGTACAGGAAATATCATCAGACTGGGAAAATATTATCAGTAGAGTTCACAAGGGTCTGTTTGGGGACCCCTGTTGTTTAATATTTTATAAATGATCTGGAACTAGGAATCACAAGCACTGTTGCTAAGTTTGTAGATGACATCAAGCTAATGAAGGTGGCAGATTGCAAAGCTGAACAAGGTGGATTTCAGGAGAATTTGGTGTCAGGTTCAACCCTCAACTGTCCTTCCTCCCCCACATCTGGTCCATCACCAGCACTGCTTTTTGCTTTTTTCCACCTTCGACGGATCGCCCGTCTCAAGGCAATATCTCGCCCCCAAAAGCTGCTGAAACCCTGGTCCATGCCTTTCTCATGGTTGGACCAGTCAATGCCCTGCTCGCCTGTCTCCCCTCCATCACAATCCATAAAATCCAACTCATACAAAACTCTGCCGCCCACATTCTCACCCGCACCAAACTTCGTTCCCCCATTACTCCAGTCCTTCACTGGCTCCCTGTCCCAGAGAGGATCGATTTCAAGATCCTTGTTTTCAAATCCCTCCATTCCTCTGCACCCTCCTACCTCTTCGACCTCCTCAAACCAGCATCCGTTGCCTTCGCTCCACCGGGTCTGGCCTCCTCCTTGTCCCCCAAATCCCTTGCTTCACCATCACTAGCCGTGCCTTCACCCACTATGCCCCGAGGCCCCTTACTCCCTTCGCCTCTCCCCCTCTCTTCCCAGTTTCAGGTCTCACCTAAAGACCTTTCTCTTCGACCGTGCCTTCAGTCACCTTTCTTCCCCTGCCCTTGTCTCGCCCCAGGGATCCGTTATTGTGAAGCACTCTGAGTCACCATCCGGCATGGAGGGCGCTATATAAATCAATGTTGTTGTTGTTATTTTATTACACTTGGGAATTGGGCAGATCAGTGGCAGATGAAATTCAATTTCAAGTGGCAGAGAAATGTAAAATACTGTGGGGACAAAACTCCTTGAAGAAATATTGTAGAATGGATGGAAATATAATAATAATAATCCTTGCATTTTGATATAGCGCTTTTCACATCTTATTGACGTCTCAAAGCACTTCACAGAATATACTGTAATGTGAATTGACTATATTTGTGGGCGAAACGCGGCAGCCAATAAGCAGTGACCCACAAATAGATGTGGATTGAAAATGACCAATTGTTGTGGTTTTTTTGAGGATGGATTATTAATAGCCGTGTGGAAAATTTTAATTAAAAAATGGGTCATGATTGAAGCTCCCCCAACAATGCTCTGTGGCAGTGAGTAAAGCAAACCAGAGGTTGGTCAAAACATCAAAAGCAAGTTGAAATAGTGAGGTAATCCTGCCACTGTATAGAGTACTGGGTACACTGTATACTAGGGTCCGTCGATATGGAAATTTTCCGATTTAGATATATTGATCGGCTCATATCGAGATATACCGAAATATCGATATTTTCTGGGTTTTCGTACTGCGCATGCACGCGCAGCGCGCGCATTCCGGGTGCGCGCGCATTCCGGGTACGCGCATTCGGGGCCTATCTTCTCAGGAGGTAAATATCTTTCTCTCTCTGTGTCTCTCACTCTCTCCATCTCTGTGTTTTTCTGTCTGTGTTTCTATGTCTCTCTCCCTCTCTCACATTCCCCCCCATCTCTATCTATCTGTATGTTATCATCACACCCCCCCACCCCCCCCCGCCGTCCCTCTCCCGCACCCCCCACCCACGTCGTCTCTCTCCCCCACCACCCCCCCAGCCGTCTCTTTCTCTCCCAACCCCCAGCAGTCTCTCTCACACCCCCAGCCGTCTTTCTCCCCCCAGCTGTCTCTCTCCCCCTCCCCCCAGCCGTCTCTCTCCTCTCCCCCCCCCCCCAGCCGTCTCTCTCCCCCTCTCCCCCCCCCCAGCCGTCTATCTCCCGCTCCCCCCAGCCGTCTATCTCCCCCTCCCCCCAGCCGTCTCTCTCCCCCCCCCAGCCGTCTATCTCCCTCTCCCCCCAGCCGTCTATCTCCCCCTCCCCCCAGCCGTCTCTCTCCCCCTCTCCCCCCAGCCGTCTCTCTCCCCCTCTCCCCCCCCAGCCGTCTCTCCCCCCCCCACCCCCCCAGCCATCTCTCTCCCCCTCTCCGCCCCAGCCGTCTATCTCCCTCTCCCCCCAGCCGTCTATCTCCCCCTCCCCCCAGCCGTCTCTCTCCCCCTCTCCCCCCAGCCGTCTCTCTCCCCCTCTCCCCCCCCAGCCGTCTCTCCCCCCCCCACCCCCCCAGCCGTCTCTCTCCCCCTCTCCCACCCCCCCAGCCGTCTCTCTCCCCCTCACCACCCCCACCCCCAGCTGTCTCTCTCCCCCCCTCACCCCCCCCCACCCCCAGCTGTCTCTCTCCCCCCCCAGCCCTTGCATAGCTGTATATTGTACTCGAGGACTATGAATACAATATGGCGGCTTGCACCTCGGTCTGTGCATTGTGTATAGAGATGAGCATTCTGGGTCTTGTAGTTCAGTGTGCTCGCATCCCGATTTTTTACCTCGATATATCGTTTTTCGATATATCGATATTTTTTAAATGTCTATATCGGCGTATCGATATGAAAATTATATCGGATTTTAGCGATATATCGATTTATCGCCGGACCCTACTGTATACTGTACAGTACTTGGTACACTGTATACTGTGTGCAGTTCTTGTCGGTAAAAGTACAAAACGAATATTGGAGAAATCGAGAAGATACAGAGGAGGGCAACCAAAATGATTGAGAGAATGGAGGGACTGGACTATGAGGAGCGACGAAGTAAATTGAGCATGTTCACGCTGGAAAAGAGACGTTTGAGATGGGACATGATTGCTGTTGTTAAGGTTCTAAAGGTGCAAGACAATATAGATCATGACTGGCCGTTTCAACTTGTCTGAATAGTACAACCAGAGGACACAGCCTACAAGGGAAGGACGAGTAAATTCACAACGAATAGACACAGGTGAACAGTGAACCTGTGGAACACTCTGTAGCAGATAGTTGAAGCAGGAAGTGTTAATTATTTCCAAACACAAATTAGATCGTTTTCTTTTAGGAAATAACATTATGGGATATGTAAATAGGTAGTTTGGAACATATGTAGCTTGCCAGGATGGTGAGCTAGATGGACCTTGGTCTTTTTTTGTCCAGCATTTTTGATGTTCTTATTCTAAAATAGAACAGATTGAAAGGGTAAATGGCAAAGACAAGTACCCCCTAATCAGATGATTTTATAGAAACCTATAAGATTATTAAGGGGCAAGACTGAGTAGATACTGGGAGATTGTTTCTCCCCTGTATAAACAGGGGTCACAGTCTTAAAATTAGAGGTCAGCCCTTTTGCACTGAGTTCAGGAAAAACTTCCTCACCCAGAGGGTAGTAAATGTATGGAATTCTCTACCCCAAAGAGCTGTTGATGCTCAGTCCTTGAACATATTAAAAACTGAGATTGATAGATTTCTTGCGGATAAAGAGATTAAGGGATATGGTGATAAGGCAGGTAGGTGGAGTAAGAATAGCTCATTCATGATCTTATTGAACAGCGGGACAGGCTCGAGGCCGAATGGCCTACTCCTGCTCCTAATTCTTATGTTCTAATGGTGGAACAAAATCAGAAGTCACTTGGCCTGCTCAGTGTTGCCAGCGACTTCGTTTTTTTGTTTCAGATTTCGAGCATCTGCAGGACTTTGTGTTTTGTTACCTCCTATTACTTGTTTAGGTGACAAGTTGAGGGCAGCAATGTTTGGTCCATGGTCATCAAGATTGTCATTTTGCTGCCACTTGCAAAGCGCTAAAGAGTAGTAGTGTCCCACAACACTTGACAATGTCACAGTCTAACCCTGAGCCGGGGGAAGAGGAAGCTGACCATAAGCACAATCAAAAAGCAAGGGGTTTTAGGCAGGATTTGAAAGGTGTGAGGGGTTGAGGGAGAGAGTTCCCGATTTTGGGAGCGTAGCAGCTGAAGGCACGCCACCGTTGGTGGAGCAGAGGATTGGGGACGACAGGAGGAGGCCAGAGCCAGTTCAGCGGAGGTATTTTCAACATCCTTTCACGTTTTCAAATCCCTCCATGTGCTCGCACCTCCCTAGCTATCTGATCGCCCCCCCCCCCCCCCCCCCCAGCAGCAGATCAGATAGGTAGGGAGGTGCGAGCACATGGAGGGAAACGTGAAAGGATGTTGAAAATCGACCAGTTGGATAATTGGGAGCCAGGATAGCCTGATAAGGGCTATTATGATAGGGGTACGGAGCTTTGTGCGAGCCACGTCTCCTTGCAGCGCCGTACCTGATAGAATCG
This sequence comes from Hydrolagus colliei, assembly GCA_035084275.1. Classification (NCBI taxonomy): domain Eukaryota; kingdom Metazoa; phylum Chordata; class Chondrichthyes; order Chimaeriformes; family Chimaeridae; genus Hydrolagus; species Hydrolagus colliei. The sequence continues at coordinate 12,238,684 of CM068760.1, read as the reverse complement.
TTGTCGCGCACAAGGTAGACGCTCTCGCTGGGAGGCAGCAGGTATCCATCCAGGTACAGGTGCAGCAGAGTGCGGCTACTGAAGCCGAACCTGTGGCGGATGGTGCTCTCCAGGTCGGCCACCACCCTGCACTGATCCAGCTGCAAGAAGAGCCAGCACATGCGGGCCGCGGGCTGCCGGGGCGGCGGGTAATCAAACAGCAGCCGCACGCGCACCGCCGCCATCTTAGCCGCCCCGGCCTGCGCGCGCAATCCCCCGCCTTCCAGTGGTCACTGCCCGCCTCCTATTGGTCAACATGCGACATTATCCTACTTCCGATTGGCTGGTACCCCGATGCTGCCACGCCTCCTCATGCTGACTGGCTGTCCGGCCTGTCACTCAGCAGTCGGCGCGGTGCTGACTGTGGGGCAAACTGAAGGTTTTAATGTTTAAAGTCAGATATGTTTCTAACAGTCATTACCCCCCGCGCGATCATTGCACAAGGCAGTGGGGCGGAGACACGCTAACTCTCCCCATTCTAATATTTATTTGAGAGTGTTTGTCACACAGAGGCACGGGAGCGGGTTGCCGGCCTCACCCAGCAGCTGCAATGGATTAATGTAAACATTGCTATGGAGACCGCGGCCGCCGAACTGCAGGCTCCCCGTCACCAACGTGGTAGTGGAGAATGGCTGTTAAGAAAAAGTTTCGATATTTTATAATAACAACAGTAATAATCCTTGCATTTGATATAGCGCTTTTAACTTCTTCTAAACGTCTCAAAAGTAATTCACAGAATATGATTGTAAGGTGACTGACTGTATATTTGTGGGACAAACACAACAGCCAATTGTGCACAGCGGGGTCCCACAAACAGTAGTGGATTGAAATGACCAATTTATTACTGTTTTTGAGGGATTATTATTAGGCCTGTGGAGTGAGGATGTAAACTTTCCCAAGGTTTTGCCGTGACCCACCTGGAATCAAACCCAGGTCTTTCGTGTGGAAGGTGAGTGCTGTAACCCCTGAGCTACATGACACCAGTGTAAAAATCAGTAAACGCTGATTTGCGTCCAAATCAGTAATCAGTTCTTCACACCAAGAGCGTTTCTCAGAATGTGGCCAGAGGCTGGCCTGAGAGCAGATAATGAAAACTTTTTTTGAAAATATATACTTATTTATATATTTATGACATGAATCCTAAATCAAATACAGGGTGTGCACACTTTTTTGGGGGAACGCTCCCTTTAAAACAGTCAGGAGTCGCCCTTGTGCACCGCAACCATGTGCTCACCCAGGACAGGCCCCATATGGTCTTTGTTGTGGTTGATCTGAATTTCTGCCTGTCCATCATAGTCTCTGATCCTAGCGTGATCGGGCCTGAGACATGCTCTCACCGTACTCTGCCAGTAGAGGACCTGGTTTCAGGAACGCCAAAGGGCTTCTTTTACCGAGTTTATGGTCCACTGGGCCTGCTCAAGGTGGGTTTTGCTGTGAAGAGCCTGGGAAGAGGCTATACAGTACCCAGTGGGTCCCCAGGGACGAACTGCAAGGGTATCCATCTTATGGAGTTGTGCAGCTCAGCAGTTAGAGCACTCGCCTTGCAAGCGAGAGACCTGGGCTCGATTCCAAGCAGGGCAAAACCTCAGGCAAGTTGCCTTACTCCACACTCCTGATAATGATCCCTTGAGAAAAAAATAAATAAATTGGTCACTTCAATCCACGACTGTTCATGGGATGCTGCTGTGCACAATCGGCTGTTGCATTATTATACCCACAAAATATACAGTCAATTCCCTTTATGGTATATTCTGTGAAGCGTTTTGAGACATCTAGAAGATGTGAAAGCGTTATATCAAATGCAAGGAATATTATTATTAGCTTTCTCCAAACTGACTTTGCAAAACTTCACTCCAGGAAGGGTACATGAACATTCTTACAACAATAACAAAATTAAATTTATAGAGTGACTTTCACGTCAAGAGGATGTTCTAGGGAGAGGGCCCCTTTAATCGCCAGCCAGGCCATGTCCTGGTGTTTGTTAATCAGGGTCAGTGGAGAAATTGGTTCAAAAGTTCCATTGGAGATGCAGGCTGGCCTCCGCTTCTTCTCTATTTTTTTCAAGGGTACCGTTCGTTACTTGGTTACCATTCCTGTTTTCAAGTTACTATCAAACCTTGTAATATACAGTACTTTGTCCGTACAACAACATTACATTTATAGAGCGCCTTTCATGTCAGCTGAGGTTGCTGAGAAATTGCAAGCTGTTAATAGTGTGGAAATGTTTGAATACTGACATATGTGCCAAGTGTATCATCTTTGCCAAGCATGTCACCTTGAAGTTAGTTCAGCTCTGAGGAGACCCTGATTACCATGCACCCCCCCCCCCCCCAACCTCCCCCCCCCACCACCCAGCAACACATACCTGAAGATAGCTACTAGTTGGTAATTTGACATCCAACAAGTACAGATTTGCAGCTCAGTGGTTAGAGCACTTGCCTTGCAAGCGAGAGACCTGGGCTCGATTCCAGGCAGGGCAAAACCCTAGGCCAGTTTCCTTACTCCACACGTCTGATAATAATCCCTCAAAAAAAACAATAAAATTGGTCATTTCAATCCACAACTATTTGTGGGACACTGCTGTGCGCAATTGGCTGCCGTAATTTGCCCACAAATGTACAGTCAATTCCCTTTCAGTATATTCTGTGAAGTGCTTTGAGACGTCTAGAAGATGTGATAAGGCACTATGTCAAATACAAGGTTAACTATTATTTGAGGTTTTACCCTCGTTAGATGGACAGCAGGTACCAAGAGTTCCTGGTGAGCAGCACAGTTTGTAATTCAATGTGTGGCCTTGGGAAGGTGTACTCTTCTCATTGAATGTCCTACACACAATGTTATTGAGCTTTGCAGGTGCTGCTGTTCCCAAGGCAGGTCACCTGGCATTTTGGCCCTTTGTTATCAGTCTTGTGGCTACTTTTTTTAAATTATATATTTGTAAATATAGTATTTGGTACAACAACTCAAAATACAACATACTTTGTTATATTTTTCCCATTCTCAAACACTAGCGAGACTCAAACAAAGAGGTGAGGGAGAAACAGACATGCTCACATAGATACTGACAACCAGAGACAACCAGAACCCCGGTTCTGAGGAAGGGTTGTAGACCCGAAACGTTGACTCTTTTCCCCTTCTCCATGGATGCTGCCTGACCTATTGAGTTTTCCCAGCAACTTCTGTTTTTGTTTCAGATTCCCAGCATCTGTAGTATTTTGTGTTTTGTCTGTGTTTGTGAGTGCGTCTGAGTGTATCTGTCTGGGTCTGTGTGGGATGCTGGACTCTTAAGAGCTCCTGTAGCCTCACTGGTGCTCCACCCCCCACCCACACAAAAAGACCACCCAGTTTTTGTTAAAGAAGCAATTCATGCGGGTTTTGCAACAATTTAATATGTATTGTTTCTTCATGTTTACTTTCTATCAATAAAGTGAAAACATGTAGTTTGGCAGTAAGATGTAGCTCAACAGCACCAATCAGGCCCCACCAGTTTCTGATAAGTGATCGGATTTGATTGAAGAGCCGATCAATGTGACTGTATTAAGTCACCAGAGCTTCAGAGTCGGGTGAAAGACATTAAAACAGTTTTCAGGAGAAGGATCATACGAACATGTGAAATATCATCTCTGATCGCTTGTTTGGGGTTTGTAGGTGTTGAAGTGGGTGCGACACAAACAATGACTATTTTTACTGGTTCCTGAATTCTCCAAATGTCGTGCTGTTTCAGTGACCCCGCGGCCCCTCATGCTTTACCTCTGGCCGGGGAGAGGGAGACGCCGTGACCCTGAGCTGTAAGTGCGGCCTCTGATGGTAAAGCACACAGATGTCGCTGTGCTGATTGTGGGAGAGGCGGGTCATGTGCCGGCTGCCGGGGCGGTATAAGGATGTGCCGTGACCGGCAGGCAGGCAGTCGGTAGCGAGGATGGCAGAGTTGGTGATTTACCTGATGCTGTTGTGGTGCTGCGCCCTGCCTGCCGGTCAGTCTCTGTGCTATTGCCGCTCCCTCAGCACTGCCCGGCAGCCCTGTGACATGCCCGGGCTGGCCAGCTGCTTTCCGCTTTGCATCCAAACTTTGTGTCTTCATTACAAACACTGTTTGACAAACTTTTTTGCTTGAGAGCTGCCAGGCAACAGCTGTCTGTCCTGCTCATCTTAACCAATAAAACGGTCTCGGGGGGAACTTGCTGCTTAATATCCTAGATCTCACCGTTTGTGGTTGTCCTGTCAGGAGCTCCAGGCATGTCCGCGATGAGGAATCTGATTTAAAGACAGAAACCGACAGCGCCCTCTTTCACAGGGCAGCGTCTCACAGCTTAACAGTGGAGGAGCCTGACTGAGCTGGGGAGTGGGGGAGAGGTCAGGGCAAGCACAGTGAAGAGGAAAGGTTTCAGGTGGGACTTGAAAAGGGGGAGAGAGGGGGCAGGCGGGGGGATTGAGGGAGAGTGTTCCAGTCTCTCCATGGCTGATGGTGGGGTGGAGGGAGCGAGAGATGAGCAGGAGGGAGATGCCAGTCGAGTGGAGGTGGTTTGGGGAGGGAGTAGATCGGGGAGGGAGGGAGGGAGGGAAGGGCCAGAGAGTGAACGGATTTGAACACAAGTGTGAGGATCGTGAAGTCAATCTGTTCAGTAATGTGGAGCCAGACAGTGAGTTTGGTCTGGGTCAGTATGCTGGCAGCAGAGTCTGAGTGAGCTGGATCTCCATGGTCCATATCTGCGCATTCCAATCCTGTAAGTGTTTGAGCTCCTCCACTCACTGTCAAAGGCACTAAACAAATGTAATTTTTTTAAGTGCTCTGAGACGCCGCCCAGTGTGGAGGGCGGTATATGAATCGAAGTTGTTGTTGTTGTTGTTAGGCCCTACAGCAGCCTCAGCTCTGAGGGAAACAGGAACTGAGATACATGCAAGGCCGTACGCAGGGGGAGTGCGACGGGTGCGTACGCACCCCCCCAAATTATAAAAGGTCCACATTTTCCGGGGTAGAGAATTGCATTTTTTTATCAAATTTAAATACCAAGTAAATTTATTGAACATTTGAGTAACAATCAGTTCTTCAAAACTATGTATAAATTATAAACTCACATCTTTGAATGATTTAGTATTAATATAAAATTATCGAGTCGCGCACCAGAATCGGCGTCTACCCCAAAACATACCGCGTCGATAGACCAGTCCATGACGCGGCGAGTCTGTGACTCGTGATTGGATAAACATAGGCGCCAAGACTCAAATCCTCGTTTGGAAATCATCCCGTAAACAGCCACAAGGGGCAGCACCAATTCTGGAGTTAAAATCATCTTTTCATCTGATCACCGTAAGTAAAAATGACTCAAGTGTTGAGAGGTGTGACTGTAATGCCAGCAAACAATGACAACATATTTACAAGATTCTGAGAAATTAAAGCTTTTGAGAACCCAACAAAAAAGTTATGTGTCTGGACGGGAATGCCTATCTTTAAAAAAAATACGCATGGACATAGACCTAGGCTTTAGCACCTATTCCACGTGGTGTGTCAATCGGAAATCATCCCGTATACAGTCACTACATAAAAAGGTAGCACCACTTTGTGGAAGCTGAAATCGTATTTTAATCTGATAATGTTAGCAATTGATAATAGTGTCTTAGTACATTGTCAGACAGCTCAGAGCGCTTCACAGAACGTACTGTAAAGTGGCCAGTTTTTGCCCAGGATTGTCCCACAAACACCGATGGAGTGAGTCACCGATTTTATTTTGGGGCGTTTGTTGGCCAGGACAACAGGAGAGAGACTTCCCTCCGCTTTTCGAGTAGTGTCAGAGGATCTTTTCACATCCATCTAAACAGACGGATCAGACCTCGGTTCAGCATCTCAACCAAAAGAACAGCCTCTACCCCCCACCCCCCCAGCACCACATTGAAGTGTCAGCTTCCTCTGTGTGATACCGAGTGCCGACGTGGGGTTTGAACCCACAACTTTCTGACTCAGAGGCCAGAGTGCTATTCACTGTGCCAGGCGACTCGCCAGGTGATGCTGCTGTCTTCTATCACCTGTGGGAAACTTTCTTTCCCTCCTACTCAGTGCCTCTGAATCTGAAGACATTCCCAAGGTCGAGGTTGCATATCTGACTGATTGACAACTGAGATTTATTTTCAGGGTTTGTGGGCAGTGTCACGTAATTGGCTATAACTTAAAGGATTGTTAACCTGCACCTGTTAGAGTTGAGGTCCCCAGAACTGCTGCCTCACACCAGCGGGATATAAAGGACAGGTGCAGTCGAGTCTGCAAAGCAACAGCTCTTCCTACACAAATCTCTTCAACGTGACTCCTCTGAAAGTCACTCTTTCTCTCTTTGAATAATAATATAATCCGTGCATTTCATGTAGCGAGGTAGGTTAGGGTCGGTCTACCTCGTGTTCTGTGACCGTGCAATGGTTCCCATAGGATAGTAGCAATATGGACAGTTTCCTCCCGGCTTCTCCAGCTATGTCCACTAAACCTAAGACGCCTCTGCGGTAATGTCTGTGATACCAGTGTGGTAGTGTACCATATAGCTCACTATTTGTCAGATGCTGTCGCCAGTAAACGTTCAGGGCGTCTCTTAGAAGCCTGGTATATACCTCACGAGTCACCTAATCTCCTGGGTTTGCCTAAGTGTCCAGCATTCTGCTCCGTATAGGAGCGACTTTCAGCCCTCGCGTTAATGCACATTCATTATAATATGGAAATCGATATTGGTAGAGCGGTTGACGTATTCGCTTCAAAGCGACCGAGGCGTCTCGAATACGGAACGCTATTAAATAATTAATTTCCCCTCCCTTATTTTTTCAAGTATTTTTTCGTCAGATCAGTATTGCTTGATGGGTCACTGCCTTTAATTTTGATTCTAAATAAATAAAAACTAACTACACTATTGCTCACAGTTCAACGATATTTTCAGGATAATGCTGATAACAGGCTTGTAACACGTGTGAATTAACTGTTTGACACTGATTTTCAGTTTCTGTATATTTTCTTGTCTTTTATAAAATTTGCTTTGCTGGAATATCTGAGCACATCATTCATACTTTACTCTTACATTATTGTTCATTACAGTCCGAAAGAAGTTTAGTCTTAGGATAACAATGCAGAACAACTTATTAATTACCGTCAATCTGTAGTTTATGATCATTTTCTCTATACGCATACATTTATCAAGCATTCGTCATTGTACTGTGTTAATTGGATTGTAATTTACTTTATCGTTCGCATTCCTTACATCATCGAGTCAACAATCGTGTTTGCTTTTATCGGCGAACACATTCGACCTTCCCAATTAGACACGGACTACCGGGGAAAATAAAAACACTGAATAAATAATGATGCTCTTAAACACCAAGGGCATAAATACCGTTCATATTGGATCTTCTGAACCGATTAAATAAGACCTCAAACTGTGTAAAACGTCGGAGCCTCGAGGGGGCCCCGGGGGCAGCCCCCAAGCCCCCGGCCATTGTTGGTCCCATCACTAGCAATTCGCACCCCCCCAAAAAAAATCCTGCGTACGGCCCTGACATGATGGGGTTTTCCTAGTTCCGAGAACCACTTGTGCTGCGTGTTCTCGATTGTCATTGTTCATTACTTGTTACAGATTTGGACAGAAATAAATGTTTGTTTCATGCAGCTCTCTGCAACCTCCCAGTAGCCAATGACTGAATGCATCACCAGATGTGGAAAGGTCCATGTGTCTGCCCAATTGGCTGATCTCTACCAGGTTTGCAGTGTGGGCTACAATTAGCCTTAGCAGCCAACACCAGGCCTGATCCTGATTACAATCCAGACATTCGCTGGAAGGTGCCGAGGAGGATCAGACTGTTGTGGAGCTCCCACAGATGATCCACAGATCCTGTCATCTCTCAGGACTCAGGGTTTAAATGCAAAATGTCTGTTCAGTGAGGAACCAAGCTGGTGGCATCTAGAATGAGTTGGCACTTGAGTTGTAGGTTTCTGACCGACTGAGACTGTCTGTCTGATCTTGCCTGGGGAAGTTGTACTGGACTGGAGGAGTGGCCTTTTGGAACCTAATTACTGATTGTGCTATGCTCTTGTCCAGTACACTGGAACATCCTATAATTTGTTGTTATTCAACAGGGACTACAGATACCAGGAATGGTCAGGAAGCCTGGGACTATGTGGCAATACGCAATGATGCTAGCATGTTCTGGTGGCTTTACTATGCAAACAGCCCAACCCACAGCTACACTGAGCTGCCTCTGGTCATGTGGCTACAGGTTTGTGACCAAACGATTGAAAGCTTCTCCTATTTGTTTTTCCTTCCAGCAAAATAAATTTGGCTCCCCCCCTCCCCCAACAGATACTGAGAGATGCTTCCATCAACTCTGTTCTGCACCTCATAAATTTACATTTATGTAGCGTTGTTGACATCATGAGCACATCCCAAAGTGCTTCACAATACTGGCTGTAAACTTGAGTTTGGGCAAAGATCACCCAACTGGCTGTTTGTGTGTCAGCCCAGAGAGCGCGTGTCAGATATATTTTCAAATTAGATTGCGATTTGAGGCAGGGAGAAATATCCCTGCTCCAATGCTGTCTGATAAGTCCCTTTATCAGAGGTAAGGATTATTGTTAATATTTTTTACTTTACTCACTATTGCAGGGAGGTCCTGGAGCCTCAGGAACAGGATATGGGAACTTTGAAGAGATTGGGCCACTTGACAAGAATCTGAATCCGAGGAAATACTCATGGGTAAATATTCTCCAGTGTTTTAGTTTAGGTCCAGATAGCCAGTAGCTCTCACCAAGGGATGGTCGCCTATGGCTCGTTGCCCCCTTGGGGCCACGTTTCTCACCGATTGTGTTCTTGGTCTCTCACCAGGTGGAAGCAGCCAGCCTTCTCTTTGTGGATAACCCTGTCGGCACTGGTTATAGTTACACCACCAATGCCAATGCCTTTGCCAAGGACCTCAATATGGTCATCTCAGACATGATGATTCTGCTGAAGGAGTTCTTCCTCAAGAAGCCGGAGTTCCAGGTATTCATCCCACATCATCCATCAGTCATTCCTCATGGTCTGCTTGCCTGGTTAAAAACAGTCCCTGGTGTAACCTAGAGAACAATGCAAGCAGCACAGTCAGAAAATAGGCTGAGAAGGAATATAGAAAACAAGGCTTCCTGTTAAGTAAATACACCATGGGAGAAAGCATACAGTAGGAGATGGGTCTATTGAAAGCTGGTACAACAACTTGTATTTATATAATGTCCTTCACATAGTGTAGCATTCGCCCATAAATATATACAGTCAATTCACTTTACAGTATATTCTGTGAAGCGCTTTAGGACAGAAAGCGCTATATCAAATGCAAGGATTATTATTATTTTATCATAGAGGATTTAAAAATTGTTTAAAGCTGAACAGGATCAGGACTCCTTATAGTGTTCTTTGTTTCAAGCAGAACATTCCTTTCTACATCTTCTCTGAATCTTATGGTGGTAAAATGGCAGCTGGCATTGCTCTGGCACTAGCTCAGGTAAGTACACTTCAGCTGTATCCCACCTTGTCAAGATGGGTGCTTGTGGATAGCGAATAGGAAGAGTTTATAGGGAATGGTGGAGGCTGTATGGGGCTGTCGGAAGGAAACAGCTGGGCTCTGTTCTCAGACTCTGAGATTTGCTCTGATTCCCAGCATTGAGCAACTTGATTCAGCTGAGAGACAGTAAGAGTTATGTCTGTGAGACCAATCTCCCTGACTTTGGGATAATATTCCATAAACTCTTTATCCCTTTGCCTCTCAACCTGGTGCCAACGTCTCTTCCTTCTCGTCCGAGTGCTCATTCAGAGTGAGGTATGGGATAGGGGCATTGAACCCACAGAACTTCTCTTTATCCTGTTCTCAGCATGCTCTGACGAGATGGAGTGTTTGCAATGAGGTTTCCTGGGAACCAGCATTGATTTGTGTGATTTTCTCATTTACAGGCAGTGCAGCGGAATGACATCCATTGCCGTTTTGCAGGAGTGGCTCTGGGAGATGCCTGGATCTCACCTCTGGGTACAGCTTAGCAAACCCACTGGGGGTGGGAGACTATTGGGGAGGGATGGGTAGATGTGATTGAGTGTTTCCTTGCGCTGGCATTTCTACTGAAAGATATTGTGTACAATTCATCAATTCATTCCTAGCGTTGTGGGGGAAAGAAGAGGGAGCATTCCCATGCTTGGTTCACATTGGGCAAATGTTGTTCAGTATCAGTCCCCATCAGTCTGTGCTAAAGTGTTGCCTCTCAGGAATTCTGTATTCAGCACACGAAGTAAGAATGAGTAGAGTAACCTGTTCCCATGTTCTTACCAATTACATTTGATAAGCACCTCTCACGTTGGGTGGATATCACAAAGCACCTCTAAAGCGTACTTACTGTGTGTTTGACTGCCGCATAATATCACAGAACATGAGCACTCACCTTGCAAGCAAGAGGACCTTTGAATTTGTACGCAGAACAAGTACAGAAGGCTATTGAGGCTGGTTCGATTCCTGGCAGGGCAAAATGTTGGGCAAGGAACCCAGTTGTTAGTTGATTGGCAGATCACTTTTCCAAGAATAATGATCCCTCAATAAATAATAATATGGTCCCCCAAACCATGGCTGTTTGTGGAACACTGCTATACACAACTGCCTGCCATGTTTCACCCACAAATATACAGTACAGTCAATTCACTTTACAGTATATTCTGTGAAGCACTTTCAGACTTCTAAAAGACATGATAAGGCGTTATCTATATACCAAATGTGCGTTATTATTACAACAACAACTTGCATTATATAGCGCAACTCTGAGGACAGTCTATTCTCCTACATACTGCTGCTATATTTGTATTTTGTTTTTCCCAGATTCTGTTCTCTCCTGGGGATCATATCTCTATAGTATGGTAAGCACTGCCCTCACCCTACAGCATTGCAAGCACTGCTTTCCCACCTACCACCCCCCTAACATGCATGCTCACTACGTGGATTCCCCCCCACCCCAACATGCATGCTCACTATGTGGATTTCTTGAAGTAATTGTCTGCTTTGTTTCAGTCTTTGCTTGATGATCGGGGTCTGGAGGAGGTGAATTTGTACGCAGGACAAGTACAGAAGGCTATTGAGGCTGGGAACTACAAAGAAGCCACTGACCTGTGGTCTGCCACTGAGATGGTTATTCTGAGGGTTGGTCTATGTGATTCTCAGAATTTTAGTTTAGGGACGATTGGCAACTGGTTTATATGATTCCACCCAGAGATGTCTATCTCTCTTGCCGGTTGTTTTGATGAGATCAGAACTCAGACAGAGGCTACTTATGTACTCTGCATAGAACCAGAGAAGCTATTGAATTCCATTATGCTGTGACAGGGAACTGGTTGTAGCAATGTGGTAAATGGGGAAGAGGGAAAAGAAAAGCAGGCTCCATTGCCTTTTGGCCATGGCTGAGGATGGTAGGAATACCATGAGCTGGGCATGTTGATAGAATACCCATCTCCTCACTGCACCCTGCATTGGGTTTCAGAACACAGACGGAGTGAACTTCTACAATATAATGACCAAGGAGCCGGTCGAAGCCATGGTGGAGGTTGCCACTCCCATGAAGAATCACTATATAGGTCAGTAACTTATATGTGTAACATGAGGTTGAATCCAGAGATCTGAGGAGTAACATCACACAACAGAGGGTGGTAACAGATGTGAAGCAATTTCATTCTCTGCTTTGAATCCCAGTCTATGCTACCTCTGGCTGAGGGCGCCTGACTCTGTTTGTTTTTACAATTGCTACGCATAGCTTAAGGGTCTGTTTATCTAACGTGATGTCTTCTCACTGCAGCTAACCTGTATCAGAACCATGTCAATCGTCTGCAGAAGACAAACCTGGATGCTCTGATGAACGGACCTATAAGAGACAAGTTGAAGATCATCCCCAGCATTGTCCGTTGGGGAGGTCAGTGCATGTTATTTGGGGACTCGACCCCCAATCTGTTTATTACTGAACGTAATGTGTCTCTGGACTCAGGGAGATTTGGTATCTAGTATCTCAATCACTCTCACTCCTTGCCTTAGGACAATCCAGTGCTGTCTTTAACAATATGGAGGAGGACTTCATGAAGCCAGTAATTGATATTGTGGATAAGCTGCTAGCTGCTAATGTAAATGTCTCCGTCTACAATGGACAGCTAGATCTGATTGTGGACACTGTAGGTAAGCAATCTCCAGCACTGCTTCAGTGAGTCTTCTCTGGTTACATGTTCATGTTGCAGCCTATACACCTAATGCTGGTGTTTACTGGATTAGATCAATGAAGAAATGGTAGTTTGACGTCACCAAGCAATTGGTTGACCGCAGGAAGTGGTAAGTGATTGGGAAAATGAGGGAGTGGGAATTATACCATTCTGAGTTTCTGGGAATTGTTGAGGAAACTAGACAGCCAGAGTGCTGGAAGCAGGTAGGATTGCACTGACCTTTGTGCTGCGCTGGGGGCTTTACTTGTGATTGAATGGTTCAGTGTGGTAAGCTCAGTCACTGCAATCTCCTGTATGTTGCAGGGCAAGAGGCTTGGGTGAAGAAGCTGAGGTGGCCAGGACTGTCCTCCTTCCTGAGTAGCCACTGGAAGCCACTATATATCCCATCAAAATCTGATGAGGCGGCTGCATTCTTCAAACAGCAAAACAACTTCTCCTTCTACTGGATCATCAAGGCAGGGCACATGGTAAGGATCTACATTTGTGGAGGCAAGGCATGTGGTGAGGGACCATGTGGTTAGAGCACTCACCTTACAAGTGAGAGGCCTGGATTGATTCCAGGCAGGGCGAAACCTTGGGCAAGTTTCCTTACTTCACATGCCTAATAATAATCCCTCAAAAAATAAAACAATAATAAATTAGTCATTTCAATCCTTGAGTGTTTGTGGGACACTGCTATGTGCAACTGGCTGCCACATATCTCCCACAAATATCAGTCAATTCACTTTACAGTATATTCTGTGAGGCGCTTTGAGACATCTAGAAGATGTGAAATATCAAATGGAAAAATTATTATTATTACCGGTATGTGAGTTTGCAAGAGAGATCTGGATTTGATGCCAGGCAGTGCGAAACCTTGGGCAAGTTTCCTTACTCCACACACCTGATAATAATTCCTCAAAAAAACTAATAATAAGTTGGTCATTTTATTCCACGACTGTTTGTGGGACACTTGTGTGCAATTGGCTGCTGCTTTGCGCCCATATATAGTCAATTCACTTTATAGTATATACTGTGAAGTGTGTTGAGATGTCTAGAAGATGCAAGTATGTGTGACTTTGGCGAGGGGATGCTCTAATTCTGAGTGACTGACGGGAGTACAGTGTGTATCAGACCTACATTGAACTCTGCCAATATTAGTAAACAGCAAGAGGACGTGTCAAAACATGGATTTACTGTAAAATGTAATGATTGTATATTTTGCATGTGAACATAATGTTGCGAAAGACAGCCGGAGAGAGATTGACTTTAATAAATTGGAAACCAACCTCCTGTTTCCTCTGATCTGCTTTAGGTTCCTTCCGATCAGGGAGAGATGGCACTGAAGATGCTACGAATGATAACCAGACAGGAGTAGCATGTTCTAGCCAGTGGGTATGAACAGTCATCAGAACAGCCAAGTTTTGTGGGATGACAAATGAATGCATTGTGCAGAATTTTAAATTAGGAATGGGATTACACTTGTAACCTAAATTAATTATTGGGAACTGTAATAATATTCCCCTATTACTATTCATTCTCTAACCTCCTGAGGTTCTTTGATGGAATTGGATCCTAGGCTTTAATGCTAATAAAAATTATTTTAAGAGAAAATGTGTGATTTTCTGTGGTATAAACTGTTCACTTGATTGAGAGGAATGGGAATGTGCTTCCATGGCCTGGTGTCTTGTTTGATCCTCAACTGTCCTTTCTAACTCACAGCCACGCCACCTCTTTAACATGGCCTGGCTCTGCCACTGTCAACCGACTATGCTAACTCCCTGCTTGTTGGCCTTCCCAACTCTTCCCTTCAGACTCTTCAGCTCGTGTTCTCTCCTGCACTGGGCTCTGTGACCCCATCACTCCCATGGAGTACTGGTTCCCCATCCTCCAGAGGATAAAATTCAAATCCTCAGCTTCGCCTTCAAAGCCCTCCATGGCACTGCTCTTTCCTACCTGGGCACTGCTAACCCCATATCAACCTGTTGGCTCCCTCCGCTCACCAACAACAACTTGCACTTATACAGCACCCTCCACACAGGAGCCAGACTCTGAGCTAGGGGAGGTGGCCGTAAGCGGCACAGTTTTCAGGCAGGGGGAAGAAGGGAGAGTGTTCCAGATTTGGGGATGTAGTACCTGAAAGCGCGACTTCCAATGGTGGGGTGGAGGGAGCGAGGGACGAGCAGGAGGCCAGTGCCAGTCGAGCGGAGACGCCACGTAATGGATTGGGGAGTGAGGAGGTCAGGAAGAGAGGTACCAGGGAGTGAGTGGATTTGAACAGGAGTGTGAGGATGTTGAAGTCGATCCGATTGGTGATAGGGAGCTAGTGGAGCCAGTCCAGAACTGGTGAGATGTGGGTACGGAGTTTGGTGTAGGCAGAGTTCTGAATCAGAAGGATCTTTTGAATGGTGGAGCTGGGGGGACCAGCGAGGAGTGTGTTGGGAGTAATCCAAGCGGGAGGTGACAAACACGTGCAGAAGGTTTTTGGCTGCATTTGGGGTAAGGTACAGTTGGAGGTGGGCAAAGTGGAAGAAGGCAGGTCCTGGTCACGGATCAGATGTGCTGGAAGGAAGGACAGCTGGGGGGGTCCAACTGAATGCCTAGATTGCGCACTGGGTCATCAAGTATGAGGGAGAACCCAGGGAGTTTGACGGTTTTAGAACTAGACAGCCCTGGTCACAGAACGTCATTTGTGACGAGTGCCGTCTCTGTCGGGGCATAAATCAGACTACAGGGGCTGGAGGAGTGTGTGGAGGGAGAGGTGTGACCACAGTTGACCTGCAACAATGGGTTCCGGAACTTTGGCAAGAAATGGTAGATTGCAGATGGGACAGTAGTGAGAGAGATTGGAGGGATGGAGGGTGGGTTTTTTGAGGAGGGGAATGATGACAGCGGTTTTCAGGGGGTGTGGAACAGATCCTGAGGAGAGAGACTGGTTGACCATGTCAGCCATCAGGGGGAGAAGAGGAGGCATTGAGTGACCAGCAACTGGTGGGGATGGGGTTAAGGCAGCAGGTGATAAACTTTATCTGGGTGATTGTGAGGGAGAAATAGGAGCAAATGAATGCAGGGAATGGAGAGTGGCAGGAGCTGTGATGGAGAAGGCGGTGTGGATTGGGGTACAAGTGGATGTGGGGTGGGAAGGACGATGCCGCCAAGCAAATGTTTCAATTATTGATGCGAAGAAGTCTAGGACTTCTTTGCACTTGACATCTTTCCGAATTTAATTTGTTGTTGTTGCTCATGGAATGTCCTTTCAAAATGCTGAAGGGTTCTGTGTAAGTAAGGCTAGGCTAGTGAGTCACTAACTAGAGAGATAATTTTGGAAAGCCCAGATTTGGTAGTAGAATATTTGAATGCCCTCCCCAGAATAGTGCATCAAGCATTATTGGCACCGAATTGTTTTTAAAAGAGAATTGGGTTAATGTTGAAAAAGAGAGCAGGGCTTTGGGGGATAGGTCTTGGTCTGAATACCACAGGTTTTCATCTTGAAGGTTTTTTTCTTGTTTTCTTTTAAATCATCAGCTATTTTGTGGACTTCATCAGCAGCAACACAAACTTCTTCCTGACCGTGTTAATGATGGGAACTCCTATAGACAGTCACTTGTTGACAAGGTGACTATTGTTTCTCATTGGACCATAAGTGGGTATTGAACTACATGGTGCTATGGAGGCTGGCATTGGTATTGTACACACTTCCCAGGGACAATGGATGATGCAGGTACCCTGCAGCATCTTATAGATCTGATTCCCTGTGAACATGAGCTAGGGATGTGCTCTGTAGACCACTCTACAATTGGAAAGTCAGTGACCAGATGTAGAACTATTTCAGTTGTACCTTCTCTCTGCTACGGTGGTGCATTGATGTGTGCTGTGTCACAGATATCTCACCCTCATCTCACAGTGGCATGGATATCTTCTTCTCACTATCTCAAAGTGCTTTTTGATGCTGGATGGGCACTTGGGCTGGGTGGGGGGACTGAACAAAAGTGTAGTCAATGAGGTCTGTTTTTAGTTGGATGGACAGAGAGAGTGAGGAGGTGGAGGGACTACAGGATGGAGTTCTATAGAATGGGGTGGAATAGCTGAAAGATGAGTTGCAGGTGGTGGGGTGGACAGGCCAGTGTTCACCTTATTATTTATCAGTTATAAACTTGTGTTATACAAATACAATTTTGTTGTTGTTGTTAATCCATGCATTTTATACAGTGCCATACCATGTCTTCAAGTCGCCTTAAAGTGCTTCACAGGATATCCTGCAAAGTGAAACAAAAACAGAAATTGTTGGGAACACTCAACAGGTCAGGCAGATCTGTTGTGGACCTGAAATGTTGACTCACTTTTCGTTTCTCCATAGATGCTGCCTGACCTCCGTGTGATTTTTTTTCAGATTTCCAGCATCTGCAGTAGTTGGTGTTTTTATACTGTAAAGTGAATTGACTGTATACTCTGTGCTCCACAAACAGTTGTGGATTGAGTGGCCGGTGTTTTCTTTGAAGGGATTATTACCATAAAAAATTACCACCGGAAATTGCCAATTAAGGGTTGCTGCTCACTGCCAGGTGAACAGAGGTATGTCAGGAAAGTTTCATTCTGCTCCATAACCCAGGTCCTCTCACTCGAGGGGCTAAGATGGGTGTCTCTGAGTTGGCCGTTAATTAGCACCGAACTTTCTCACTGTCTCTCTGTTTTAGTTGATATTAATCACACCCTCCGCCCTATGACGTTGCTGCAAATTTCAGGTCAGTTTTTTGAGTTTCAGTTTCGTTTAGTTGATTCCTGTTGGCAATATGGCCGCTTGCGTGTCCTCTCTGTCCAGCCTGGAAGAGGATCTAACCTGCTCCATCTGTCTGGGAGTGTTTGATCACCCGGTCACCGTGCCGTGCGGTCACAGCTTCTGCCTGAGCTGCCTGCAGCAGTTCTGGTCTGGAGACAGGAAGTTCCTACTCGGCTTCACTTGCCCGCAATGCCGCACTGTTTTCACCATTAAACCGGAGCTCAAGAAGAATAATGTGCTGTGCACGGTGGTGGAGGAGTTCCTGCGATCCCAGAAGCAACCCGACATCTCCCCCCCGGGGAAGCTGGCTCAGCCCGGGGATGTGGGCTGTGACTCCTGCCCTCCGGGAGGTAACAAGGCGATCAGCACCTGTCTGACCTGCATGGCCTCCTTCTGCCCCAGTCACCTGGAGCCACACCAGCTCAGCATCGCCTTCCAGAGTCACCAGCTGCGGGAGCCTCTCGCCGACCTGCAGGAGAGGAAGTGCGGGGAACACAGCAAACTCCTGGAGTTCTTCTGTGAGGAACATGCCAAGTGTATCTGCTCCCTGTGCCTCCTGGAACACAAGCTGTGCCGCACCGCCTCCATGGAGGACACCAAGAAGGATAAAGAGGTAAAAGAGAGAAAGTCTCCGAGCGCTTTACACAGAGCGTGTGGGACAGGGAAGGGAGGGAAAGGGAAGGGAGGGACAGGGAGGGAAAGGGGGGACAGGGAAGGGAGGGATAGGGAAAGGAGGGACGTGGGGCGATAGACGAACAGACGGACATTGACCCTGAGTATTGCTCTGGAGTAAAGAGATTGTGACAGAGTCGCAGCTCAGTGAGATGCTACTGTAAACCTGAGCTGGTCTAGAGTGCAATTCAGCTCCTACATATCAACCAGATACATGGCAATTGGTTATATATATATATGTATGTATATGTGGTCTATGTATATTTGGGAGATTGTTAGCCAGGACACTGAGAAAAAGTCCCTTTTTGAATAGTGCAACACAATCATTAATGTCCACCAGGTCAAGCAGACTGGACCTCAGTTTAATGACTCATCCCAAGGCTGGCATCTCTAACAATTCAGCACTGCATTGGAGTATCAGTGTAGAATCTAGACCAGAGTTCTCAACCAGCTGTACATGTACCCCAGGGGGTACAACACTACTTCCAGGGGGTATAGGTGGCGGTACATTGATTTATTTAGCTTTCTTATTTAGCATTTTCCAGACTGTATATTTAATTGTTATTCCCCTTGTTTTGTATAAGAACATAAGAAATAGGAGCAGGAGTAGGCCATTTGGCCCATCGAGTCTGCCCCGCCATTCAATCATGGCTGATATTCTACTCTAACTCCAGCTACCTGCCTTGCCCCATACCCCTCAAACCCTTTATAAATGAGAAATCTATCTAACTCAATCTTGAATATGTTCAAGGACTGAGCATCAACAGCACTTTTCGGTAAAGAATTCCATACATTCACCACCCTCTGAGTGAAGAAGTTTTTTCTCAATTCAGTGTGAAAGTGCTGACCCCTGACTTTAAGACTGTGACCCCTGGTTTTAGTTTCTCCAACCAAGGGAAGCAATCTCCCACTATCTACTTTCTCGTGCCGTTTAATAATCTTCTAGGTTTCTATAAGATCCTTTCTAATTCTAATTCCAGAGAATATAGGCTCAAATTAATCAACCTATCATCGTAACTCATCCCCCTCATTCCAGGTACTAACCTAGTAAACCTACGCTGCACTCCCTCCAAGGCAAGTACATCCTTTCTTAAATAAGGAGACCAACACGGCACACAGTACTCCAGGTGTGGTCTCACCAGGGCCCTATACAGCTGCAGCAACACTTCCCTACTCTTATACTCTAACCCTTTCATAATGAAAGCTAACATACCGTTAGCCTTCCTAATTGCCTGCTGCACCTGCATACTAACTTTCTGTGTAGGGAATGGCGATGTATCGGTTTTTCGATTAAACCCGATATGATTTTCAGATCGGTATGCCGATATGGTGATTCTAAAAAACCCATTATATCGAGAGATTCATAGAATCATAGAATCATAGAATTTTACGGCACAAAAGGAGGCCATTCGGCCCATCTAGTCTGTGCCGGCTCTTTGAAAAGAGCGATTCAATCCCACTGCCCTGCCCGCTCCCCATAGCCTAATAGACCCGTTCTCCCTAAATAAAGATCTAATTCCCTTTTAAAAGTTGTTATCGAATCAGCCTCCACCACCTTTTCAGGCAATGCATTCCAGATTCGAACAACTTGCTGAGTGAAAAAAATTCTCCTCAGCTCCCCTCTACTGCGCCTTGAAACTATTTTAAATCTGTGACCACGAGTCACAGATTCACCCACGAGTGGAAATAGTTTTTCTCTATTTGCCCTGTCGAAACCCCTCATGATCTTATAAACCTCTATTAGGTCTCCCCTCAATCTTCTCTGCTCCAGAGAGAATAACCCTAGCCTATCTAGCCTCTCCTCATAGCTGAAGTCCCTCAATCCTGGCACCATCCTAGTAAATCTTCTTTGCACCCTTTCCAATGCCTTCACATCCTTTCTGTAGTGTGGTGACCAGAATTGAACACAGTATTCCAGCTGAGGCCTCACCAAAGTCCTATAGAGGTTAGTCAGCACTTCCTGACTTTTGTACTCTATACCCCTATTTATAAAGCCTAGTATCCCATATGCCTTCTTAACAGCCTTGTCTACCTGTCCTGCCACCTTCAACGAGTCACTAACACAAATCCCCAGGTCTCTCTGTTCCTTCACACCATTTAAAATTGTACTATCTAGCCTATATTGCCTCCCTTCATTTCTTCTCCCAAAATGCATCACCTCACACTTCTCTGCATTAAACTTCATCTGCCATGTGTCTGCCCACTTTACCAATTTGTCTAATATACATAGTTATATTTTTAATATCGTTCCTGGCAATATATCAATATTGTTGGTATTATCAGTGTAATGCGATCTTTTCCAGCTTACCTTGTCGCCGGCATTGCAACCTCCTAGACCTAGAGCATGGAATGCGCGTACATTCGGTGCGCGCGCACAATTAACGGGCGCGCACATCCGATGCGCACGCACACTTTACTGTGTATACTCGACGTGAGTCGTGGCGTCTTAACAAAGTCACATCGCTGAAAATTGTAGTTTGAAAATTTACCTTTCTCATCATGGGGAAAAGAATCCCCGTATGGGTCTACTTTGAAAACAATGCAGTCAGTAATGGTGTGTATAGATGTACAGTTTGCAAGGTCTTGGTTAAGACATCTGATTCGAGCACGAGCAGCCTGCGACATCACATTAAGCAGCACCACCCCGCCCAGCACGCTGCCCTCAGAGCGAAATCATTGTCGACAACAGCAGGAAGTCGAACCAGCGCTTCGGAGAAAGCGACAGGTAGTGGGGCCTGTGCAGCTCAAACAATTCCTGCTTTATTTAAGAGGAGAACATTGTACCAGAGAGGGGACAAAAAGTGGCAAAGTATCACGAACGCTGTCACTTTTTGCATAGCAAAGGAGAGCTTGCCAATGGTGAAGGACATTAATTCAGACTTCAGACTACATAACAATAAGTGGCATTTTGTGGCTGTAAGTGTTATTTTTGTGTGTGAGAGAGTTAGAAGCCAGATTATCACTGCTTCTATGTGTGTGTCTCGTCAGACACACACAGCAGTGATAATCTGGCTTCTAACTCTAACATTCAGACTGTCTGTCTCTCTCTTTTCTATTGTAATAGATCTCATTTACACGTGGACATTACATGCTACATTCAAGCAAGAAATGGACGAGAATAAATCTCTAGATTTTGTTTTTGGTGTGTGTGTTCTATTTTGTGTTTAGAGATGGAGGGAGAGAAGGAGAGGGGGAAAGTTGGGAGAGAAGGAGAGGGGAAGAGAGGAGAGGGAGGGAGAGAAGGAGAGGGGGAAAGGAGGGAGAGAAGGAGCGAGGGGAAAGGAGGGAGAGAAGGAGAGAAGGGAGGGAGAGGGGGAAAGTTGGGAGAGAAGGAGAGAGGAAGAGAGGAGAGGGAGGGAGAGAAGGAGAGGGGGAAAGGAGGGAGAGAAGGAGCGAGGGGAAAGGAGGGAGAGAAGGAGAGAGGGGAGGGAGGGAGGGAGGGACAGAAGGAGAGAGGGGAGGGAGAGAAGGAGAGGGGAGGGAGGGAGAGAGGGGAGGGAGAGAAGGAGAGAGGGGAGGGAGGGAGAGAAGGAGAGGGGGAAAGGAGGGAGAGGAGACAGGGAGGAGGGAGAGTGGAGGGGGAGGGAGAGAAGGAGAGGGGGGAGGTAGAGAAGGAGAGGGGGGAGGGAGAGAAGGAGAGGGGGGAGGGAGAGAAGGAGAGGGGGGAGGGAGAGAAGGAGAGGGGGGAGGGAGAGAAGGAGAGGGGGGAGGGAGAGAAGGAGAGGGGGGAGGGAGGGAGGGAGAGAAGGAGAGGGGGAAAGGAGGGAGAGAAGGTGAGAGGAGAGGAGGGAGAGAAGGAGAGGGGGAGGTAGGGAGCAAACAACATCGTATAATTCAACAGACCTTGACACCAACATTACAAACTTTCTGGACCTAGAGCACGCATTTCCAAATGTGCGTGCACCGCGACTGCGCGCGCATCGTCAGTGCGGACGCACCGTCAATGCGCGCGCACCGCGACTGAGCGCGCACCATAAATGCGGGCGCGCCATCAATGCACGCGCACTTCGAATGCACGCGCATGCGCAGTATAAAAACTCGATAGATCGGTTTAAGCAGGTATGAGCAAACCGATATATCCATATCCGGAAAAATCCCATATCGCCGTTCCCTAGAGCACATAATTCATACTTTACTCTTACATTATTGTTCATTACAGTCCGAAAGAAATTGAGTCTTAGGATAACAATGCAGAACAACTTATTAATTACTGTCAATCTGTAGTTTATGATCATTTTCTCTATACGCATACGTTTATCAAGCATTCGTCATTGTACTGTTTTAATCGGATTGTAATTTACTTTATCGTTCACATTCCGTACATCATCGAGTCAACAATAGTGTTTGCTTTTATCGGCGAACACATTCGACCTTCCCAAAAAATTTAGACACGGACTACCGGGGAAAATAAAAACACTGAATAAATAATGATGCTCTTAAACACCAAGGGCATGAAACAGTTACCGTTCATATTGGATCTTCTGAACCGATTAAATAATACCTCAAACTGTGTAAAACGTCGGAGCCTCGAGGGGGCTTCGGGGGCAGCCCGCAAGCCCCCGGCCATTGTTGGTCCCATCACTAGCAATTCGCACCCCCCCATTAAAAATCCTGCGTACGGCCCTGCCCCAGCCGTCTCTCTCCCCCTTCCCCCAGCCGTCTCTCTCCCCCTCCCCCCAGCCGTCTCTCTCCCCCTCCCCCCAGCCATCTCTCTCCCCATCCCCCCAGCCATCTCTCTCTCCCCATCCCCCCAGCCATCTCTCTCCCTCTCCCACCAGCCGTCTCTCTCCCCCTGCCCCCAGCCGTCTCTCTCCCCCTCATCCCCCCCCCCAGCCATCTCTCCCCCCCACCTACCCCTTGCATACCTGTATATTGTATTCGAGGACTATGAATACAATATGGCGGCTTTGCACCTCGGTCTGTGCATTGTGTATAGAGATGAGCATTCTGGGTCTTGTAGTTCAGTGTGCTCGCATCCCGATTTTTTACCTCGTTTATATCGGCGTATCGATATGACAATTATATCGGGTTTTAGCGATATATCGATATATCGCCGGACCCTACTTCATACCTATCTATGTTGAAATTCATTTGCCAATGAAATGCCCATTCAGCAAGTTTATTAATGTCTTCTTATAATTTGATGCAGTCCTGCTCAATATTAACTACACCTCCAATTTGGTGCTGATCGCAAATTTTGAAGTTGTACTTTGGTTCCCCGAGTCCAAATTTTTAATGTAAACTGTAGCTATCCTTGTGGAACACCACTGCCCGCGCACCTTATGCCCATCTGAGTAGCTTCCCTTTACCCCTAATTTATTTTCTGTCTTGTAGCCAGCTTGCTATCCATTCTGCTACTTTTCCTGACTCCACATACTCTGATTATATTCATTAATCTATTAAGTGATATCTTATCAAATGCCTTTTGGAAAATAATTATTTCATTTGATATAGTGCTTTTCATGTCTTCAAGACATCTCAAAGTGTTTCACAGAATATACTGTAAAGTTAATTGATTGTACATTTGTGGGCATTTGTGGGCACGACATGGCAGCCAGTTGTGCACAGCAGTGTCGCATAAACAGTTGTGAATAACATAAGTACCAAACTACAGTAAAAGCCCGTTTATCCAGCACCCTCAGGACCCGGCCAATGCTGGTTAAAGCGCGTGCCGGATATTCAGCCGAAAAGTGTTTTTTAAAAAAAGCATTTTTCCGGATAAATTCTGGTTAATCGAATGCGGACCTTTTTTTTTGGGTGCCAGTTATACGGAAGTTATGGTTGATCGGGTCACGGATAAATAGACTTTTACTGTATTCAAAAAAAAATCAATTGTTATCCCCAGAAAAGCGATCCACCAATCAACTAACAATTGGGTTTCTACTTGGGAAGCTTGTGTTTGTCTGTATTTGCAACAAGTATTTGTAACTCAATATATTCCTTTCCAAGGCTAATCTGCAGCAGGAGCAAAGGGACGTGGAATATCGGATCATGAATATGCAGCACAGCATGGAGAGAGTGAAGTTCCAGATACAACACCTTAAAGTAAGTGTATGCAAATGGCACTGCGAGTTTGAGGGGCAGTTGTACCTTTGACACAGGTGACCACACCACCCTCATCCACTTCAGAGGGACCACTGGTTTGAGTTCTACCTGACAAATTGCCATCACTTTGTCTCTTCAAACAGTTTCTGCTTCTGCCACCTCCCGGTCACCTATGGCATCCCCTGGGCTCCATTCCTTGGCCTCTCCTCTTCATCTACATGCTCCCTCTGGGTAACGTCATCTGCAGTAATGCGGTAAACTTCCACATGTATGCTGATGATACCCAAATCTCCTTCTCCAGGTCCACCAATGTTCTGTTGGTTTATCTGGCAGACATCAGGGCCTGGATGAGAGCAAACCATGCAAAACAAAAGCCATACACCTTGGCTCCCATAAATATCTTCTGTACTGTGGCTCTGGCCTCCTCAACCTCCCAGGCTTATTCCTCAGTTTTACTGAACCAGTACACAATCTTGGAGTCGGGTTCAAACCACAGCTGTCTTCCCCACACCTGCTCCTCTTCCTCCACTATATTGTCCACCTTTGACTGTACCTTACCCCAGATGCAGCTGAAACACTCATCATGACTCAATTTTTCAAATGCTCTTTGCTGATCTTCCCAATTCCAGCGGATCAAAAACTTCACCACCCACATATTTGCCCATACTAAACTCCTTACCCCCATCACACCAGTTCTGCCAAGCTTCACTGGCACCCTAATGCCAAATCCTCACACTAATTTTCACATCCCTTCATGCCATGGCAACCATGGCAACCTACCTCTACAACCTGGTTCCTCTCCAACTCACCACCACTACCTCCACTTGGTTGACTACAGTATCTTACATGCCCAACATTCCATCGGTGGCTGCGCTTTCAGCCACTACTCTCTTCCTCTATCCCTCCACCTTGCTCTTCCTTCCCCTCTTCAGATAGCACCTAAAGACCTTCCTCTTCAAATGTGTCTACAGTTACCTCCTACCCGCCCCCCCACCCTGCTATGGCATGATTAAACTAGACCCTACCTTGCATAAGAGGGATTGTATAAATGCAAGTTATTGTTCAATGTGGCTGGCAAGGCATGTATGTGGGGGCTACAGATAATGTTTGGCCTTTGAGGTTTAATTGGACAGAATTGCTGAGGTTTAAAGTATGGATTCATAACCTTCCCCAGGAATCAACTGGAAAACAGAAGATGTTGCTCTCGATGGAATTTAATGAGATGAAAAACATAATTGAGGAAGAGGGGAGAACTGCATTCAGATTGATTGAAGATGAAGAGAGTTCGGCCAACAAGCAGGTCAGCAGCATCCTGGATAAAATGAGCACTGAGCTGTCTGAGCTCAAACAATACCAAGAACAGCTGGGGACTGTGCTGTCACACACTGAAGGCATGGGCTTCTGGAAGGTACAAAACAATTCACTTTGTGTGTATAACTTCTGTGTTTGTGTGTTTCTTCTGTGTGTGCGTGTGTATGTTATATCAATGGACACTCCTGTGTGCATCACCGCACAGTTTACAGCAAGAATAGAATTATAAAATCATAGAATTAGTGGCGTCTCCCAGGATTGGTATCAGAACCACTATTTTTTATACAGTACAGGTATCCTGCCCCAACCGTGGCCTCGCCAACCACGAAACTCATGCATCCACGGTTTGCTAAATGCGATAACCCTCGCAAACCGCGGCAATGTGTTTTGCGCGTATGCAATTTAAATCCGTGGGTTTAAATTTTCAAGTTTAGCATAGCGTACAGCACTAGGACCCAGTTGCTATATCGCAGTCAACCAGCGAGATGTCGCTTCTCTTTTAAGATTAAGGTAAATGTCCATTGATTTCCCCCACCCCTCCACCCTCCGTGTCACCCACACCCCCCGCCCCCAGCCCTCCGTGTCAACCCCCTCCCCCAGCCCTCCGTGTCACCCCCCGCCCCCAGCCCTCCATGTTACCCACTCCCCACCTCCAGCCTTCCCTGTCACTCCCGCCCCCCCCCCCCCCCCACCCTCTGTGTCACCCCTCCCACCCACCCTCCGTGTCACCCCTCCCCACCCTCCGTGTGTGTCTCTCTCTCTCAGTCAGTCATACAGCCTGACTGTCTGATTGCTGCAGATCCTGGCAGCCAATGTGCCTAAAATTACTCCCCCTATCCCCATGTACAGTTATAACTAAGTGTTTTTTTGTGTGTGTGAGATCTCTGTGTAAGTCCGTCAGACAGCACCCCCACCCTCCATGTCACCCCCTCCACCCACCCTCCATGTCTCTCTCTCTCTCAGTCAGTCAGACAGCTTGTCGGATTGTTTCATTGCTGCAGATACGCCCAAACTTACTCCCCCTATCCCCATGTATGTTATAACTATTTGTGTTTAGTTTTACTGAACGTGAACTTATCCCCATGTTTCCCATAGGGCCCTGCATTTTCCAACCACGAAAAAGGGAACATACTCCCCCTATCGCCGTGTTTGCCATAGGGCCCTGTATTTTCCAAATGCGATTTTACCAACCATGAAGTTTACAGGAACATATCCCTCATGGTTGGGAAGGGATACCTGTATACCGTATATCTCCGCGTATAAGGCGCACTTTTTTTCACGTCGGAAGATCTCGAAAGTTGGGGGTGCGCCCTATACGCAGGAACAAGAAATTCTGAGCCTCAGAAATACAGTAAACAGGAGGGGCGGCCGGCGATGGCAGCCGGGGTTTGGTCAGTGTGTCCGGCGGGGGTTGGGGGGGAGCGGGTGACGGGGCTTCGGCCTCGGCCGCCCGGGCAGCGGCAGCAGCAGCGGACTTCAGTGCTGTGCCTGCTGCCTGCCTTCTGCCTAACACAGTCTGCCTGCCTCACTCCCTGCCGCTGTCTCTCTCTCCCTGCCTGCCTCTCCCTCCCTCCCTGCCTGCCTGCCTGCCTGCTTCCCTCCCTCCCTGCCTGCGTGCCGGCCTGCCTCCCTCCCTCCCTCTCTCCCTCCCTGCCTGCCTCCCTCCCTGCCTGCCTGCCTCTCTCTCTCCCTCCCTGCCTGCCTGCCTCTCTCTCTCCCTACCAACCTGTCTCTCCTCCCTTCTGCCAGCAATATCATTGAAAATGCTTCCGTTTTTTTTCACCAAGAAAAGGTCAAAAGTGGGGGGTGCGCCTTATACGCGGAGATATACGGTATACAAAAATGATCTGGACTTGGGTATGGGGAATGCAATTTCCAAGTTTGCAGATGATACAAAGCTGGGAAAAGTGGTAAAAAGTGAGGAGGATAGTAGCCGTCTGCAAGAGGACATAGACAGACACTTGGCAGTTGATGTTTAATGTGGAGAAATGCATTTTGGGAGGAAGAAAGAGGAGAGGCAATATACAACAACAACTTGGATTTATATAGCGCCCTCCATGCTGGACGGAATAGTCCAGCCGACAGGTGACAAAGGCATGGACCAGGGTTTCAGTGGCTTTTGGGGTGAGATATTGGCGGAGACGGGTGATGTGTCGGAGATGGAAGAAAGCAGTAAGGAACTGGATGTGGGGGAGGAAAGACAATACGGGTTCGGAGATTTTTGGGGGTAAAGTCGGGAAGGTGGAGGAGGTGAGAACCATGTGATTGAAGACGTTGACGAGAGCCAAAGAGTATGGTTTCCGTCTTGTCAACATTTAGCTGAAGGAAATTTGTGCTCATCTAGCTCCTGATCTGTGATCAGGGCTCCTTCTGCTTCCTCGACCTATCCGCCAGGTTCGACTACACAATCCTCCTCCACCGCCTCTCCTCCCACCTCAACCTTCAAGGTTCTGTCCTCGACTAGTTCCGGTCCTACCTCTCACACCGCCTCCACTTTGTGTCCGCCAACAGGTTTTCCTCCAGCTCCCGCACTGTCTCGTGCGGCGTTCCCCAGGGCTCTGTCTTTGGTCCCCCTCATCTTCACACTCTATATACTCCCCCTCAGTTACATCATCCATAGACTTGGGGTAAATTTCCACATGTATGCGGATGACACCCAACTATACAGTCAATTCACTTTACAGTATATTCTGTGAAGAGCTTTGAGACATCTAGCAGATGTGAAAAGCACTATATCAAATGCAAGGATTATTATTATTATATAACTCTACCTTTCGGTTTCCACCCTCAACTCCAGGACTACCAGTGTCCTGACTGCCTGCCTGTCTGACATTGAGTACTGGACGAGAAAAACATTCTCCAGCTGCATGTACACAACATTGAGGCCCTCCTGATTGGCTCGCATTAGCACCTCCGCACCTCAGGCCTTGACACCATCAACATCCAGGGCTCCTCTCTCCACCTCTCTAAGCCAGTCAGGAATCTGGGCATCTTATTTGACTGAACTGTCCTTCCTCCCCCACATCCGCTCCATGACCAGTACTGCCTTCCACCACCTTCGCAACATTGCCAGACTCCGCCATTGTCTCACCCCTCAGGCTGCCGAAACCCTTGTCCATGCATTCATCACATCAAGGCTCAACTATGGAAACTCCCTCCTCATCAGCCTTCCTCGTCCTTCCCTTTACAAGCTGCAGATCATGCAGAACTCTGCAGCTCCTGTGCTCAACCACACCAAGCTTTGCAACCACATCACTCCCACCTTCGCCCGGTTCCATTGGCTCCCCATTCCCCAAAGGATCAAATTCAAGATCCTCGTACTCAAGGCCATTCACATCCTTGCCCCCCCACCCCGCCCCCCGCCCCCCCACCTCTCTGACCTGCTTTCTCCTATTAACCCCCCTGCCCACTCCGTTCAGCGGGCTCCGGCCTGCTCCACGTCCCCAACCCAACTCTACCATCGGTGGACATCAGCCTCTTTGCCCCCACACTCTGGAATTTCATTCCACAGTCCCTTCACGTCGCTCCCTCCCTCGCCTTCTTCAAGGCTGGTCTGAAGACCCTCCTCTTCGACCGTGCCTTCTGCTGCCCTCCCAACTCTCTCCCGGCCCTCCCCTCTATCGAGCCCCTCTCCCTTGCTCTGGTCCCCACCTTGGGATGTCCTCCCAACATGAAAGGCGCTCTATAACAGTTATAGAGTTGATATCAGTTGATATCAGTTGATATCTGACAGGCTGACAGAAGTCAGCCTGTCAGATATCAACAACAACAAAATTACAGTTATAGAGCGCCACAGGCTACTGAAGGTCGCAAAATGAGCTGAACAAATAGTTGGGTGTCATCTGTGTACATGTAGAAGTGAACCTCATGTCTGCGGATGACATCCCCAAGAGGGAGCATATAGATTAGGAAGAGGAGAGGGCCAAGGATGGATCCTTGGGGTACCCCACAGGTAACCCGGTGAAAGTGGGAGGAAACGTCATTTATGGAGATGTACTGCTGGCGGTTTGTGAGGTAGGACTCAAATCAGGAAGTGTGGTCCCACTGAGGTCGATGATGGAGGACAGGCAGTGGTGGAAGATGGCGTGGTCAACTGTCGAATGTGGCAGAGAGGTCCAGGAGGACATGGAAGTAGAGGGAGCGCTGGTCATAGATAGAGAGGATGTTATTTGTGACTTTAGGCTATACAGTACAATATTAATGGAGATGAAGGAACAGAGAGACAAGGTGGGTTCATTTAAGTAAATCTTTGAAGGTGGCAGGACAGGTAGATAAGGCTGTTAAAAAAGTATACGGGAAACTAGGCCTTATAAACAGGGGCATAGAATAAAAATGTCAGGAAGATGTGCTCAACCTGCATAAAACACTGGTTAGGCCTCAGCTGGGGTACTGTGTTCAGTTCTGGTCACCACATTTTAGAAAAGATGCTAAAATCATGAGGGGATTCGATAGGGTAAATAGGGAACAACTGTTTCCACTGGTGGGTGAGTCAGTGACTCAAGATGACAGATTTAAAATTGCTTTTAAAAGAAGCAGAGCGGAGGTGAGAAATTTTTTCACGCAGCGAGTTTTTCGAATCTAGAATGCATTGCTTGAAAGGATGGTGGAGGCTGATTCAATAACAATTTTTGAGAGAGAGATGGATGGTTATTTGGGGAGGATGGGTTTGCGCGGTTACGGGGAGAGAGCTGGGAGTGGGATGAGTTGCTCTTTTCAAAGAGCCGGCACATACGCAATGGGCTGAATGGCCTCCTTTTGTGCTGAAAACTTCTATGTTGATTCTATGAACATACGTCAATCAAAAAGGAACAATTTGGAAGAATGTAAGAGTGAACAACTTGTATTTGATATGTGAAGACTGCTGCAGTAATAAAATAAAACCTTGTGTTAATGTGATGTCAGGCTCTTTGCAGAGTAAACGGACCTGTCCTGGAACAGTGTGAGCCACAGGAGCAAATTGTGTTGGACAGTAAACAGCTGGAGCTGCTGGGAAAAGCTGTGGCCTCCTTGCGAGAGACGGTCAAAACTCAGATACACTCACAGATTGAGAAAAGAGTCAAGCGGCTGGCAGGTAAGCCTGGGGTGGTTGGGAAGGTGGCACTACTTCTGCTGGAATGTGATACCAACTCACTGTGATGTTCACCTGTTTCTACAGCTGCTCCAGAGCCCCAAAAATCTGTTTCCACCCCCAACGAATCAGCCCCACCGAGGGAATCACCGGCCCAACCAAGGGAATCACTGGCCCAACCGAGGGAATCACTGGCCCAACCCAGTAAAGCAGCAAAGGATAAAAGCAAACCAAGTGAGTGTTGGGGAGGTACCAGTCAGTGCTTTTGGTGTGGGTGTGGGTTGGGCCTGGTATGGAGGTGGCGCTGTGAGGCATTTAATCCTCTCCATTTTATGCAGAAAAAATTAAGCCAAAAAGTTCATGCAATCAAGACCAAACTGGAGTTCCACTAGTGAGCTGGGGTGAGTGATGCCAACACATGTGCTTCTTCCATCCTTTGGTAAACCCAGATGTACCATTTACCAAAGGTCCATCCCACATTCCCTGCCTGCCAAACGGGAAAATCCCACATTCCCT
The DNA here is from genome assembly GCA_035084275.1 of Hydrolagus colliei. NCBI lineage: Eukaryota > Metazoa > Chordata > Chondrichthyes > Chimaeriformes > Chimaeridae > Hydrolagus > Hydrolagus colliei. The sequence goes on along the minus strand of CM068760.1, from coordinate 12,208,047 downwards.
GCCCCTTGGTTCGAGTTTGATTACTGAGCTGCGACTACACAATAGTTGCTATTCATGCTTCTGATGGATTTCTGTGGATGAAGGAGAGGTCACAATTAACATAGTGTGATTATCTTCTCTCTTGGCAAAGGCAGCAACTCAAGACTCTCTCCTCATCAGCCTTCCCAGCTCCTCCCTTCACAGGCTGCAGGTCATTCAGAACTCTGCAGCTTGTACATTCTCCTGCAGCAGGCTTCGCGACCACATCACTCCCACCCTCGCCCGTCTCCACTGGCTCCCCATCCCCGAGGGTCGAATTCAAGATCCTCTTCCTCACTTTCAAGGCCATTCACGGCCTTGACCCCGCCTATCTCTCTGACCTACTGTCTCCATATCAGCCGCCCGTCCCCTCCTTTCAGTGGCCTGATCCACGTCCCCCGCCCTAACCGCCCAACCATCGGTGGCTGGGCTTTCAGCCGCTCTGCCCCCACACTCTGGAACTCAATCCCGCAATCCCTTCGCCTCACTTCCTCCCTTTCCTCTTTCAAGGCCGGTCTCAAAATCTTCCTCTTCGACCATGCCTTCTGCTCCCCTCCTAACTGTCCCCCCTCTCCTACTCTCCTCCCCCCTACCCCGACCATTCCACCCCTCCTTCTCGGGTCCTGACCTAACTGTTCAGCACCTTGGGATGTCCTCCCGACGTGAAAGACGCTCTATAAATGTATATTTATATAAGTGTAATTTTGTTGTTGTTGAACCATCAGCCAACCTTCCACGTTTGAGCAAAGCTTCCCCGAGGAGCAGAGAAGATTTTCTACAATGTGAGTAACTGCGGAGTGAGTGAATGTGTTTGTGAGGCTGTGTGTGGTTTGCGAGGGTCACCGTTCCTTGGGGCTCACATCGCACCTCCAATGCTGACTGGCTTCCTCTTCTCTGCAGACATCTTCAGAGTGACCTTTAACCATCGCACTGCCCACAAGCGACTTGTACTGACTGACCGCTTCACTCGGCTGTCTGTGGCTGAGCAGCCTCAGCCATACCCTGATGCCCTTGAGCGCTTCACCCACAGCTCCCAGGTGCTGGGGTTCCAGGGGATGGTGAGTGGGCGGCATTACTGGGAGGTGAACAACAACGGGCAAAGTTTCTGGAGTGTAGGCATCTCCCGCAGGGATATTGAGCGTACAGGGGCACAGAGCCGGCTCGGCAGGAACCAGGTGTCCTGGTGTCTGGAGGCATGGGGATCGAAGCTGTGTGTCTGGCACAATGGGCAAGAGACTGTGCTGAAGCCTCCTCAGCCCCTGGTGATTGGTCTGTACCTGGACCTGGATGTGGGGTCTCTGGCCTTCTATTCCGTGGCGGAGCGGATGGTGTTTCTGCACCGCTTTCCTATGCCCCAGGGCCAGGAGCTCTTCCCTGCCTTCTGGGTGTTTTTCAGCAACACAACACTCACGTTGGGACAACGAGCATAGAACCTCCCCTGCTGCAGTCACACTTAATAGAAAACTGTCACAAACAGTTTGAGGCACAAATCAAGTAATATTATAAATACAATCAATGTGAGTTTAGTAACTGGAGGAGGCATTTTGCCAATCAAGTTAATTTGATGATCCGCTTTCCCTGCCAATTCTCCATTCCCCTTAATGACTGCTCCATAAAAACTTGTCATCAATTTCTGAAGGGAAGTTTTCAGTGAGTTGCTGTAAGTGAAACAAAGTGGCACAAAATACAGTCACTGTACATTATAATCTTATGCATTATTTGTTTTACGGAAGTTTGTCTTATGGACAAACTTTTCGGACCTTAAACCCACTAAATAACACACAAAACACATAAAATAACATACAAAATAACATATATAAGCAAGAAGGGGTACTTGGGGTAACTGTACAGTAGGGTCCGTCGATATGGAAATTTTTCCGATTAGATATATCGATGGGCTCATATCGAGATATACCGAAATATCGATATTTTCAGTTTTTTCGTACTGCGCATGCGCGCGCGCATTCGGGGCCTATCTTCTCAGGAGGTAAATATCTTTCTTTCTCTGTGTCTCTCACTCTCTCCATCTCTGTATTTTTCTGTCTGTGTGTCTCTGTGTCAATCTCCCTCTCTCCTCTCTCACATCCCCCCCATCTCTATCTATCTGTATATTATCACATCCATCCCGTTTCTCCCCACCCCCGCCGTCCCTCTCTCGCACCCCTCACCCCCGTCATCTCTCTCCCCCACCATCCCCCCAGCCGTCTCTTTCTCCCCCCCCCCTCCCCCGTCGTCTCTCTCTCCCTCCCCCCCCAGCCGTCTCTCTCCCCCCCCCCCAGCCGTCTTTCTCCCCCCAGCTGTCTCTCTCCCCCTCCCCCCAGCCGTCTCTCTCCCCCTCTCCCCGCCCCCAGCCATCTATCTCTCGCACCCCCCACCCCTGTCGTCTCTCTCCCCCAACACCCCCCCAGCCGTCTCTCTCCCCCTCTCCCCAGCCGTCTCTCTCCCCCTCTCCCCCCCCCAGCCGTCTCTCTCCCCCTCCCCCCAGCTGTCTCTCTCCCCCTCTCCCCCCCCCAGCCGTCTCTCTCCCCCTCCCCCCAGCTGTCTCTCTCCCCCTCTCCCCCCCCAGCCGTCTCTCTCCCCCTCTCCCCGCCCCCAGCCGTCTATCTCTCGCACCCCCCACCCCTGTCGTCTCTCTCCCCCAACACCCCCCCAGCCGTCTCTCTCCCCCTCTCCCCCCCCAGCCGTCTCTCTCCCCCTCTTCCCCCCCCCAGCCGTCCTCTCTCCCCCTCTCCTCCCCCCCCCAGCCGTCTCTTTCTCCCTCCCCTCCCCCCCCAGCCGTCTCTCTCCCCCTTCCCCCAGCCGTCTCTCTCCCCCTCCCCCCCCACCACCCCCAGCCGTCTCTCTCCCCCTCCCCCCAGCAGGCTCTCTCCCCTCTCCCCAGCCGTCACTCTCCCCCTCTCCCCAGCCGTCTCTCTCCCCCTCCCCTCAGCCGTCTCTCTCCCCCCTCCTCCCCCCCAGCTGTCTCTCCCCCTCCCCACAGCCGTCTCTCTCCCCCCTCTCCCCCCCCCCCAGCAGTCTATCTCCCCCTCCCCCCAGCCGTCTCTCTCCCCCTCTCCCCCCCCCAGCCGTCTCTCCCCCTCCCCCCAGCTGTCTCTCTCCCCCTCCCCCCAGCCGTCTCTCTCCCCCTCTCCCCGCCCCCAGCCGTCTATCCCTCGCACCCCCCACCCCTGTCGTCTCTCTCCCCCAACACCCCCCCAGCCGTCTCTCTCCCCCTCTCCCACCCCCAGCCGTCCCTCTCCCCCCCCCCCCCAGCCGTCTCTCTGCCCCTCTACACCCCAGCCGTCTCTCTCCCCCTCCCCCCAACCGTCTCTCTCCCCCTCACCCCCCCACCCCCAGCCATATCGATATGAAAAATTGATATCGGGTTTTTAGCGATATATCGCTAAAACCCGATATCATTTTCATATCGATACGCTGATATAGGCATTTCAAAAATATCGATATATCGAAAAATCAATATATCGAGGGAAAAAATCGGAATGCGCGCACACTGAACTACAAGACCCAGAATGCTAATTTCTATACACAATGCACAGACCGAGGTGCAAAGCCGCCATATTGTATTCATAGTCCTCGAATACAATATACAGGTATGCAAGGGGTGAGGGGAGAGAGACGGCTGGCGGGGGGAGAGGGGGAAAGAGACGGCTGGGGTGTGTGGGGTGGGGAGAGAGACGGCGGGGGGGATAGGCTCCGAATGCGCGCGCGCCTTGCGCACATGCGCAGGACGAAACCCATCTCTACGAAAAAATATCGATATATCTCGATATGAGCCCATCGATATATCTAAATCGGAAAATTTCCATATCGACGGACCCTACTGTACAGTATTGTACTTTAATACTGGTTAAATTACTGTAATACTGACTTGGAGTGGTGCCACTTCAAAATGAGCTGCTTTTAAACAATGATGTAGCGATATGCTATTGGCCAGTTCAAATGCTTGGATACACTATACGACTGCGATTTTACCGCGAAATATACTACTGTACATGCGCAAAAAAAGCGCCACTTTTTTTGTCTTTAAAACGAAACCAAACATCGTATAGATAAAAAGGTGTTTAAAAATTGTTTGTTAAATCGAAAGTGTAAATAGAACCGTTGTAAATCAGGGATTACCTGTATAGCGTTTTTCACATCTTATCGATGTCTCAAAGTGCTTCACAGATACTGTAAAGTGAAGTGACTTTTGTGGGTGAAATGCAGCAGCCAACTGCGCACAGCAGTGTCCCCACAAACAGTTGTGGATTGTAAATGACCAATTTTTATTATTGTGGGTTTTGTTGGGGACAGATTATTATTAGGCATGTGAAGGAAGGAAACTTGCCCAAGGTTTCGCCCTGATCTGCCTGGACTTGCTCGGAAGGCGAATGCTCCAACCTCTGAGCTACGGGATTGTTATTATTATCTGCTGGGGGAGGTAAATGGGGTCTCCTTGGAGATTAACTGGCTCCAGGTGCCACACCTGGCAATAAAATATCAGCATCAAGCCAGCCTTCTGTGGTTGTCTCTTGTTCGGTTCCTGAGCCAGACAGGTCTGCAGTATTCCAAGGCACTCTTGCTGCTGACAGCAGTTGAGCCTGGCTCTTCGGTAAGACCTGCAAACCAGTCACGAGGGCAGGGAGTCATCCCACTCGGCTCCTATTAAAACTGCAGGCCAAAGCCTTAACGGGGAGGGTGGTCCTAGCTGGACAAGCGGTGGGAAAGCTTGGCCAGACAGTGATATCAATGGCAAGCTATGTGGGCTTAGCCGGTTAGACTCCAGCAGTTACCCCAACACACTCTGGGATCTCCAAGCCTTGGCTCTTGCCACCTTTCCGGAATTCGGTAAACAGGATGCATCCCCCAGAGAGAGAGGGTCTGATTTCCATTCCAACATTCTATCCCTGAATTTCCAGATGTCGGATGCATGAAATTTTCAGTTTGGGTTGGAGACTCTTAGCAACGTTGATGGGTGTTGTGCATGTCAGGAGATGGGCCTCCCTTACTGACCAAAAAAAAAGAGCTGCAAAAGACGTTTGGGATGCTCTGGATGCTGTGTTGATTGAAAAGCTTCTTGTTGTAGGTTGAGGCGAGTATTCACTTCAAGGGCTTGTGTTTGCCAATCAGTAAATTTATCTCTGCTCAATAAACAGTTGATCAAATGACCTGGCTCCAAGTGTGATACGATACACAGCAAATGCTACCAGCTTGGGCACCACTGCATAAACAATGCATGTCCGAGTTCAAAACAGACTTGCTGCTGTGCTCTGCCCCCCTACCCACGA
>CM068760.1:11990632-12202562 GCA_035084275.1 Hydrolagus colliei | reverse complement strand
TTAAAAACGCCTCTGACCAAATGATTATTGTTTTTTTCTGAGGGATTATTGTGTGGAGTAAGGACACTTGCCCAAGGTTTAGCCCCACTGAGAATCAAATACAGGTCTCTCGCTTGTGAGGCAAGTGCTCTAACCACTGAGCTACAGGTGAACTGTGCATGGTTCTCTGTCTATCTTGGGATCTGAGTATATATCCCTGTGTGCGTATATATCTACATTGTTACCAATTTGCCAGCTCCTTGTCCCCTGAATCCTCAGTTTCAGCCACTATGTCCCGAGGCTCTGTAGCTCCCTTCCTCACTTCCTTTGCCTCGGCCCTCCTTTCCTATTTTTATGTTGTGCCTAAGGACTTTACTTTTCAACCGGGCTTTCAGTCACCTTTTTCCCTCTCCCCCTGACTTAGCTCCAGGATCCGTTATTGTGAAGAGCTCTGAGATGCTATCTGGTGTGGAAGGCACTATATAAATCCAAATTGTTGTTGTTGGGTGGGAGACATGGAGCAGACAGGAACCCGCTGAATGGAGGGGCAGGCAGGCTGGTAGGGAGTCAGCAGATCAGAGAGGTAGGAAAGGGAATGTAAAATTTTTTTTTTTTTTTAATGTCGGAACAGTGCCGGATGAGAGGGACAGGTTGCTACTGACAGCGAGTAGTGGGGCAAGGAGGTGGAGCTGGGAAGTCAGGAGTAAGGTGGGGATAGGGAACAGGTGGTGGGCTTCACAGCTGATATGGTGGTGATGACAGAGGAGGAGGAAACAAGAGGGAGGGATGGGTCGTGGAAGTTGGAAGCTGAGCGGATTCCCTCGATTTTGTACTCAAGGAAATCCTGCATCTCCTACCATTGGGAGTTAGAAGAGAGAATCTGCGAGGCAAGGCAGAGAGGGCAGAGGAACTGGTTTGTGCTGGAGAACAGGAGCCTAGGATTGTCCTTCGCCTCCAGGATTATCCTGGAGTAGAAGGACAATTTAGTGGAGACCAGAGTGGAGCAGTACCTTTTGATTTGATCTATTAGGCTGAATTTGAGCCAAATGCATTGAACAACTTACACCTGGCCCATGAGCAAGTGGAGGTGGCTGGTGAACCAGGGTGAGGTTTGACAGTTGGAGGCGGTTTGAGAGGTGAGGGGGGCAAGGGCATCGAGCACAGGGGAGAGGGTGTTGTGGAGGAGAGTAAATGCAGAGGATGGGTTGGTGTGGGTGATGGGCAGTGGAGGAGCAGTTCAGAGGCAGCAGAGAGGGATTATGGGGAGATCTTCTTCCTGGGTGGTAGAAGATGGTGGTAGGTATGGAGGCAATGGGGAGAGGGATAGAGGGGTGGAAGCAGATTAAATGGTGGTTGTGGATGGCCTTGTCAGTGATAGTGGCATCCGAGACATTGAGGCCCAGGGTGATCACCAGATCAAGTGGATGGCCATGAACGTGAGTGGCAGAATGAGTGTGGAGGGAGAGGTTGAGAGAGAAGAGGGAGGAGAAGTCCAAGGAGTTGGAGCAAGAAGAGGTGAAATGGAGGTTAACATGATGAGGCGATTGGAGCAGAGGCAGTGGGAAGCAAGGAGGGTCGAGATGTCAGAGATGATGGTGGGGGAGGATTTTGGGGCTGGTAAAGAGATGGGAGGGGTAGCAGAGGATGAGGTGCTTAAATGAAGGGAAAGAACTGGAGGAGTAGGGGGAATAGGGCAAGTGATGCCGTGGAGATGAGGGCCACACGACTGTCACGGTGGGTAGGAGATATAGCCAGGTGATGTGGCCTCTATGAGCGGGAATGCGTCGCCTGGAGTGATCAGGTTTCTTTTGGGGCCATGATATCAACGTTCTCATCAGGATGAGATCATTGATGGCCAGGGTCTTGTTGCAGAGGGAATGGACATTTTGAAGGCCGATGCAAAGGGGGCAGTTGGCAGGGGGTTGTGTGGGATGTAAACTATGCTGTAGCTGCTATCAGGGATTCAGACTTGGCTGAAGGAAGTGATATAATGAAGAAAATTCAGGTGGGAAAATCCGAAAGCCCAAAATGGCAGCTCCCCCTGAGCCTGGTCAGGCCCCGAGACCTCAGTCCAGCCTATAGCTACCAGCTGGTCTCCAGCCCTGCTTCTGGCCACTGCTGGCCCCAAGACCGTGGCCTCCTCTCTGGCTACCACTGGTCCCAATCCCTGGGAAACTAGCCCTGTGATGCCCTGCCACTGCCTGACTTACATTCCGTTCATTAATCAGTCTCGAGCCCACTCCCGGTTATTCCTTAGGGTTTGTAAACTCACCTAGAAAGTTGACGACCGAACCTTCAGCCCTCATACTGCTCACTACACTAACAACAACTTGGATTTATATAGCGCCCTCGACGTCAGGAGTATTTTGAATTCAATCATTTGGGGAATGGGGAACCTATGAAGCCAGGGAAGGATGGGAGTGATGGGGTCTCGGATGTTCAGCTAGAGAAAGTTGTCTTTCATCCAGGACTCATCCAGGAGTCCGTATAGCGCCTTTGAGAGGATGTTCCAATTTTCTTATATAATGTCTCTAGAAGTTTACCCACAACAAACAGTAAAATTAATTGGCCTGTAGTTTATTCCCTTTTTCAAATAATGGTGTTACATTCATCATCAGCCATACCTTTGGCTAACATTGCTATTAACTTTAACAACAACAATTTTGATTTATATAGCGCCCTCAACGCCGGATGGCGTCTCAGAGCGCTTCACAATAGCGGATCCCGTGATAGGGGTAGAAAGGTGACCAAAGGCGCGGTCGAAGAGAAAGGTCTTTAGCTGAAACCGAAAAGAGAGGGGGTGAGGCAAAGGGAGTGAGGAAGGGAGTTCCAGAGCCTCGGGGCATAGTGGCTGAAGGCACGGCCACCGATGGTGGAGTGGAAGATTTGGGGGACATGGAGGAGGCCAGACTCGGTGGAGCGAAGGCAATGGGTGCTGGGTTGAGGAGAGAGGAGGTCGGAGAGTAGCGGGGTGCAGAGGAGGGGAGGGATTTGAAAACAAGGGTGAGGATCTTGAAATCCATCCTCTCTGGGACAGGGAGCCAGTGAAGTCTGGCAAGGACTGGGGTAATGGGGGAGCGAAGTTTGGTGCGGGTGAGAATGCGGGAGGCAGAGTTTTGAATGAGTTGGATTTTATGGATTGTGGTGGAGGGGAGACCGGCGAGGAGGGCATTTGAGTAGTTCAGCCGAGAAGTGACATGGGGTTTCAGCAGCTTTTGGGGTGATATATTGAGATGAGAGGGCAAATTACTGGATTTACTGTAGGCTAGTCTGGCCATTTCCCCGGCTGGTACCACACACATTCAGTCCATAGTCGGTGCCAGACATGACGGGTTTCAGAAACACTCGGGCCATTACTCTTAGAAGGAATGTAAAACAATCTACTGGAGACATCACGTTGACTGGAGTCTGCCACTGAGCTAGTTACAGATCGCAACAAACCTCAGACGCTTGTGATAGCTGCAAATTTGTACCAGAGATATCAAGCATTACAGCAGCTCAGTCTGATTCCTGGGAGTTGTGGCCAGACTCCGATACATCTCCGATACACAACAGTTACAAGTTTCTGTTTTTCTGTTTTCCATTGCTCCTTGTGTGGGAGAATCACAGAAAGAGGCAAATATTTCCCTAAATGTAGAAAACAAATGTTCAGGAAAAGGCTAATAAGAATAATTAGGTTTAATCTGAATAAGGCATCTCTTTCTAAACTCTCCACCCCTTCCCTTGGTACAATGGCTTCTGGTATTCTTCCATGACGCTCTCTGATAAAGATTTATGGAGTTTGTTTAAGTCTTTGAAGAACTAATAAGAAAGCATTTTTTATGGATGATTTGCCAAGATGCCTGTACATTGAGTCTGTCTGTCCAGGCCTGGCTAATTCCTGGCCGCTGTTTATAGGAAACGCAAAATGTTGGTATGCTGTTACCTGGATATTTAGACAGGACTGGCACCATCTATACATTTCCCTCAAGCCATGACGCTCCCCACAACCTGGAGAAACAGGCAAAAAATTGAATCCAGGCCAACCCTGAATGAGGAAAACCAATGATGCTTTCTTACAGGTACATATAAAATATTATTAGAAAAAATGTGCAGCTCACAATGCTACAGCAGAGGCTTCAAAATAATAGAAACAACTTGAGAAGCTACATATTACCAAGGTTATTTTTTCCTCAAGCTAAACAACTTATATATAGGTATAGAGGAAGGAGGCCATTCAGCCCTTCCATCCTGCTCCACCATTTTACTAGTTCTTGGAGGCTCTTTGTCTTTCTTAATCCTATTTGAATAATATTTTTCCACATCCCTGACTATCCTTACTTATAATTTGTGTAGTTCTGTAGCGCAGTGATTAGTGAGGATCAAGGTTTGATTCTTAGCCGGGGTGAAACATTAGGCGAGTTTCCTTACTCCATACTTCTTTACCTACCAGTAAGTAGTTGTTAGTCGATTCAGGGATCACTTTCCGGGGGGTAATAATCATTCCAAAAAAATTGGTCACTCAATCCATGACTGTTTGTAGAACTCTGTGGGGCACAATTTGCTGCTGCATTTTGCCCCGCAAAATCCAGTCAATTCACTTTACAATATATTCTGTGAAATGCTTTGAGATGTCTCAATGATGTGATACGGCACCATATCAAATCCAAAGATTATTACTTCTCAAATACCTATCTATCTTTTAAACACATCAGTTGATTTTGTATCAATGATAAGGAATTTGCATGTTCCTTTAGAAGTAAACCGGGAACAGAAGGAGACCATTCATCGCATCAAGCCCATTCACCAATTTATTTGATCTTGGCAAATCTTTTGTATTGGGAGAACATCTGAAAGCGCATCAAAGAATATAGTGTAAAGTGTGTGGCTTGTTGGTGAATGCGGCAGCCAATTTACGCTGCGCCAAACCCACAAACTGCTATGAAGTGAATGCCCTTAATAACATCTGCAAGGTTTTTTTTCATATTCCCTTAATCTTTGGTATTGTTTTCTGACTCATTTTGTTCCTTTCTACACCGTCTCCAGTTTTGCCACTTTCTCTTGCCGTTTTGTTTGTTTAATAATGATGGTATGAAAGAAAGGCAATTAATTTGACTACGATTGCTTCAAACCAAAAGTCCAACATTTGCCTTTCAGCAATATGTTTGATATGTATCAATTACTCCTTTGAATAAGTTGCACTAAAAATCATTTGAGAGGATGGAGGATCTTTTTTTTAAAACTCACCTTGTTTTTTCTCCTCCAATCCTGAAGGCGCTGGTTTGTCCTGGGGCTGGTTTATGGACTGTTACCTGTTGGGTCAATCAAGTGAATGTTCTGTAGTTTATGTGTGAGGGCAAACTCATCAAGGTATCAACGAGAGGGCATCACATGCTTGGTGCTGTCCTCACCCAACAAATGTGTGGACTGTGTCAGCTGTTCTTAACTGTGCACCCACACAAGCACCATGCCATCTTTCCTCCACTCCCCATCATGCTTCAACCATCAATCATAGAATCTTATGGCACAAAAGGGAGCCATTCGGCCCATTGAGTCTGTGCCAGCATTTTGAAAAGAGCAATTCTATCCCACTCCCCAAATAAACATTTACCTCTCTTTTAAAAGTTGTTAGGTTTACCAATTAGTACCTGGAATGATGGGGATGAGTTATGATGATAGGTTGCAGTGGGACTTGGGTGTCCTTGTTCACAAACACAGAAAGTTAGTATGCAGGTGCAGCAGGCAATTAGGAAGGCTAACGGTATGTTAGCTTTCATTAGGAAAGGGTTAGAGTAGAACAGTAGGGAAATCTTGCTGCAGCTGTATAGAGCCCTGGTGAGACCACACCTGTATGCAGTTTTGGTCTCCTTATTTAAGAAAGGATGTACTTGCCTTGGAGGGAGTTCAGCGTAGGTTTACTAGGTTAGTACCTGGAATGAGGGGGATGAGTTATGATGATAGGTTGATTAATTTGGGCCAATATTCTCTGGAATATAGAAGAATTAGAGGGGATCTTATAGAAACCTATAAGATTATTAAAGGGCACGACAAAGTAGATAGTGGGAGATTGTTTCCTCTGGTTGGAGAAACTAAAACCAGGGGTCACAGTCTTAAAGTTAGGGGTGAGCCCTTTCACACTGAATTGAGAAAAAACTTCTTCACTCAGAGGGTAGTGAATGTATGGAATTCTTTACCCCAAAGGGCTGTTGATGCTCAGTCCTTGAACATATTCAAGACTGAATTAGATAGATTTCTCATTTATTAAGGGATTAAGGGGTATAGGCAGGTAGCTGGAGTTAGAGTAGAATATCAGCCATTATTGAATGGTGGGTCAGGGTTGATGGGCCAAATGGCCTACTTCTGCTCCTATTTCTTATGTTCTTATTCCAGATTCGAACAACTCGCTGAGTGAAAAAATTTCCTCTCACCGCTCCTTTGCTTCTTTTTGAAACTATTTTAAATCTGTGACCTCGATTCACTAATGCACCAATGATAACAGTTTTTCCCTGTTTACCCTATCGAATCCCCTCATGATCTTGAAAACCTTTATTAGGTCTCCTCGCAACCTTCTCTGCTCCAACGAGGATAAACCTTGCCTCTCTAGCCTTTCCTCATAACTGAAGTCCCTCATTCCTGATGCCATCTTGGTAAATCTCCTCTTCACCCTTTCTAATGCCTTAACATCCTTCCTAAAGTGTGGTGACCAGAATTGAACCCAGTACTGTAACAGCCTTATCTACCTGTCCTGCCACCTTCACTAAGACAAACCCTCAGGTCTTTCTGTTCCTTCACACCCCTTGTACTATCTAGCCTAGATTTCTAACCCTCATTTCTCCTCCCAAAATGCATCACATCACATTTCTCCACATTAAATTTCATCTGCCATGTGTCTGCCCGTTTTGCCATTCCGTCTATATCTTCTTGCAGATGACTACTATCTTCCTCAGTATTCACTATTTTTCCTAACTTTGTGTCATCTGCAAACTTGGAAATGGTACTCCCTATATTCAAGTCCAGATCATTAACATCAATTAGAAAGAGCAGTCCCAATACCAATCCCTGTAGGACACCACTGTACACTTCCCTCCAGTCAGAAAAACAGCCATTCACCACAACTCTCAACACAATTACATTTGTATAGCGCCTTTCAAGTCAGGAGGACGTGCACCACATTATTCTCGTTGCACTGAGACTGGAATTTATTCATCAAATCGAAGAAGAGAGTAACCGAGAAGCACAGCCAAAGTGGCAAGTTACAGTCATGCGTACCAGCGGAGATTGACATCACAATACCTCTCTGCAAACACAGCATGCTTCAAGTGCTCTAAAAGCTGTCTGCCACACACAGAAATAGATATCAATACCCAGGATAACTTTCAGCACAAAACTGGAGCAGTCGAGAAATACTCAACTATCAAAAGATAATAAAACAAATGTAGCGATGGAGTTTAATGTGATGTTTTTGTGAACTCTTTCTGTAAGTGTTGCTATTTCCTGCATTTATCCAGTATCCCAGCTCTGTAACAACAACAAATGACATTTACAACACCTTTCATGTTGTGTGGACATCCCAAGGCCTTGAAGCGCTCTGAGACCCCGTCCGGCATAGAGGGCGCTATATAAATCGAAGTTGTTGTTGGACAATCAGGGATTTGGACCCGAGAAGGATGAAGGCAGGGGGTTAGGAGGGTGAACGAATGTGCGGTCAAAGAGATTGATCTTGAGATGTGCCCGGATGGAGTTCCAAATGGTGGGGGCAGAGAAACTGAAGGCCAAACTAGCGATAGTGGGTTTGGCCGGGCAGGGGGCCTGCTGCAGGGCCTATCAGAGTGTGAAAAAATATAAGCAGAAGATTATAATTGCAGTGTGTGCCTTCCCTGTCCTCAATACGCATTAGTGACTAGGGCAGTAACGTGATAAGATTCCACTCCATAAGGATGAGATAAGATTCCTAGCAAAGTAAACCCATTGAAATCATGCTGACTGTTGGGGAGTTATTGGATATGGTGAGTGCAGGAGACACTACTGGATTCAGCTCTGCAAAAGAAGCACTTTCCAGATGATGTTGAATCCCATTGCTCTCTGCCACACATGTGGTCTGGGTTTGAACTCCACAATCTCAAGCCAACGTGAAGTTTAGTGATTCAGACAGTCATGATTCTGACATTTGGAATTTGAATAAAAATGTTATACAGTCAACCCTTGCCAAATGCGACTTTCTCAAGTGCGAATTCGACTGTACGCGAAGAAATAAATGCGGCACTTTTTAGCGGAGTAAAATTAGAGTATAAGCGCTGGCTGGCCCCGCGCTCATGTGCACTTGGGAGTACGCTGCCAGCTTACAGAATGTGATTTTACCAAGTGCGCTGTTTTCTAGAAATGTAACCCCCGCGTTCGGCAAGGGATAACTGGATTAACAACATCCAGTAAACAATCAAATACGATGACAAAACAAGCAAGACGGGCAATGTCACAGAGGCCGGTACTTGTCAGCTAAGTGGCCAGTAACTCACCCTCTCTCTCCCAGGTTTCCTGTATTGGGAATGAGCAAGAGGTGATACTGGTTTCATATCCTGTGGAGAATTCATTCCTAAATGTTTCCTGTGACTCAATGCCACTGAGGTAAAAATAAGGTATTTTTCTCCTCATTATTTACTAGAGATTTTGTCAGTAACTAACAGTATGCACAAAATATAACACAGGTTAGATGGCAAGAACTCACACAAAGCAGCCTGAGAAAACAGTTCTTACACTGTGCAATACTGGTCTATTAACAATCCTATTTGTCTTGTATTTTCAGTCGACCAGCAACATTTTAATGTGAACTTTCACCATATTTATTTCCCTAACCTCTCCTGAAGGAACTGATTGATGTTGCAGGATGGTTCTGTAGATACCTCAGCATGATTCAGACAGTGAGCATCAGCTGTCGCAGGGCATCACAACTCCATCTCTGTCTCATCCTCACTTGTACCGTTTGGTTCTTGTCTCTGGGCAGGGATCATGAGCAGGAATCTTGGATTAGTTCAACAATTCAGCACAGACCATGAATGGAACCTATCAGCTTCCCCAGCCTGTGTGTCTCAGGAACATCTCCCTCACAAAGTGCAAGCACTAACAAAACCTTCAGAGGAGTTGATCAAAACTTATTGACATCTCTTGTGCAGTGTCCCTATATAACAAACATTGCTTTTCTAAAGCATGCTACTGAGTATGTCAGAGTTGGTGTCCAGGACCATGCCACTGGGGGAATCCACCATCGCTCGTGGGGACTGAGACCTGACATTTTCCGTGGACCAGCAGCGTGGCTCCTCCTGGGAACTGCTCCTCTCAAATGGCTCAACAAGTATTCTCTGAACGTTTGCTTTGGGTTTCTCATCGTGGATTCTTCCAGTCTCGGACAAGCTCAGGGCCTTGTTCCCACACAGTGATCCTGAGGAAGCCTTTCGGCAGCCGGTAGCAACGGTCTCAGGCAGCAGCTCAGATCCCTCCTGTACATGTGTATAAACTCCATCAGAGAGACTAAGCGAATTGCTGTCATGGTGGAAACGCAGCCACTGGTGCTGTCGTGGGAAGCGCCAGGTTGGCTGTGGCTTGGAAGGCCTCTGATGCCCCTTCTTGGTGAGAAAACCACTGCTTTTTTGATGCATGCGTTTCTCTAAGAAGTTCATCCTCGTCTGTTCCAAGGTCAGGGTCTCACTGTTCGTTTGCTCACTTACGCTCAGTGATTCTTTGAATTCATCCTCTAGGTGCGACTGCACCTCATGATCTTGGAGAACATCAGGAGCACTGCCACTCAGCCTGTACCTAACCCACTGGCCAAATTCATTTGCTGAGTTCACCAGATCCAAATCTCTGGGACTCAGGGCCTCACTCGAATCATAGTCACTATCAGTCGGAAGGAAGACCTCAGAGCAGCCTTCATCATCAGAGGCAGTGGGGGAGTCTGAAAAATAGAAGAACATTCAGCATAGGAGACTGATACATACAGCTTCTGAGACTGATACATAGATTCAAACTCAATCCAATTAAGTGACATCAGTGGATGGGCAGAAAGAAGGGGCAGCGCACAATAGACCAGAAAATGATGTTGGGCAAAACCACAGGTGAGGAATGGGGAAGTCAGGCTTCAGACAAAGGAAGAATATAACAGAGTTCTAGCACACAAAGTGGAAGAAGATCATAAAGTTCATGTCCACAATCAACCCCACCATGAGCACCCCCCGCCACTCACCATTTAGCCCTTTTCTGCGCTGGATTTCTGGTGAGGTTGCTGGAGATGGCAAGTAGTCCATTTGAGAAGATGTGGAATCATTTTTCTCTTGAGGAGGCTCCTCAGAAGAGCCTAGGAGCCCAGTGATGAGCAAACCGCCCACAGGCTGCTTGTATCTGGCAAACTGCAGTACCTCCATTATCCAACGTCTGCTCTGCCAGATCTCATCCACTTTCTGTGGAAAAAGGCATAACATTACCCAATGGAAGCTGTACATTAGATAATCTACTGCAATAAACACCTAGGATAAAGATCCACCAAAAACACCCAGTTTACTGAGTAAAGCTCCCTCTACACTGTTAAATTCCCAAATAAGTAGAGTGAGATTTACCAGTTGTTACTTAGCAGAGTTGCTATGTATTCAGCAGGTCAGAGTACAGAAGTCCACACAACTCACTCAACACATGCACTGGCTAGTCCTGTAAGGGTTAAGTGGGTATGCCACTCTGACAGTGGGCTGGGAGCCCAGAGAACACTACGGGGTTTATCAGGCATTCTCGGAGATGCTGTACGTAAATTCCTTCAGCTTTAAACAGTATGGTGTCTGTACTGGAGCAGGTAATGGAGTGGCACACTGAAGCTGCCTGTGGCTTGCTGCCAATGGCACCATCTCTGCACTTGGAGCCCTCACCTCACGTCACATCATGGGAGAGGGATTGGCCTGAACAAAGCTGAAGATATTCTGGCTCATGTTGTGGGACTGTGAAGGAAAGGTTGTTAGTGACTTGCCTGTATATGACATTAGCAATACTTGTCTATGTGCTCTGTGTGTGCATGCTACATGCTGCGTGGGAGCTGTGTAGGTCACGTGCGCCAGCACAGTGCAGAGTCTACAGGCGCGCGTCATACACTATGTATGTGTACTGTGTGTATATATTGTACTCTGTATGATTGCTGTACATCCTATAGAATATCAGAATCTCATGAAATGAGACTGAAATGTGATGGAGAGTTTCAGGTAGTTTATGGAGTAACAGATTCCTGGGAATGAGTTGTAGTCTGAATTATTTGACAAAAGGTGCACTAGTGCATTTGCTATGCAGCTGTTATTCCTGATTGAAAAGCTTGGCTTGGTGTCTGATTCCACTGAATTCCTTGGTCCCATAACAGGAGGAGGTGAGCAGCATTTGTTGGACAAACCTGCACAAAGTCCAACACTTCCTGGTGACGCTGTTTGGCCGACAGGATTTCTTCGTCAGAAATGGCCTCCCTCAGGGCTTGCTGAGAAATGAGCAAGTCCAGCTCGAGGAGCATAGACAGAGAGCAGTACAAAGGCATGAAGAGTTCTCTGTAGCAGCAGAAATGTGCTGTGGAGAAAGGGGGGATGACACAGGTCAGTGTATGCAGAGCAAATATACCTTCCATTCACCTCTTCCAGTAACTCCCCCCATCACCAGTACTGATAATGGCTGCCATACATTACTACGACCAGAGACGTGCAGGCATGAGCTGAAGGATAGGTCTCGTTACCAAGTTCAAACATCTGTAGAGGGAGGTGGAGAATGTTGGGGAGAAGGCTGTAGGGGGTCGACTGTCCTGGAGGCGTACAAACATCATCTGCAGATGGCACCAGCAGCAGAAAGGAGACGTCGTGGCCCAACTCCAGCACATCTCGAGTAAATAGCCGCATGTGTCTCGCCTGCACAATCACAGAATAGTAAAATCACACAGATATCTGAAAACGGATATATATGATGTACAGGTATTCCTCGCTTAATGTCGTAGTTTGGTTCTTGAAAAGTGCGACTTTAAGCGAACCAATGTTGAGTGAACACATTTTTCCCATGAGAATTAATGTAATAAACTGGAGTTAGGATCTTTTAGACATTTTTTGTCAACATTTTCTAAAAAATTATACTCGCTCCCTGACTGCCTACCCAGCTCACTCACTCACTGCCAGTCTCACTCGCTGCCGACTACCTGGTCTCACTCACTCACTGCTGGCCTGGCTGGTCTCACTTGTTGCCAATCTTCCTCTTTCTCTCGCTGCCAGCCTGGCTCACTCCCAGCCCGCCCATCTCTCTCTTGACAGGCAGGCCCTAGTGCCATCGTGCCCCCTTTCCACCCACGGGTGAACGACACAATAGCGAACGTCGCAACATTAAATGAATATATTTTCCCAATGTATCAGCAAAGTAATAATGAAAGAACATTAACCGAGGCAACGTTAAGCATGGTTTACCTGCATAATATATCAGTGAGGGTGCAGAATAAGAGGTGAATAAGGGTACATCAGAGAGATGGTCCTTTTCCATGCTATGGCTTTATAAATAGGGGCATGGAATCCATAAGTCAGGAAGTTATGATGAACCTTTATAAAATGCTGGTTAGGCCTCAGCTGGAGATTGTTCAATTCTGGGCAACACACTTTACAACAACAACTTTGATTTATATAGCGCCCTCCATGCCAGACGGCGTCTCAAGAGCGCTTAACTTTAGGAAGGATGACAAGCATTGGAGAGGGTGCAAAGGAGATTTCCCAGGATGGTACCAGGAAAATGAGGGACTTCAGTTATCAGGAGAGGCTAGAGAAGCTGGGATTATTTTCTTTGGAGCAGAGAAGGTAAAGAGGAGACTTAATAGAAGATTTAAAAATTATGAGGGGAGTCGATAGGGTGAACAAGGAGAAACTATTTCCACTGGCGAGTGGCTGGGTAACCCGATGACCCTGATTTAAAATAGTTGTTAAAAGAAACAGAGGGGAGGTGACGAGAAACGATTTCACACAGTGAGTTGTTGGGATTTGGAATGCGTTGCCTGAAAGGGTGGAAGCCGATTTGATAACAACTTTTAAGAGAGAAGTAGATGGTTATTTGGGGAGGACAGGTTTGCAGGGCTATCGGGAGAGAACGGGAGGGGTTGATTGGATTGAGTTGGACAGCTCTTTACAAAGAGCCGGCACAGACATGATGGGCTGAAGGCCTCCTTCTATACCGTATAATTCTATAATATTGGTAGTTTCAAACAGAATAGCTTAATGTGGACAGATAGAGAGGCGGGATTGTGTTACTACGGGACACACAAGAGATAATGAATGGTACCTGGCGAAGAGGCAGATTGATGAGCTTCAGCAGAGCTTGCACTGCCACCTGCAGCTGCAGCCCCAGTGGTGCAGGAGGACCAGGAACGTGCTCCATGGCATTGACATCCTTGCAGTCTGACAGCCTCTGGAGCCATTCCCATTCATCCCTGAGTGGAGAGAGCAGAGCTTTAAGATTGTGGTGAATTTTAAGGATAAAACCAGGCATATTTCAGGTCTCCTCCCATGTTATTTGGTTTATCCCTAAAGATAGTTTAGCGCAGTGGAAATAATGCTGCAGTATCAGGTTCCTGGCACTAGGGGCCCTTAGTGATCTGTGGAAATGCAGGTACTCATCCGAGTACAGTACATAAAATATGTACTGTGTTATTTTATTTCCCTGGCACATTCCACAGCAACATTGGTAACTGTTACCAGACCAGGTGTCATGTGAATATTGCATAGAGATGATAAAAATGTCTCAAGTCCTGTCCTGTAGCTCAGTCCTATCCTGTAGCTCACTCGCCTTACACGTATGAGATCTGTGTTTGAATCCAGGCCAGGGTGCAACCTTGGGCAAGTATCCTTACTCCACACCCCTGATAATAATCCCTCAAAAAACCCCAATAATAAATTGCTCTTTTCTATCCACGACTGTTTGTGGGACACGGCCGTGCTCAATTGGCTGCCGCGTTTCGTCCACAAATAGACAGTGAGTTCACTGTACAGTATATTATGTGAAGCGCTTTGAAACATCTAGAAGACGTGAAAAGCGCTCTATCAAATGCAAGGATTATTATTTATATTATAGAGAGACCAGTAGAACAAGGATGGAATAGTGAGAATTCTGTGTAGGAATTTGGTGAGAGTGGGAATTCAGTGTATAATAAGAGGGGAAAGAGGTGCATAATTATAAAATATAATAGTTATATTAAAACAACATAAAACATGTCTGGAGTATGGCAGGGCAGCTGAGACCAGTTGCATAGACAATGTGAGCCATGTGGGAACTCCAGGATGCTGTGTGTGCCCTGGACAAACACGTGTGTAGGAAGTGCCTCCGGCTGCTCGAGCTTGAGCTCAGGGTTTCTGAGCCCGAGGAGAGGCTGGAATCACTACACAGCAGACAGGAGGCTGAAGAGTTCATGGATCGAACGTTATTTTTGTTGTTGTTGTTGTTTGGTGGTCAGCCCACAGCCACAGAGCGTTCAGAAGGAGAGTGGGTGACTACCTGGCATGGTAGGGAGAGTGCAGAAATCTCCTGAGACTGGCACTTACCAACCAGTTCTCTGTACTGAATACTGGTGATGGGCTGGGGAGGGGAGTCAAAGCCAAATGAATGCACATGGAAGAAAGTCAATGCAATTGTCGTTGGGGAAAGGAGTAGACAAGTGTTTCTGCAACCGCATGACTCCCGCATGGTACGTGGCCTCCCTGGTGTCAGGGTTGAAGACATCACGGAACGGGTGCAAAACATTCTACAGCAACAAACAACAAGATGACACTTATTGCACCTTTCACGTCTGGAGGACTACCCAAGGCGCTGAGGGGAGGGGACAGTGGGAGGGGGAGCATTTGGAAGTCGTGATCTATATTGGGATCCATGACGTAGGGAACAAAAGGCTGAGATCCTACAAGGAGAGTATCAGAGGCTAGAGAAACAGCTAAAGAGTAATCTTTAACAATAATCCCCCCCTAAAAAAGGTCATTTCAATCCACGACTGTTTGTGGGACACTGCTGTACCCAATTGGCTGCTGCGTTTTGCCCACAAAATTACAGTCAATTCACTTTACAGTATATTCTGTGAAACGCTTTGAGACGTCTAGAACAGTGTTTCTCAATAACCGGTGCGGGGCCGGTGCCGGTCAGTGTGAGATTAGAGAAAAAATAAATACAGGTGTACCTGTACCTGTATATCAATTTTGAAAAAAAAGGAAAACATGACACAGATCATAGTAAGTTCACAGTAAGTTTACATTCTGTTCCATTCCATGCTGCTCCGCTGCGGGTTTTTCATTTCAAATTAGGTTTCCAGTGAAGTGCGGTGGGTACAATGACAGGGGAGGCACTTTACTTCTGCAGTTTACTTTGGGAACAGAATGTGTGTAAAATATAAAATATCCCCCCCAACTCTACCATAAAGATAGGGCCTACATTTTTTAAATGACCATGCTCACTTCATGTCAAAGGTTTCTTCTAAAATGTCCAAATTACAGCAGGATTTTAAAAATTGTTATCTGTGCTAAATAGGGTGAGTTTCAGATTATTCAAATTAATTAAACCCCAGTGTCTGCACTTAATTTCAAGTTTATATTCCACCTCTGACAGATAGCCCGCTTTCTTCCACCTCCGACGGATCGTCCGTCTCCAGCAATATCTCGCCCCAAAAGCCGCTGAAACCCCAGTCCATGCCTTCGTCACCTCACGGCTGGACTATTCCAATGCCCTCCTCGCCGATCTCCCCTCCTCCACAATCCATAAAATCCAACTCATTCAGAACTCTGCTGCCCGCATTCTCACCCACACGAACTTCACCCCAGTCCTTGCCAGACTTCACTGGCTCCCTGTCCCGGAGAGGATCAATTTCAAGATCCTCACCCTTGTTTACCATTCCCTACACTCCTCTGCACCCCCCGACCTCTCTGACCTCCTCTCCTCAAACCAGCACTCGTTGCCTTCGCTCCACCAGGTCTGGCCTCCTCCTTGTCCCCCAAATCCTTTGCTCCACCCTCGGCGGCCGTGCTTTCAGCCACTACGCCCCAAGGCTCTGGAAATCCCTTCTTGGAACATAAGAAATAGGAGCAGGAGTCGGCCATTCAGCCCATCGAGCCTGCCCCGCCATTCAATCATGGCTGATATTCTACTCTAACTCCAGCTACCTGCCTTATCCCCATACCCCTTAATCCCTTTATAAATGAGAAATCTATCTAACTCAGTCTTGAATATGTTCAAGGACTGAGCATCAACAGTCCTTTGGGGTAAAGAATTCCATACATTCACCACCCTCTGAGTGAAGAAATTTTTTCTCAACTCAGTGTGAAAGGGCTCACCCCTAACTTTAAGACTGTGACCCCTGGTTTTAGATTCTCCAACCAGGGGAAACAAACTCCCACTATCTACTTTGTCGTGCCCCTTAATAATCTTATAGGTTTCTGTAAGTTCCCCTCTAATTCTTCTATATTCCAGAGAATATAGGCCAAAATTAATCAACCTATCATCATAACTCATTCCCCTCATTCCAGGTACTAACCTAGTAAACCTACGCTGCACTCCCTCCAAGGCAAGTACATCCTTTCTTAAATAAGGAGACTAAAACTGCACACAGTACTCCAGGTGTGGTCACACCAGGGCCCTATACAGCTGCAGCAAGATTTCCCTACTCTTATACTCTTTCATAATGAAAGCTAACATACCGTTAGCCTTCCTAATTGCCTGCTGCACCTGCATACTAACTTTCTGTAACAAAAACAAAAGTTGCTGGGAAAAGTCAGCAGGTCAAACAGCATCCATAGAGAATAGAAAAGGAGTCAACGTTTCGGGTCTACAACCCTTCATCAGGACTTTTTTGTTTGTTTTTGTTTCAGATTCCCAGCAACTGTAGTATTTTGTGTTTTTTTTACTAACTTTCTGTGTTTGGTGTACATGGACACCCAAGTCCCGCTGCGTGCAACACTTTCCAATCTCTCCCCCTCTAAAAAATAATCTGCTCTGATGTTTTTGCGACTTAGATGGATGACTTCACACTTCCCTACATTATACTTCATCTGCCACCTACCTGCCCACTCACCTAACCTATCAATATCACGCTAGATTTTTTTTAATGTCTTCCTTGGTATTAATGCTTCCTCCTAGTTTTGTATCATCAGCAAATTTAGATATATTAAGCATGATGTCCTTTTCTGGATCGTTGATACAGATGGTAAAAAGCTGAGGCCTAAGGCTGATCCTTGTGGCACTCCACTAGTCACATCCCGCCAGTCTGAGAAGGACCCATTTATCCCTATTCTTTGTTTCCTACCCGTTAACCATTCCCTAATCCATGTTAATATGTTCTGCCCAATTCCGTAGGCCTCTATCTTTTGGATCAACCTTTTATGCGGCACCTTATCGAATGCCTTCTGGAAGTCCAAATAGACTACATCCACTGATTCACCCCTATCTAGTTTACTCGAAATATCCTCAAAAAATTCGATGAGATTTGTCAAACATGACTTCCCTTTTGTAAAGCCATATTGACTTGGCCTAATTATATTGTGCTCCCCTAAATTCACGACCAAAACATCCCTAATCAAGGATTCTAAATTTTTTCCTGTTACTGATGTCAGAGTAACTGGCCTATAGTTCCCCATCTTTTCCTTTCCACCCTTTTTAAATAGTGGTGTGACATTTGCGATCTTCCAATCCATGGGGACTGTTCCAGAATCCAAGGAATTTGAGAAGATTAGACACAAGGCCCCCACTATCTCATACGCTACCTCTCTTAACAACAACAAAATTGCACCTATATAGCGCCTTTCACGTCGGGAGGACATCCCAAAGCGCTGAACAGTCTGGTTGGTTGGAACCCGGGCGGAGGGGGGTGGGGGAAGTTCGAAGTAGGGAGAAGGGGAAGGAAAGTGGGAGAGGGGGAAGAGTTAGTGGGGCAGCCAAAGGCACGGTCGAAGTGGAAGGTCTTGAGACCGGCCTTGAAGGAGGAAAGGGAGGTAGCGAGGGGGAGGGGCTGCGGGATGGAGTTCCACAGTGTGGGAGCAGAGAGTTTGAAAGCCCGGCCGCCGAATCAACACATGAATGCATGGCTGGAGAAATGGTGCAGAAGGGAGGGCTTCAGGTCACTGGATCATTGGGACCAGTTCAGGGGCAGGTGGGACCTATACAAGGTGGGTGGGTTGCATCTGAACTGGGCAGGGACCAATGTCCTCACAAGAAGGTTAACTAGTGCCGCGGGGAAGGGTTTAAACTGATTTTGAGGTGGGGGGAGGGGGAAATCAGGATCATAGAATCTTACAGCTCAAAAGGAGGCCATTCGGCCCATCGAGTCTGTGCCGGCTCTTTAACAAAAGCAATTTAATCCCACTTCTCAGCTCTCTCCCCATAACCTCACAAATCTGTCCTCTCCAAATAAATGTCTTGCTCCCTCTTAAAAGTTGTTATCGAATTGGCCTCCTCCACCTTTTCAGGCAATGCATTCCAGATTCGAACAAGTCACTGGGTGAAAAGATTTCTCCTCATCAACTCTCTGCTTCTTTTTGAAACTATTTTAAATCTGTGACCACGAGTCACTGATACACCCACCAGTGGAAACAGATTTTCCCTAATCTACTCTGTCGAATAGATATTTTATCTTTAAAACCTCTATTAGGTCTCCTCACAACCTTCTCTGCCCCAATGAGAATAAACCTAGCCTCTCCAGTGTTTCCTCATAGCTGAAGTCCCTCATTCCTGGTACCATCCTAGCAAATCTCCTCTGCACCCTTTCAATGCTCTAACATCCTTCCTAAAATGTGGTGACCAGAATTGTACAGTACTCTAGCTGAGGCTTAACCAAAGTTTTATAGAGTTTGGTCAGAATTACCTGACTTTTGTACTCTATACCCCTATTTATAAAGCCTTGTATCCTGTATGCTTTTTTGATAGCCTTATCTACCTGTCCTTCCACCTTCAAAGAATCACTCACACAAATCCCCAGGTCTCTCTATTTCTTCACACCCCTTAAAATTGCACTACCCAGTCTATATTGCCTCCCCTCATTTCTGCTCCCAAAATGCATCACCTTACATTTTTCTACATTAAACTTCATTTGCATGTATCTGCCCATTTTACCATTCGGTCTATTTCTTGCTGATAACTACTATCCTCCTCACTATTTACTATTTTTCCTAACTTTGTGTCACCTGCAAACTTCGAAATGGTACTCCCTATACCCAAGTCCATATCATCAATATTAAAATTAAAAAGAGCAGTGGTCCCAATACTGATCCCTGGGGGATGCCACTGTACACTTCCCTCGAGTCAGAAAAACAGCCGTTCACCACAGCTCTCTGCTTTCTGTCTCCCAGCCGGTTCTGGATCCATGCTGCCCCTTTTACGCCGTGGGCCTTTATTTTCTTTATAAGCCTTTCATGCGGCACTTTGTCAAATGCCTTTTGAAAGTCCATGTAAACTACATCAACTGCATTACCCTCATCCACCCATTCCGTTACCTCATCAAAAAATTCTATCAGATTGGTAAGGCAAGATTTGCCTTTAGCAAATCCATGCTGGCTGTCATTTATTAACCTATATCTTTCTAAGTGAAGATCTATCTTGTCCCTGATTATAGACTCTAGAAGTTTCCCCACTACTGATGTTAGGCTGACTGGCCTGCAGTTCCCAGGTTTGTCCTTCTGCCCCTTTTTGTACAGGGGAGTAACGTTAACAACCTTCCAGTCCTCTGGCACCACCCCTGTGTCCAAGGAAGATTGAAAGATTGTGGCCAGAGTCTCTGCTATTTGCTCCGGTACTTCCCTTAGTAACCTAGGATGCATCCCATCCGGACCAGGCGACTTATCTGCCTTGAGCGCCAACAACCTTTTTAGTACTTCCTCTCTGTTTATACTTATCCTATCCATTTCCCCTCACCTCCGGTACTGGGGCATTGGCTGCATCCTCTTCTCTTGTGAAGACAGAGGCAAAGTACTCATTCAGTACATCTGCTCCTTAGCTATTTTACCTACCAATCTTTCTCTCCAGTCCACCTTGGTTAGGTCCCTTTTTAACTCACTGAAATTAGCCTTCTTCCAGTTAAGTATCCTCACCTTTGATTGTTCCTTGTCCCTTTCCATAAGTTCTTTGAATCTAATGATGTTGTGATCACTATTGCCCAGATGCTCTCCTACAGAAACCTGGTCTACTTGCCCCACTTCATTTCCTAGAACTAGATCCAGCGCTGCTTCCTTCCTCATTGGGCTGGAAACTTACTGATCAAGAAAATTGTCCTGTATGCCTTTCAGGAATCCTTCTCTCTCCTTGCCCTTTACGCTGTTATTTTGCCAGTCTACGTTGGGATAATTGAAGTCCCCCATTATCATTACTCTATTGACTTTGCATCTTTCTGAAATCTATCGGCAAATCTGCTTGTCTATCTCCTTCCCACTATTTGGTGATCTACAGTATACCCTTGTAACACCTCCTTTTTTGTTCTTTAACTCTAACCAGATAGATTCTGTTTTTAGGCCCTCTAGCACCTCGGTCCTTGCTAAGGCTGTAACCATGTCCTTAATTAATATTGCCACTCCCCTACCTTTTTTCCCTTCCCTATCTGTCATGAATAAATTATAGCCAGGAATTTTCAGTTCTCATTCCTGCCCTTGTTTGAGCCGTTACTGCTACTGCATCATATCCCCTTGCAGCAACTTGAGCCTGCAGCTCACCAACCTTGTTTGTCAAACTCCGCACATTTACACGCATGCACTCCAAGGCAGACTTCACCTGTTCTGTATTTTTCCGCTGTCTTATCCCTCCCTTTTCCGGATTACTACTTATTGCATTCCCATCCTCCCTCAAAATTTGTTTTAACACCTACAGCAATATATAACCTCCCTGCAAGGACATTGGTCCCAATGCTGTTTAGGTGTAACCCATCCATCTTGTACAGGTTCCACCTGCCCCAGAACCGGTCCCAATGATCCAGGAACCTAAAGCCTTCCTTTCTACACCATTTCTCTAACCATGCATTCATATGCTTGATCTACCATTTTGGAACTTACTTGCACAAGGCACCGGGAGCAGTCCAGAGATTACCACCTTTGAGGTTGCACTCTTTAGTTTTTTCCCCAGCTTCTGATACTCTCCCTGTAGCATCTCAGCCTCTTCCTCCCGACATCATGGGTCCCAACATGGACCACCACTTCTGGATGTGCCCCTTCCCCCTGCAGAATCTTATCCACCCATTCGGTGATGTCTTCAACCCTGGCACCAGGGAGGCAACATACCATCCGAAATTCACGCTTTCAGTTACAGAAACGCCTGTCTATACCTTGGACTGTTGAATCCCCTCGGACAATTGCATTTCCACTCTTGTGTGTACCTGCGTGCCCCTGTGCATCCACTTGTAGTTCACAACTCACCCCCGAGGTATCAACACCCTCATCAGTACTCAGTACAGAGACCGGTTTGTGAATGCCGCACTTTCAGGGGATTTCTGCACTGCTTGTCCCCTCTTCTTACCATGCAAGGTTGTTACCCAGTCACTCCCCCTCTGAACCCTCAGTTGCTGTGGAGTGAAAGGTTTGGTCTATGAAATCCTCAGCCTCTCGTATCCAATGCAGTGTCTCTTGTCTCCCTTCCAGCACCGAAACATTGTGCTCCAGCTCAAGCATCCAGAGGCACGTCCTGCTACATGGTTGTGCAGGTTGCACAAAGCATCCTGGAGTTCCCACACCTGGAGCTACAAATCTCAGCTGCCCAGCCATGTTCCTTATTTTATTGAAAATAGAACAACCTTGCCCCTACTTCCCCCTCTGCACCTAATTCCCACTTTCACCCAATTCCTTCTGATGTAGCATCTGAGAGGGGAAACCCGTTATATAGAGGGCTGGGAGATACAAATAGTAATGTAATAAGTAGTTCAGAAACATGAGGGATTAGACAGGGGGAGCAATGCTGGAGCAAATGCAAATCCTAGGAAGGATATCAAGGCATTGGAGAGGGTGCAAAATAGATTTATCAGGATGATAGCAGGAATATAATAATAATCCTTGTATATAACGCTTTTCAGTCTTCTAGACGTCTCAAAGCACTTTACAGAATATACTGTAAAGGGAATTGACTGAATATTTGTGGGCAAAACGCGGCAGCCAATTGTACACAGCAGTGTCCCACAAACAGTTGTGGATTGAAATGACCAATTCTTGTTTTTTTATTCTTGAGGGATTATTATCAGGCATGTGGAGTAAGGAAACTTGCCCGAGTTGTTGTCCTGCCTAGAATGAGGGACTTCAGTTATCAGGAGAGGCTGGAGAAGCTAGGATTATTATCCTTGGAGCAGAGAAGGTTAGAGGAAAGTTCATAAATGTTTTCAAAATTATGAGGGGATTCAATAGGGTGAACAAGGAGAAACTATTTCCACTAGCAGGTGGGTCAGTAACCCAAGGACACTGATTTCAAACAGTTATTAAAAGAAACATGTATAATTCTATGTTTCTATTATAAGTGCTTCAAAGGTATTCTTTGAACCAAAGAAGCATTGAGAAGCAGTGGTAGAATTACACTGTGACCTCATGTGGCCAGCTTTTGGAGTTTCATGCCATGATGCTGGAAGGTAGGACAGCAAGCAAGGCACACTTATGTCAGAAGCAGTGTTTATGGGTAACTACAACTACAAAATTACATTTAGAAAGCATCTTTCACGTCAGGAGAATGTCCCAAGGTGCTGACACTGACCTAGTGTCACATTGTACTAATAAATATGACAAAAGATTTAGAGAGAAAACAGTACTGGGCTGGGTACTGGGCATGAGGTGCAACCTACCTGGAAACATTGGCATTCTCTCGTACCCTTGTGTGACAAAGAATATTTGGAAATTTCTGAGGAACGAGGACTTTGATCTGATCCACGGAGCTGGAAAGCTTTAAATAGCCCAAGTACAGACCAGGGCTGAGTCGCTGAAGGCTGTCTCGCTGGTAACACAGCACATCCTGCAGGAGAGTACAGTGGTTGGATAATCTCCTGGGTTGCATTTTCAGTGCAAATTACAGCATTGAATTTGGTGCCATTGTGGTTAAGATCCCCTAATATACCAACTCTCTTGGTGGCTTTCTCGGTGAGCATTAGATATGGACTCTACATTCGTACACTTGAAGCTATTCAGATTCTACCAATCCATCCCACCTTCAACACACACACCACACACACACACATCTGGGCTAAATTTAGAGGCAGGAACCCAGCGTTCAGCAGTCAACTGCAACATAACCCACAACAGTATCAGAATCAACACTTCAATAACACCTCAGCACAGATTAACTTGTGTCGGAATGTCAGAATTGACCCACCCCCTCTGTGGTGGTCGCTAGTACGGCTCCTGAGCTAGGAGGGTCCGCAGTATTCCAGGACACTGCTGATGACAACCGGCCTAGCTCATCAGGCAGGACCTGGAAGAATACACCAGCCACTGGCGGCTGGGAGTCATCCCAATCAGTTCCTATTATCCCTGCAAGCCAAAGCACTAACTAGTAGGGTGGTCTTAGCTAGATAAGCAGCAGGAAGCTTGCCATATTAATGGCAAGCTGTATGGTTTTAGTTGGTTAGACTTCAGTGGTTACCCCAATGCACATTCTGGGATGTCGAAACCTTGGCTCTTGCCAATCTGCACCTAATACTTTCCAGAATTAGGTAAGCAGGGTGTGTCCGTCCAGGGAGAGAGAGCACATTCCATTCCAACAATCTATCTTTGGGATTCCATGTGTAGGTAGGATGTGTGGAATTCCCAGCTTGGTTTGGATGCTTAGCATGGTAATGGGTTCCGATTGTGCCAGACATCTGGCTGACAAAAAATAATTAACTTCTGGCTGACAGACCTGAATGGTGATGAACAATATGTCAAGAGCACTGGGCTCCTCTGGAGTTGAGAGCGATTTCCTTTGGTTCTGAAATTTGGAGATATGGATCCACTTTGCATTGAGGAAGGGAGAGCAACTTCTAAATTCTCTGACTGTGACCAGCAGAACATTGCCTTGCCGGTCCTTGATGGGCTCATAGTGAAGCTGCCCCAGGTTCTGGGTGCAAAGCAATGTCTGCAGAAGGAAGGACAAAAGAGCTGCTATGGTTACAGAGACCATGCATAGACACAGAAATACAGCTGTGAACAGTCCTTACCTCACAGAAATGATGATGAAGTCACTGACCTGTAATTGAGCAGCTGCTATCAGCATCTTGTGTCTGACCTGCAGGGTGGACGAGGAGGACATTGAGATGGACAGTGTCTGACGCAACAACTGAACATCCTCCCAAGAGCAGGACAGCTGCAGTAAACAACACAAGTTAGAGCTCAATGTCTAGAACAGATTCCAGATTTCCTTGAATTTGAACACACTGCATAATAACTCCCAGGATGACCAAGTTGGTGCTGTGAGGTGGAGATTGAATGAGTCCATTTCAGCCCTGGAATTCAATCAATCAAAACTTACATTTATATAGCGCCTTTCACGTCAACAGGACGTCCCAAGGCGCTGTACAGTTAGGTAGAGACAAGAGCAGGGGGGAAGAGGTCGGGGCAGAATGATGAGTAGGAAAATTGACTGTATTTGTGGGCAAAACGCGGCAGCCAAATTGCTTATTAAGAATAGATTCTGTTCCTCCTGATTCAGTCACCACTTCCGGTTACGTCAGACACTGTCCACCTCACAGAGAGCAGTGAACCCAAGGAGCATAGATCAAGATGACTCAACGAGCTGTAACAAATGGAGCATCATTGCATTCCTTCAATACAGCTAAATGCAGATTCACAGAGGTCCACCCGGCACAAAGCGTTACAGTTGAGAGTGCTCTCCACAGGGTGAAGCAAGACTAAGAAGAAAACCAGTAGCTGTAAAAGTGGGTAGCAGTCAACCAGATACAGGTCTAGGATATCCCTTTAATAAGACGAATGCAATTATCAAGAGCCAATTAAATAGAACAACAACAACAAAATTACATTTAGCACCTTTCATATCGGGAGGACGTCCCAAGGCGCTGAACAATTAGGTCGGGACCCAAGCAAGGGGATGATTGGAGTGGGGGGAAGGGGAAGGAGAGTAGGAGGGGGAGAAGAGTTAAGAGAGGAGCAGAAGGCACGGTCGAAGAGGAAGGTCTTGAGACCGGCCGTGAAGGAGGAAAGGGAGGAGGTGAGGCGAAGAGATCGCGGGATGGAATTCCATAGTGTGGGAGCAGAGAGGCTGAAAGCCTGGCCACCGATGGTAGGGCAGAGCAGGTCAGAGCCTAGAATGGAAGGGACAGGCAGGTTGATAGGGAGACAGCAGATCAGAGAGATAGACGGGGGCAAGACCATGAATGGCCTTGAAGGTGAGGATGAGGATCTTGAATAGCTCTGGGGGATGGGGAGCCAGTGGAGACGGGCGAGGGTGGGAGTGATACGGTCGCGGAGCCTGGTGCGGGAGAGTACACGAGCTGCAGAGTTCTGAATAATCTGCAGCAGGGAGGAGCTGGGAAGGCTGACGAGGAGACAGTTCCCGTAATTGAGCCTAGGTGTAATGAATGCATGAATGAGTGTTTTGGCAGTGTGGGGGGTTGAGGTAGTGGCGGAGTCTGACAATGTTACAGAGGTGGTGGAAGCCTGTACCGGTCATAGCGCGGATATGGGGGAGGAAGGACAGTTTGGGGTCAAACAAGACGCATCTTGTTTGACCCCGAACTGTCCTTCCTCCCCCATATCCGATTCCTGACTGGCTTCAAGAGTTGGAGAGAGCAAACTTGAATGCTGTTGTTGTCAGCGCCTGAGGTGTGGAGGTGCTGACGTGAGCTGATCTTGTTGACATTAAATTGGAAGAAGTTGTGCATCGTCCAGGACTCAATGTCATACAGACATCCAGTCAGAATGCCGGTCGTCCTAGAGTAGAGGGTGGAAGCGGACAGGTAGATTTGGGTGTCATCCGCATACATGTGGAATTTTACCCCATGTCTGTGGATGATGCCACCCAGAGGGAGCATGTAGAGAGTGAAGAGCAAGCACAAAGCCCTGGGATACGCCACATGAGACTGTGTGGGGGCTGAAGGTAAAGCCATTGGAGGAGACAAAGTGAAGGCGGTGTGAGAGGTATGACTGGAACCAATCATGAACAAATTCTTGAAGGTTGAAGACAGAGGAGAAGTGGTGGAGGAGGATTGCGTGATCTATGGTGTCAAAGGCAGTGGACAAATCGAGGAGGACAAGGAGGCAGAGGGAGCAGGATGTCGTTTGTGACCTTGACCAGGGCAGTTTCCGTGCTGTGGGAAGCGCGTAAACCCAATTGGAGGGGTTCTAAAAGTGAGTGGGTTGAGCGGAAAGAGCGGAGCTGGGAGGCAACCACTCTTTCGAGGACTTTGGAGAGGAAAGGAAGGTTGGAAATGGGCCAGTAGCTGCGACATATCAAGGGAAGGTTTCTAGGATGGGGGTGATAGTGGTGGTTTTGAGGGGAGTGGGAACAGTGCTAGATGAAAGGGATAGGTTAATGGTGTCGGCAATTAGTGGGGCTAGAAGGTGAAGCTGGGTGGTGAGGAGCAGGGTGGGTTTGGGATCTAGGAAGCAGGTGGTGGGCTTCATTGAGGAGATGTTTTTTGTGACGGAGGATGGGGAGATGGGATCGAAGGTATGAAAGGCGGGATGGGTAGGAGAGGGGTGTTGGGGGGAGGTGGGGAGGGGGTGGAAGTTGGTTGGGCGGTGACCACAGAGTGGATTCCCTCGATTTTGGACTCCAGGAAATCCAGCATTTCCTCGCAGCCGGATTCTATTCTACAAATAGAAGCAGAAAGTATAAAAGGATCCTGGGAAGGTAACCAGTCTGTGGGTTTATAATAATAATCCTTGCATTTGATATAGCGCTTTTCACATGTTATCGATGTCTCAAAGTGCTTTGTAGAATATACTGTAAAGTGAATTGACTGTACCGTATATTTGTAGGCGAATGTGGCAGCCAATTGTGCACAGCAGTGACCCACAAATAGTCGTTGATTGAAAATGACCAATTTTTATTGTTTTTTTTTGGAGGGATCATTATTTATGGTTGGAGTACAGGATTATTGGGAGCAGAGAATAAAGGTGTTATTTAATAGTGTTGTGGATTAAAAATTGTTATGGGGAGGGGAGTAACATTGCCGTGTCACACACAGGCCTAGTCACAGGTGCAACCATGGATATCACAAGAAATTGCTTTCAGTGAGGATGTCGAATAAGAGAAGGGGTGTGTGGGGAAATAGAAACAAAACAATATTAATCTCAATACCTTGGCAAAC
Source organism: Hydrolagus colliei (assembly GCA_035084275.1). NCBI lineage: Eukaryota > Metazoa > Chordata > Chondrichthyes > Chimaeriformes > Chimaeridae > Hydrolagus > Hydrolagus colliei. Next base: position 12,175,345 of record CM068760.1, on the reverse strand, counting down.
CAGAGGAAATCCTGATTGAGGGTGCTGGAGTAGGAGCTATCAATCTCCACAATTGGCAGCTGCTCCTCACTACTCACTAAGATGCTGTCCTTGCAATAAAAGGCGGCAGCTATGTAAACGCCTCTTGGAAGAAAAGGAGAAGCATGGTTACAAGTCACGCTGAATTATATAAGGTCAGTTCAACATTCCCCACTCAATTTTCTAGGTTGCAGAAGGTGCTAGAGTAGAGAGAGCATTGCGTTCTGAACCATTCCTCCCCCAAAGGCCTGAGAGAATCCCACTGATCAGACCCTACTACGTTCAGACACCCTGCAATGGGGGCAGGGGGACCCTAGAAGGGAGTAAACAGAGGAAATGCTGAAACGTTAGGGCTAATATATTGTATTCTATTCTGTCTTTCACCCTCCCGCTGGTTCCTGGATTTGGGCCTGTCACAAAGCAGCACCACTCTCCCACATTTAGCACCATTGCGTCACCCTCAGGAAGCGCTATAATGAATTAGGCAAAATTCGATCGTCTTATGCTTGTTTTGGACAAAGCATAATAATAATAATCCTTGCATTTGATATAGCTCCTTCTCATGTCTTCTAGACATTAGGGAACGGCGATATGGGATTTTTCCGGATATGGATATATCGGTTTGCTCATACCTGCTTAAACCGATCTATCGAGTTTTTATACTGCGCATGCGCGTGCATTCGAAGTGCGCGTGCATTGATGGCGCGCGCGCATTTATAGTGCGTCCGCACTGACGATGCGCGCGCAGTCGCGGTGCACGCACATTTCGAAATGCGTGCTCTAGGTCCAGAAAGTTTGTAATGTTGGTGTCAAGGTCTGTTGAATGATACAATGTTGTTTGCTCCCAACCTCCCTCTCTCCTTCTCTCCCTCCCCCTCCACTCTCCCTCTCTCCTCTCCCTCCTCCCTGTCTCCTCTCCCTCCTTTCCCCCTCTCCCTCCCTCCCTCCCTCCCTCCCCTCTCTCCTTCTCTCCCTCCCTCCCTCCCTCCCTCCCCTCTCTCCTTCTGTCCCTCTCTCCCTCCCCTCTCTCCTTCTCTCCCTCCCTCTCCTCTCTTCCTCTCTCCTTCTCTCCCAACTTTCCCCCTCTCCCTCCCTCCCCTCGCTCCTTTTCTCCCTCCTTTCCCCCTCTCCTTCTCTCCCTCCCTCCCTCCCTCTCCTCCTCTCTCCTTCTCTCCCTCCTTTCCCCTCGCTCCTTCTCTCCCTCCTTTCACCCTCTCCTTCTCTCCCTCCCTCTTCTCTCTTCCTCTCTCCTTCTCTCCCAACTTTCCCCCTCTCCTTCTCTCCCTCCCTCCCTCGCCTCTCTCCTTCTCTCCCTCCTTTCCCCTCGCTCCTTCTCTCCCTCCTTTCCCCCTCTCATTCTCTCCCTCCCTCTCCTCTCTTCCTCTCTCCTTCTCTCCCAACTTTGCCCCTCTCCTTCTCTCCCTCCATCTCTAAACACAAAATAGAACACACACACACCAAAAACAAAATCTAGAGATTTATTCTCCTCCATTTCTTGCTTGAAAGTAGCATGTAATGTCCACGTGTAAATGAGATCTATTACAATAGAAAAGAGAGAGACAGACAGTCTGACTGTTAGAGTTAGAAGCCAGATTATCACTACTGTGTGTGTCTGACTAGACACACACATAGAAGCCAGATTATCACTGCTTCTATGTGTGTGTCTGACTAGACACACACATAGAAGCAGTGATAATCTGGCTTCTAACTCTCTCACACACAAAAATAACACTTACAGCCACAAAATGCCACTTATTGTTATGTAGTCTGAAGTCTGAATTAATGTCCTTCGCCATTGGCAAGCTCTCCTTTGCTATGCAAAAAGTGACAGCGTTCGTGATACTTTGCCACTTTTTGTCCCCTCTCTGGTACAATGTTCTCCTCTTAAATAAAGCAGGAATTGTTTGAGCTGCACTGGCCCCACTACCTGTCGCTTTCTCCAAAGCGCTGGTTCGACTTCCTGCTGTTGTCGACAATGATTTTGCTCTGAGGGCAGCGTGCTGGGCGGGGTGGTGCTGGTTAATGTGATGTCGCAGGTTGCTCGTGCTCGAATCAGATGTCTTAACCAAGACCTTGCAAACTGTACATCTATACACACCATTACTGACTGCATTGTTTTCAAAGTAGTCTCATACGGGGATTCTTTTCCCCATGATGAGAAAGGTAAATTTTCAAACTACAATTTTCAGCGATGTGACTTTGTTAAGACGCCACGACTCACGTCGAGTATACACGGTAAAGTGTGCGCGCGCATCGGATGTGCGCGCCCGTTAATTGTGCGCGCGCACCGAATGTACGCGCATTCCATGCTCTAGATCTAGGAGGTTGCAATGCCGGCGACAAGGTAAGCTGGAAAAGATCGCATTACACTGATAATACCAACAATATTGATATATTGCCAGGTACGATATTAAAAATATAACGATGTATATTTTTTAAATCGAATCTCTCGATTTAAAAAATAACAGTTTTTTTAGAATCACCATATCGGCATACCGATCTGAAAATCATATCGGGTTTAATCGAAAAACCGATTAATCGCCGTTCCCTACTAGACATCTTAAAGTGCTTCACTATTCTGTAAAGTGAAATGTGGCACCTAATTGCGCACAGGAATAGCTTGCAATAATTATCCCTGAGCTCCATCAGCCATGTCTGCCGACAATGTTAAGACCCACATTCCTCCCCTGCTGTAAAAAAGACAAAAACCTTTGCAATGTTTTGACAAACTTGTTGGATGAATGGAAGAGGTGTTTCAGGCTCCTGGAGACAGATTGTTTGCGGCTACAATCCTGCACCTTTGCGTTTTCTAGAAATTTCAAACAATTCAATTAGTGTTAGAACAGAATCTCTGTAGGCACAACAATGAGAGTCTGATGAGAGTGTGCATGTGAGAGACTGAGTAAGGAGTGAAAAAAATCAGACGACAAATGGAATAACTCTGTTTAAACTGAGCATCCGGTGTGTGACGATCTCTGTGATAACGATCACAGACTATACTAAATATAAAATTGCCCATCACATAATGACTTCCCAACAAACACAGCTATTAAAACACACACACCAAAACACATTCAGTGAGAGATAGCCACAGTGCGACTGGCATTCACAACTGGAGCCGAGCGTTTGCTATGCAATGTACAGTCCTGTTTCACTGGTCATACATGGAATCCAGAATATTAGAAAATGCTGGTACTTTTCAGAGAATCATAGAATTTTATGGCACAAAATGAGGCCATTTGGCCCATCTAGTCTGTGCCGGCTCTTTGAAAAGAGCAACTCAATCCCATTGCCCAGCTCTCTCCCCATAACCTAACAGACCTGTTCTCCCTAAATAATGATCTAATTCTCTTTTAAAAGCTGTTATCGAATCGGCCTCCACCACTTTTTCAGGCAATGCATTCCAGATTCGAACAACCCGCTGAGTGAAAACATTTCTCCTCAGCTCCCCTCTGCTTCGTTTTGAAACTATTTTAAATCTGTGACCACAAGTCACAAATTCGCCCACCAGTGGAAACAGTTTTTCCTTATTCACTCTGTCGAATCCCCTCATGATTTTATAAAACTCTATTAGGTCTCCTCTCAACCTTCTCTGTTCTAGAGAGAATAAACCTAGCCTATCTAGTCTTTCCCCATAACTGAAGTCCCTCAATCCTGGTACCATTCTAGTAAACCTTCTTTGCACCCTTTCCAATGCCTTAACATCCTTTCTATAGTGTGGTGACCAGAATTGGACACAGTTGAGGCCTAACCAAAGTTTTATAGAGGTTAGTCAGCACTTCCTGACTTTTGTACTTTATACCCCTATTTATAAAGCCTAATATCTCATATGCCTTCTTAACGGCTTTGAATATCTGCCCTGCCACCTTCAAAGAGTCACTAACACAAATCCCCCGGTCTCTCTGTTTCCTTACACCTCCTTAAAATTGTACTATCTAGCCTATATTGCCTCTCCTCATTTCTTCTTCCAAAATGTATCACTTCACACTTTTCTGCATTAAACTTCATTTGCCATGTGTCTGCCCACTTTACCATTTTATCTATATCTTCTTGCAGATGGTTATTATCCTCCTCACTATTTACTATTCTCCCTAACTTAGTATCATCTGCAAACTTGGAAACTGTACAAGTCCAGATCATTAATTTATATTAAAAAGAGCAGTGGTCCCAAAACCGATCCCTGGGGGACGCTATTCCACACTTCCCTCCAGTCTGAAAAACAGCCGTTCACCACAACTCTCTGCTTTCTGTCTCCCAGCCTTTAACAAATCCATGCTGGCTGTCCTTTATTAGCCTATATCTTTCTAAGTGAAGATCTTTCTTGTCCCTGATTATAGACTCTAGAAGTTTGCCCACTACCAACGTTAGACTGACTGGTCGGTAGTTCCCAGGTTTGTCCTTCTGCCCCTTTTTATACAGGGGAGTAACATTAGCAACCCTCCAGTCCTCTGGCACCACCCCTGTGTCCAAGGAAGATTGAAAGATTGTGGCCAGAGTCTCTGTACTTCCCTTAGTAACCTAGGATGCATCCCATCTGGACCAGGGACTTATCTACCTTGAGCGCCATCAACCTTTTCAGTACTTCCTCTCTGTTTATACTAATCCTATCCATTTCTTCTACCCTTTCATCCAATACTGGTGCATTGGCTACATCCTCTTCTCTTGTGAAGACAGAGGCAAAGTACTCATTCAGTGCATCAGCCATGCCCTCTGCCTCCACAATAAGATTTCCTCCTTGGTCCCTAATTGACCCCACCCTACCCTTGACCAATCTTTTACTCTTAATATGTTTGTAAAATACCTTAGGGTTCCCTTTAATGTTACCTGCTAATTGTTTCTCATGCAGTCTTTTTGCCCCTCTAACTTCCCTTTTCAGTTCTCTCCTGCACTTCCTATATTCTGCTTAGTTGACATCTGTATCTTGGGCAACTAAAATAATACTATTTTAACATGTTTAACATTTGTTAATAACAAATAACAAATAATAACATGTGTCATGATAACATTTGTCATCAGCCTCCTTTTTTTTTGCTTTATTTTAACCCCAGTTGCCCTAGTCGTTCAGGGAGGTTTGGATGCCCTACATGTTATCTTTGTGTATTTCTCGCACAAAAAAAGGGTAGCAATATGTTTCATGGTTGAAACAGGTAATAAAGAATAACATACTTGACACAAAATCGACAGCAATTCAATAAATTGAATAAAGTGTGAGGGGGGGTCCCCACGCTAGCCTGCATGCCCACCTTTGGTGCTGTAATGTGCGGATCGGACCACATCCAATAACTGCTCCAGAGCTTTGATGTGCTCTTCTTGCCTCACCTCCTTCTTGGCCAGCTCCTTCCAATCTGTGGCATAAACACAGAGATTATTGATCTCATTATTGAATGATTATTGTGGAGCTCCTGCGGTTTAGTGGTTAGAGCACTTGTCTTGCAAGCTGGGGAGACCAAGCTGGGGAGACCTGTGTTCGAATCCAGGCAGGTCAGGGTGAAACCTTGGGCAAGTTTCCTCACTCCACACGTTTAATAATAATCCGTCCAAAAAAAACACAATAATAAAATTGCTCATTTCAATCCACGACTGTTTGTGGGACACTACTGTGCACAATTGGCTGCCGCAATTCGCCCGCAAATATATACAGTCAATTCACTTTACAGTATATTCTGTGAAGTGCTTTGGGATGTCGATAAAATGTGAAAAGTGCTATATCAAATGCAAGGATTATTATATTATTATATTATTATAATGCAGCACACTGACCTACTCACACCCACATCACCACTTTCACCTATTCAAATTGATATCCATCCATAACCTCGCATTCAAAGGAATTTCAACTTTTGCACCTTAACACGCATCCCCACCAGCAGAGTTAGACCAACAGTATTTCCACTGATAAGTAAAGTTTATTGGATCAGAATGAGATTATTTTCCAAGTAACGATTCACTCACTTGACGGAGCAGCAAATGGTGGAGTGGTAGCCTGCGGTGCTCCCCAGCCTTTCATATTGGCTGCTGACACTCGGATGTAATACTCCTTACCCTAGTGGGCAAAAAATAATTAGTTATCTGACAGCAGCAAAGCAAATGGCACAGAAAGACAGGTTTGTAGGTTCCAATTCCATTGTGTGATTTAGCATCAACAGAATGCAGCACTGATCGTTGACCTGGAGTGCTGGTCAATGTCTCTGATCATAATGGCAGAGGTGGTTAGGAATGACCTTTGCCAAGACTGTCTTTTCCAACGCAGATACTGGGCAGAGAGAGGTGAAGACTTTACAAGTTTGACTTACTGTGAGCAGCCCTGTGATTGGGCAGTTTAGAGTGCTCAGGTTGTATATGATGATGACTCGACACAGAGAGGTGAAGTCCTGGCAGCAGCTCCATTCCACTAAGAGAAAGACAAATCTGAATTATTTTGAGAAACATTCAATAGCAATCCAAAAGAGTATGCAACTACATTCCTAGTACAATATTCCCTTAAAGTTCCAACATTTTGCAGGATTCTCAAGTCCAGCATTCCCTAACATTTCCACAAAATCTAGTTTTCTTCTACCATTATGGCAGCATTCCCAGTGTTACTCCAATCTTCCCATAACATTCCCCACAGTATTCCAGTAGGGCTTTCCTAAATATGGAATCCTGTAGCTCAATGGTTAGAGCACTCGCCTTCCAAGCGGGAGACGTGGGTTCAATTCACAGCAGAGTGAAATCTTGGCAAAGTTTCCTTACTTCACACATCTAATAATAATCCCTCAACGAACACCACAATAACTAATTGGTCATTACGACTTTTTGTGGGATGCTGCTGTGCACAATTGCCTGCCGTATTTTGCCAACAAATACTGTACAGTCAATTCACTTTACAGTATATTCTGTGAAGCGCTTTGAGATGTCTAGAAGACATGAATAGAGCCATATCAAATGCAAGGATTATTATATTATTACATTTAGCTGCACTCCTGCAATGTTTGTGCATTGTTACAAAGTTCCACAGCATTTTTTCCAATCTGATTGTTTGTCTGACATGTGTTCCATGCATGCCAGACAAACAATGAGATTGGAAAAAATAAGCAGAAATGCTGAGATCAGAACACAAAGCCACTCCGCGAGGTGCAAGTACCTTTATATCTTGTGACTATAGCAGAGTTAACACACAGAGGCTCTTGGAAGGTAACAGTGAGTGAGGTGCTGCTGGTTATTGAGAGGTGGACATTGGTTGGTGTATCAGGAGGCCCTGGGTAAAGAAATGGTTAGTTAATAGTGTTACTGTTGTATAACTATTGGCTAGTGACAGTCAAACGTTCGTGTTCCCTCTCCCAACCCCACCTGGACATTTTATAATCACTGACAAAGTGGCTGAGCCACCACTCTGTATTTTGTGGCACTCACTTGCATGTTGGAATCCTGCTCTCATGCGCTGGTATAGTTTGTGCCTCCATTCCCAGGCTTTCAGTAGCTTCTCAGTCTCTGGACGCTCCGGACTCAGGTCCTGACTGAGCAGCTGAGCAGACAGCTCTCCCCTGCGCACCAGGGCATCTTCCACTAACCTGTCCAGGTGTAGCTCTCGGCTCTCCAGGCTGACAACTACAGCATTCACAAGTCAGAGACATTGATTACCAGCTGAAGGGCGTTCCTCGGTGGAGGGGTTTTCTTGGGGGGAGGGTGTTTCTGGGGGGGGGGGGGGAGGGGGGCGTTTCTCAGTGGAGGGGGTTTCTGGGGGAGGGGAGAGTTTCCTGGGGGAGGGGAGTTTCCTGGGGGAGGGGAGAGTTTCCTGGGGGAGGGGGGTGTTTCCTGGGGGAGGGGGGTGTTTCCTGGGGGAGGGGGGTGTTTCCTGGGGGAGGGGGGTGTTTCCTGGGGGAGGGGGGTGTTTCCTGGGGGAGGGGGGTGTTTCCTGGGGGAGGGGGGTGTTTCCTGGGGGAGGGGGGTGTTTCCAGGGTGTGTTATTTCTCAGATTGCACAAAAAAGTTTGGGTTTGATTTTCTATCTGATGACCGTTGGCCACATTTTGTTTATTGTACTTACAGTGCGGACTCTCTTTTGCTCCCGCCTTCAGGAGTGTCCTCGCCACCGGTACGTTATTGGTCATGATGGCAATATCCAGAGGCACCAGCCCCTCACTGTTGGGTGTGTTCAGATCCAGTTCTTGAGCACTATGTTGTCTGAGCAATGCCTGCACCACATCCAGGTCTTGCTGCTCCACCGCCTCCAGTATAGCTTTGTTGCATGGGGTATTCTACCATTCAGCAAAGAAACGCATTCAATTCAGAACACAGAGCACAGAGCACTTCTATGAAATGTACTGATTTATTAGAGACAAATTCAGCAGCCATTTTGTGCACATCAAAGCCATTAGTTGGATGAACAATTAAACTGGAGGATTTCCATTCATCTAAGCAAGCAGATGTGACTTGGTTTAAAACCTCTTACAAAGGATAGTGTCTCTCACAGTGAAGTGTTCCCCCCAGTACTGCCTAGACCCATGAGCTCAAGGTCCTCAAAACCTCAATACCCCAAGACGGCTCAATTCTTAAAAAGACTCAGAATCCGAAATAACCTCCAAACCATAAAACGCCTCAGAACCCTTAAAAAAAATCTAAATCATGAATAGCCTCATAACCATAAAAAACCTCAGAATCCTAATAAAGCTAAAAATCATTAAAATGCCTCATAACCATAAAAAGGCTCATAAGCCAAAAAACCGTCTTAACCTCAAACACTAAAACAAATCCGATCCCTAAAAACCTCAAAACCATAAAAAGCTTCAAAATCCTGATCCGGCTCAGAACTATAAAAAGCATTAGAACCCTAAAAAACATCAAAACAATCAAAATACTCAGAATTCTAAAACACTTCAGAACCCTTAAAAAACCATTAAAAGCCTCATAACTCATTTCTCCCTGGCCCCATTTCCGCGACTGTTTGTGGGACAGTGCTGTGCGCAATTTGGCTGCCGCATTTCGCCTATAAATATACAGTCGACTTTCCTGCTCTCCTTCCCCCCACCACTCCCCTTACCCTCTTTCCCCACTTTTTCTCCTAATCCCACTTCCATGACAGTTTATGGGACATTGCTGTGCACAATTTGGCTGCCGTGTTTTGCCCACAAATATACGGTCAATTTTCCTACTCTTCTTCATCCTGCCCTGACCCCTTCCTCCCTGCTCTTGTCCCTACCTAACTATACAGCGCCTTGGGACGTCCTCTCGATGTGAAAGGCGCTGTATAAATGTAAGTTTTGTTTGTTTGTCCTGATTTAGGGTTTGAACCAATAGCCTTCAGACCCAGAAGCAAGTGCATTACCAACTGAGCAAAAAGATAACTGAGTAACTGTAACCATTACCCTGCACGACTTTCTCAGCCGATCATTGTCCATCTTCTCAGTCAGGAATGCTTCACCTACAGAGGAGTGACTACCCTTTAATTTATCTGAAAGATTGCGATAAAGGCGCTTTGCTGCATTTGGTGACGAAGGGATGCTGGTTTTCTTTGAGCGTGTCAGTTGAAGGTTCTGCATTTGCTGTGTCATCTTGAGTCTCAGATTCCTGGAGGAAGAAACACAGGACACAGATCAGCTGGGTTCATCTCTCCTCGCCCAGCCATGCTCCCAGGAAGTGGCACCACTGTTGGCCTTTCCAGTCCAACCAAGTTGGATTCCAGAGAAATCAAGATGGTAAGAAGCAACTGTTTAGATTCAAAGGAATGTTTTTTCTGTAAATTGTTGATTTTGGTCGACTTTCTCTAACTAATTCCAGAAGAATCATCTGTTGAAGTGCTGGGCTCAGGCACATGCTGAACAAAGTTTATTTTAATTCTGTGCAGATCTAGATGAACTCAGCGGTAACTATCAGGGAACAAGGTTCAGGTATCTGATTCTTCACAATAAATAAGCCGTCAATTAAGCAAAACTTTCTTGGATTTCTGTTCTATTCCCCACACACCTAGGAAATATTCCACATGCATGAGATATACAAACACAACAAAATTACATGTAAAAAGCACCTTTCACATCGGAAGGATGTCCCAAGGCGCTGAACAATCAGTGCTTCGGACCTGAGCTAGGGGTCAGGATCAGGAGGGTGGAGGACAGGGGGTAAAGGAGGGTGACTGATGGCACGGTTGGAGAGGAAGGTTTTGAGACGAGTCTTGAAGCAGGCAGGGTGGGAGTGGGTTGCGAGGCAGAGGAACTGCAGGATGGACTTCCAGAGCTTGGGCTGAATGCCCACCTGCCAATAGTGGGGCGAACGAGGCAGGGAATGTGAAGAAGGCACTAAGCAGAGGGGTAATGCAGGTTGATAGGGGGTTAGAAGTTCACAGAGGTAGGAGGGAGCAAGGCTTTGAAGGTGAGGACCACGATCTTGCATTGTTTCCTCTGTGTGATGGGCAGCCAATGGAGTCGGGTTGAGATGAGATGAGAGATGGTGGAGGATAGAGTATTCAACGGTGTTGAAGGCAGCAGAGACGACGAGGAGGCAGCGGGAGTCCTAGTCTCAGATGAACAAAATATCTATCGTCACTTTGACCAGAGCTGTTTCTGTGCTGTGGGAGGCATGGCAACCCCATGCAAACTCCTGAAGGAGTTTGTGAAGGGAGTGGCGGGAGAGGAAGGAGCAAAGCTGAGAAGCAATGACTCATTCCAGGATCAATGAGAGGGGGGTTACCTGTAGTTTGAGAGCAAGGATGGGTCCAGGGAGGGTTTTTTTTTAACTATATGAGTGATGACTGACGTTTTTAGAAGGGTGGGATTGGTACCAGTGGACAGGGAGAGGTTTATGATGTCTGTGGGTAGAGGGTCAAAGAGGTGCAACTTGGAGGTATAGAGAGGGGTAGAGATGGGGAAGCAGGTGGTTGGTTTCATGTTGGTTGTAGTGGTGAACGGCACTATACAGTACAAATGAAATTTTGTTGTTATGATGAGAGAGGAGTGGGAGACAGGTTTGAAGGTATGGAGGGAGGAATGGGTAGGGGCTAGGATGTGAGGGGCAGATGGGGAGGTGGTAGTGGTTGGAAGGGCAGAGGCAGCTGAGAGGATCCCCTGGAGCTTGGTTTATATCGTGTTCACTCACTTTTTATTAACATTTTTGTTGTAGTTTAGGCACAAAGACATGGCTAAATAATCCATAACATAGAGTTGTCTCATCACAAGGTCTGGAAACTAAACAGTCCTTAATGAGAGGTAAGAAATGGAACAGCCCAGAGCTTGTGCAATAATCATTGACAGCAAGCATTAAACCATGACTGCCTTTCCCAACAAAGTGACTTCTCATCGTTCCTGAACCAGGAGCTAACAAGCAGACTGGTTGAGATTTGAGATTTTAATCATGCACAAAGATTACTGGGAAAGTCAGCAAAATCAGTTACATCAGAGAGGTTATATTTCACAAAATATCCACATTCACCCTCCTTGCAGGGCAGTATAGGGTAAGAGTGAGTTGGATCAGCGTAAGCAGGGCTGATGTAAGATGGGTTAGTGGGCTTGTAACAACAACAAAATAATTGCAGTTTGTAAAACCACAACAATATGATACTGTACTTGGACTCCTGGTCTGAGGAGCTGATTACCAGATCAGTCAGCAACAGGAGAAAGGTCAGTTGCTGAAAGAAATTCTTACTCTCTTGTTAATTGAACTTTATCTGACAGTGTCTGACCTTTAATGCTCACTGCTCTAGCACTGGCAGAGTGCGCCTCTGCTAATCAGGAAACCATCTAATGAAGTAGATCTGTAATTCAGCCCAGAGTAGTTACCAACATAGGCGACAGCTGATGTGATACACTGCACCAAACTGCACCTCACATTACATATACATAAACCTACTAGTGTTATTGTAATAATGATCCTTGCATTTGTTATCACATCTTGCTGAAATCTCAAAGCGCTTCACAGAATATACAGTAAAGCCAAACGCGGCAGCCAATTGTGCACGGCAGTGACCCACAAACAGTTGTGGATTGAGTTACCAAATTATTCTTTATTTATTTTAAAGGGTTTATTGCCACTGGAATGCGATCTGCCAATCGTGGGTTGCTACTTACTGCTAGGTAAACGGAGGTGTGTGATGGAGTAAGGAAACTTGCCTAAGGTTTTGCACTGCCTGGGAATCAAACCTGGATCTTCTCGCTTGCAAGACGAGTGCTCTAACCATTACACTACAGGACTCCACAGCACTCCTTTGGAGTAAAGGAGACAAGGGAGGAATCGGGGTAGAGGGACTGTGGGATTTAGTTCCAAAGGATGGGGTCAGAGAGGCTGAAGGCAGTCGATAAAGTGCCAGGAGAGTTCCTCACAACTGCCCCACAACTGGGCTTAATGGCATTTTACATATCAAGTGTATCAAAGTGTGGTACTAATACACCTAATAATAATCCCTCAAAACCCCAATAATAAAACTGGTCATTTAATTCCACGACTGTTTGTTATTGAATCCACCACCCTTTCAGCAATGCACTCCAGATCTGAACAACTCGCTGTGTGAAAAGATTTCTCCTCACCTCATCTCTGTTTCTTTTACCAACTATTTTAAATTGGTCCCCTCAGGTTACTGACCCACTCGTCAGTGGAAACAGTTTCTCCTTATCACCCTATTATATCCACTCATAATTTTGAAAACTTCTATTAAATCTCCTCTTAATCTTCTCTGCTTCAAAGAGTATAATCTTAGCTTCCCTAGCCTCTCCTGGGAGAACTCCTTTCAGTAAGTAGATGTACATCATAGTGGACCCAAATAACAGTCAAATGGAGGTGTGTTCAGCATTGATGGGAATAACATTGAACAGAATTCCAATGACCCAAACCACTTTAAATTCTCTCTCAATATATGAAATCTCAATGGACCATTTCCAATCCATTGACACAGTAAGAATTGCAACTTTGTCAAAGTCCATCCTATTTATTTGCAGTCCAGAAAATGCCACTGTTCTAATTTCCAATGCCAGAAAATCCCTAAGTCAAGCACAAAACTAAAAAGACAAACTATTTGTCAAAATTTTTAACTTAAATTAAATCTGATTTGTCCGCAGCAGTGATGTTAGGGAAAGGTAATCTAATCTGTTAGCTTCAGGTGAGCAGCCTGAGAAAGGCAATGTTTGTCTATAAACATGTGTCTATGCTACAGCTTCTGCTCTTTAGTCACATACACTTGCTCAGTGGTCCATGAAATGAACATTACTTTTACTACAAAAAGAATAATCGAGCAAGCTAAAGCTAACATACAAAATAATACAATTAAATAATTATACAAACACTTAAATATTATACATACGCACCACATTCACAAAGAAAAGTATTCATCAAGAAAGCAACAAACTTACAACTATATAAATTTAAAGCACAGAAAGCCATTCAACCCATCATGTCTGTGCTCCTTTTTTAAATGTGGAGTCCTGTAGCTTAGTGGTTAGAGCACTTGCTTTACAAATGAAAGACCTGAGTTCAATTTCAGGTAGGACAAAACATTGGGCAAGTTTCCTTACTCCACACGCCTAATGATAAATAATCTCTCAAAAAAACAATAAAGAAGTGGGTATTTCAATCCACAAATGCTTATGGGACACTACAGTGCGCAATTGGCTGCCATGCTTCCCCCACCGCCAATTTACAGTCTATTCTGTGAAGCGCTTTGAGACATCTAGAAGACATGAAAAGCACTATATCAAATGCAAGGATTATTATTATTTAACAGCAATCTTTACTGTGACATTTACCTACCCTTTCACCACTCCCTGTAGTTCACTCCTTTTTAGATATTATCTAAACATCAGGATCCAACACATGAACAACTATCTGGCACAACTTGACATAGAAATACTCAATTCATCCAACTCATTAAACTAATTCCTTGCCCAGTTCATTCTAATCCTAATCTATTGTGATCACTACAGATTTGGATGCGTGACCAAAAAGGTCTGAGTTTGGGAACAAAGAAGACAAGTCTAACCGATCTTGAAAAAAAAAGAGATATTCTACAATCAACACAAATTGTACTACGTTTTTTAAAAAAAGTTGATTCCTAATTACAGCCACTGTATCAATCTGATTAATTAAATGTACTGAACTGTACTACACATGTCTTGCTCTGAACTGTACTACTCATGTCTTATGTTTTTGTGATTTTACAATGTCTTATGGTTTTATATACTTTTCTGCTAACATGCTATTTATGCCGAAGGCTGCGCAAGATTGATACAAAAGTAAGGGATTTACAACTTGCTAAATTAATACAGGTGTAGTTTGGTTGTGAGAGATCGAAAATTGTATTTTCTCACTCTCAAGATGGGGTCTGTTGGGATATGAGGTACTGTATTAAAAATTATAATTAGTTCCAATCCAGCACCAATTAAAACAATCTATCCACAACACAGGCATGGTCAGCAACCTTGAGCAAAAGGGAGAGAAACAACTTGTCTACACAAAGCACCAGGTGCACATTCCCCTGCGCTGAGACAACCTTGGGTACTGGTCCATGCCAATTATCCAAGGAGCGCAATAACATCAGGAGCTTCTAGGATAAATAAAGAATTGAAGGAGAGCGGCTCGAGATATAGATAGAGACAGAGGATTCAATTAACAGAGGCACAAAGGATTGTACTCATTTGGGAAATTGCCAAGTGAGTAGCAGGAGAGCCATCTCAAGGTCTGGGAAAAGAAGGGAGGCAAACAACTCCCTACAACTCTGGCCTTTAGATTGTCTGTTTTGACATCGCTTCTGGACAATGTCCAAGTGATCAACTGGCTGAGTTAGTTATGGTGGAGAAGTATAAAGAAGGAAAGTTAGAAGGAGTGAGTATTGTGAGAAGCCTGAACCTGACTTATGGAGTAACAGCCTGAATCCAGCATTGTATTCTACATAGAACTGGTAGTATGATTCTTTTATTCTATCATTCTAAAACTGCTTATAATCATTAAATTGCTATACCTTTATTAAGGATTGTTGGGTCATTATTTTGAACTCTCGGGATCGGAAATCCCAACAAAGAGACCTAGGTTCCTGACTGGCTTGTTGAAGTCGAGTGTGCAACCATGGAGGTTGATGCTACTGGTGCCTGATGAGTGAAGGCGCTGGCGTGAGCCAATCAGTTGGGGCTCTGTCCTGTTAACATTCAACTGTAGAAAGTTAGCTCTCATCCAGGACTTGATGTCTGCTTACTGTCCTGTCTATCAGGACAGTTGTAATCCTGGAGTCAAGGGTAGTGGCAGAAAGGGATTAAGGGATATGGGGATAAGGTGGGTAGGTGGAGTTAGAACAGAAGACCAGCCATGATCTGAGAGGAGAGAGGTGAGGATGGGGTCAAGGGAGCAGGTGGTGGGTTTCATTTTACGGAAGAGAGCAGAGAGGGCAGGGAGAGAGATAGGGTTGAAGGTACATAGTGGGGGGTTGGAGCGAGGTGGATCCTTGGGGAGAGGTAGTGGGGAGGTAGTGGAGGACGGGGTAGAGTTGGCTGAATGGATCCCCTCAATTTTTGATTTGAGGGAGTCCAGCATCTCCTTGCAGTTGGAATTGGATAGGATAGGTGATGCGTGGGAGGGTGGGCAGAGGAGACGGTTAGTGGTGGAGAAAAAGAGCCTGGGGTTGTCGTTTGCCTCCAAGATTAATTTGGAGCAATAGGAGGGCATGGCAGAGGCTAGGGTGGAGTGGTAGGCCTTGGTGTGACCTAGCCAAATGTGCCGGTGGACCGTTAATTTTGATTTGGTCCAGGCTAGTTTGGCGGCTCACTCTTGCGCCTTAAGGGTTCGGAGGTGGCTGGTGTACCAGGGGAATTTACATGAATAAGAGGCAGTTTGGGAGGTGGGAGCAAGGAAGTTCAGGTTGGAGGAAAGGATAGAGAGGATGGTAGTTCATTTAAATGAGGACCAGGAGTTCTGATGACTCAAGGGAGGCAGAGAGGGAGTGGGAAGATACATTTTTTTTAGATAAATTTTTCCACGGGCAATAGGTGATAATAGAGAATTGAGTAAGGGGAAGGGGTATTAAGGGAGATGAAATGGTGATCAGCCTGTCATGATCTATATTGTCTTGCACCTTTAGAACCTTAAAGACAGTAATCATGTCCCATTTCAATCTTCTCTTTTCCAGCGTGAACATGCCCAATTGACTTAGTCGCTCCTCATAGTCCAGTCCCTCCATTCTCTCAATCATTTTGGTTGCCCTCCTTTGTATCTTCTTGATTTCTCCAATATCCTTTTTGTATTGTGCACAGTACTCTAAGTATGGTCTCACCAATGATTTATACAGTGTCACGGTTACCCCCCTATCTTGGCTTGCTATTGACCTTTTGATATATCCCAACATCTGGTTTGCTCTACTCACTGCCATTGTTGGTAGAGATTCAATTTATTGTCAATCAGGACTCCCAGATCCTTTTCATTTTCCATACATATATCTGCCCAATTTCCAAGTATGTTCAAATCCTCCTGTAACCCATCTTGTTCAGCTTCACAATCCACCACCTTCATTCACTTGATGTAATCTACAAATTTAGCCACTGTGCTTGTGACTGGCATTGCTTGTGCTAATTCCAGATCATTTATAAAACTATTAAATAAAAGAGATCCTAAAAAAGACCCTTGTAGTAACATTTTCCGAGTCTGATGACATTCCCTGTACCACCACTCTCTGGGTTCTTCCAGTCAACCAGTTGAGTATCCGTTCTAATATACCTCCATTGATGCACTTTTTTTATTTTCAGTATCAGCCTCTCAAGAGGAGCTGTATCAAAGGCCTTACTAAAATCCAAATAAACAACATCCACAACCTTACCCTTATCAAGCTCCCTTGTCACAAAGAAAATGCGTAAATTAAATTGGCAAGATCTCCCTGACATAAATCTATAACGCGTATCATTTATGATTTTAATTTGGTCCAAATACGACATGAGTTTATCCTTGATAAGAGTCTCCATAATTTTGCCTTCAAACTTATTGATCCATTTAAGTTTCCTGGATCACTTTTGTTACCTATCTTAAAAATAGGAGTAACATCTGCCTATCCGCACTGGCACCTCTCCAGTATCTGGTGATCTTTGAAAGATTTGTGCCAGCGTTTCTGTGACTTCCTTGTTTAGTACCTTAATGATCCTCGAATGCAATTTATCTGGCCCCTGAGATTTATTTACCCTACAGCTGTTTGGTAACCTTCAGTATCTTAAAGACGGTAATTATATTGTCCCTCAACATTCTCTTCTCCAATGTGAACATGTCTAGATTTACCTAATCACTCTTCATTGTCTAGTCCCTCCATCCCCTTAATCATTTTGGTTGCCCTCCTCTGTATCCTCTCAATGGCTTTTTATATTGTGGTTACCAGAATTGCACAAAATATTCCAAGTGCGGTGGTACCAGTGATTATCACCAGTGCATCACTAACATATGTCAGTGATAAGCAAAAGCTTTGGGATCAGATTATTGAGTTGCACTACCAAACTTGCCAGACATTCTGCAAGACCTATTACCCATTAAATATAAAACAGAAGGAGCACGGTCTGTGAGGTACAGCAAGAAGGCACAACATTTTACTTACCCAGTCCAGGGTTTTAGCTCTCAGGTTCTGTCTGTGGAACACATGCCAACTTTTATTTAATGTCTGGCATTGCCCTGTTCCCAGCTCACCAGGTGCCAGAGCCAATCACCCTGTCCTCTAATGCACGGTAACAGCATAGTTGTGCAGAGTGAGTATGGAGTATTCCGTGAAGTCCAGAATTGTGCCCAACAGGAAGAACTCTGAATACTCTGAAATAATGATGGAAGTGCAACTCTGTGATTAAAAACAGTGGCTGTCAGGAGCAACCAAGTGCTGGCTTTGTGTTTCACGGATGATTCTTTCTGAATCCAGACTTACTAGCCATGAGAAAACAGCATCCAGACTGAATTTTCACTCAATGTTGTCCGTTGTTTGCATAAAGGAGACTCACATCAATCCCACTGGGTGATTGTTTGTACTTAGGAGGAGCCAGGTTTTTACTTTGTAGGCATGCTCTCTTCAGCTGCTGTGTCCAGCCTGTTTGAGGTTTATTATAAGTGATGTCTTTGAGAGGATACAAGCAAACACTGACACAGCAACAGGCTGTTGCTACATTACAACGTGAAATGGCAGCGTTGCAGCCTCTGGGTCAATTGTCAACTTCAATGAACCCAACGTATAGGAAGCTTTAGCCTCATAAGATAGCATTTTCCACAGATTCATATTTCACTTACTCCTATTACAAATGGCAGCTAGGTGCAGAAATAGGATTAACTTTCAGTGTGTGCTTCTCTGTGTGTGTATGCATGTGCAAAGTGTGCATATACTGTTGAGTGCAGTGTGTGTATGTGTGCATATGAATGTATTGGTTGTGTATACTGTGTGTGTAATTTACACCTTTCTAGTTTGCATAGTTGAATCTCCCAAGTCCCTGCAAATGTTTGGTGATAACATTACTAGCAATTTCATCTTTTTGTGTGAACAGTGCTTCTGAGACTGACAGCTAAGGTTGGAACACACACATGCACACATGCATCATTCAGCGCCTAGCAACCGAGGAGTTCAAGCTGGCTCACTCGCCCTCCGTAGTCAGGGTTTGTTTGTGGGCCGGTGCTGACCGGGTAGCTGGGTTCTCAGTTGTTTTTTGAAGGGGTGTGAGGCGTTGCACAGCCAGTGACAAAGTGAATGGACGATGTGTAATGGAAGTTCAGTTACTGCAGGAAACATTCCTCCCATTCTGCAGCCAATTTAATAGATCCTGTTTATACTCTTCATTTTTCTCTGGCACATCAATCAGTAAACATTCACAGTATTTATATTTGATTTCCTTTTTTTTGACAACAAGAAGTTATAATCCAAATTATAATACAAATATAGTATTATTATAATCCTTATAAATACCATGTGAAATACAGAGCAAGAGAACAGCTGGAAAGCAAGGGAAAAGATGAGGGGAAACAAAGAAGAGAACAGAGCCACTGGGGCGGGCTAACCACTCACCACTGAGCTCCTGTAGTGGTTAGAGCTCAGTGGTTAGAGCATGACAAGTGTGAGACCTGTGTTCGAATCCAGGCAGACCAGGGTGAAACCTTGGGCAAGTTTCCTTGCTCCACATGCCTAATAATAATCCATCCAAAAAACCCCCCACAATAATAAAAAAGTTGGTAATTTCAATCCACGACTGTTTGTGGGACGCTGCTGTGCACAATTGGCTGCAGTGTTTCTCCCACAAATATACAGTCAATTCACTTTACAGAATATTCTGCGAAGTGCTTTGAGACATTAATAAGATGTGAAAAGCTCTATATCAAATGCAAGGATTATTATATTATTTTTATAACAAGAAAAAATTATAGAAGTCATAATACAATAATAATCCTTGCATTTGATATAGTGCTTTTTACGTCTTTTTACGTCTTCTAGAATCCTAAAATACTTCACAGAATATACTGTGAAGTGAATTGTCTGTATATTTGTGGGCAAAATGCGTACACAGCTCTAACCACTGAGCTAAAGAAAGGGATAAGGACAAGAGAAAATAAAAAGATTGAAAGATGGAGAGAATGGGAGAGAGTGAGAACAAGAGAAGATGCACAACATCGCCAGAGAGTGATTATTTGTTTAGTTTCCTGATTATGTGGAGTAAACATTCCAGTTGCAAACTATGCTCCAGTACAGCAATGGGTGTGAGGGAGGGAGCCTGTCAGCAGGACAGGAGGCACACTAACCACAGAATCTGTTTAACCCAGTGCAGGTCATCTGTTCCCAGCAATCCTGCAGCATTGCTGGGAAATAAATGTGTTTAGGTATTAAACAAAACAGTCATAAACCATTGTAAGGAAAAGGCAATAAAAGCCACTCTCCCAGGACCACAGTGGCTTCAATCAAATACAAATGCAAATGATGCTCATCCCACACATTGCTCACACAGATCATAGTGGTGGGGGTGGGGGGGGCACAGAAACCCTCCACTGAATGGTAGATTACAAAGGGAAAATCCAGGAGCTCTGAGAATGGGTGGCCACTGTAATAGCGGTCAAGATGGATGAGCCTCCCAGTCACAAGGGCAGAAGCGGCCTGTAGTGAGGTTATTGGCAGGGCAATAGCTGCGGACCTCTCCTTGGCTGAGTATTTCACTGTTGTCTTGGAAATTGTAGGCCCATAAATTGGTTTACTACAAACTTGCCTTTGTGATAGACTCAGTGACTTAGTTACGACCCAGCTACTGAACTTTACAGCTTGACATTACAGTGACTCCTAACTGCTGCCATTTTTCATCTGTACCTTTTGAAAAAGACAGTTTCTAAGATTGTACATAGTGTTAGTAATAAAATCAAAGCAACAAGAAGCAATGACTCCTCAGTCAGGCTTCACCAATGCTACATTGTCCAAAAAATGAATTCCCCATGTATAATGTTCCTCTTCCCTGCAGAAACTCTCCCTGCTAGATTTCAATCTTACAACAATCTGTGATGGGCTGCACTGGGTGACCCACTGCTCCTAATTTTCTCTCGGGAATGTCCATTTTCCACCTGATTTCCATCCTCCCATTCCCAGCTGGACAAAAATAGGAGCGTATGTGGGTGCAGGTTATTGATGCCTTTCGCAGTCTGATATTGTTTCCGACACCCTTGAGGCATCAGAATTGGTGACACTGACCTGTAATACTCTGCTGGGGTGATTGGGGTGGGGGGGCTGGTCAGATATACGGAGAATAACTAACAGGTTATTATTGCCCCCTGAGCACAAGATAGGGGAGGATTCTGACGCCTCTTCTTTTAACACCTTTCCTGTGGAACTTCCATGAACTAGATTATCAATTGCAACCACATTTCAAACCAATGTTTAAATGTTGCTGGATGCTATTGTTGGGAACTGCTTCACACTGTTGGGTTCAGTAAGTGCTACTTGTGTAACTCACAATGTCAGGTCACAGGATCACATCTTCTAGACACCTCAAAGCGCTTCATAGAATATTCTGTAAAGTGAATTGACTATATTTTGTGGGTAAAACGCGGCAGCCAATTACGCACAGCAGTGGGCCCACAAACACGAGTGGATTGAGTGATCAAATTATTACTTTTTTATTACTTATTTTGAAGGGATTATTAACTCCAGAAAAATGATCTGCCAATCGACTAACAACTGGGTTCCTATTTACTGCTGGGTAATCAGAGGTGTATGGAATAAGGAAACCTACCTAATGTTTTGTCCTGCCAGTAACCTATGGAATGCCATCCCTCAATCCCTCCGTTTCGTTTCTTCCCTTTCCTCTTTCAAGGCCAGTTTGAAGACTTTCCTCTTCGATCGTGCCTTTTGTTCCACCCCGAACTTTTCGACCTCCCCTTCGTGTTTCACCCCTTCCCAAACACTCCCCTCTCAGCTCGGGTCACACGCCTCCTGTTCAGCGCCTTGGGACGTCCTCCCGACGTGAAAGGCGCTCTATAAATGTAATTTGTTGTTGTTGTTGTTGTAATCAAACCCGAGTCCACTTGTTTGCGAGGCAAATGCTCTAACCATTAAACTACAGGACACCACTTCTGATTTAGATCGAAACATTAAAATGAACAGATATCAAGAGATAAAAGCAGTGACTCTGTATTAATCCGCTTGTCATGTATTTTGCCATTGTTTAATATTTAAAGTATTCATTCTCCACAATGAATTAGTGATACATGGAGGGTGTGATAGAAGAACAGGGTTCCACAGTTTCAGGTCTTAGTGGCTGAATGTGCAGCCACTGATGGTGGAACGGAAGGTGCGAAGGATATGCAAAGACTGGAGCCATCTGAGTGGAGGCAGTGGGTATTGGGTTGGGGTGGAGGGGCTAAGCAAGTTGGAGAGGCAGGGAGATGCCAGAGCATGAAGGGATTTATAAACCTAGAGAGAGAGAGAGATATCTGTTGCTAGATTTGTTCTTCCAAACCCCTTGTGCTTTATTGTGCACATCTAATGTTCAGTGGCCTTTGGGCTTTCCTTTTGCAGGGGGTGATGTTGCTAGGATTTGTGAGGATCTTGAAATCAATCTGTTTGGTGATAGGGAGCCAGTGGAGCCTGGCAAGAACTGGTGTGATGAGGGAACAACAACAACAAAATTACATTTCTAGAGCACCTTTCATGTCGGGAGGACGTCCCAAAAGATACAGAGTACAGAAGGGTTAGTATGCAGGCGGCAGAGTTTGTGATCAGCTCGATTTGGTGGAGCTGGGAGACCGGCAGAGAAGGTGTTTGAGAAGTGGAGTCGGAAGGTGACGAACACATGTGCTATCACCAAGATGTGGCATTCGCTTTGTGTTCACAATCTCCCCACCACAACAGGTATGTGATTGGGATTTTATCTGTAATTGCATCTTAAGAATTAACTTACGTCTTGTGATGAAAATCTCTTCTGTCTGTAGAATACAAACTCTGAAAAATAATATAAAAATATACATCAATTAATTTTGGTGAGGCCCAACCCATCCAACTGTCCAAACTGTCATGGAGGTACAGGTCTTATAATGGAATGTCAACATCATATAAATTAATAATACACGCATAACACCCACAACACTGAAACACCTCCAAACATTTCACAGCTAACCGTAGACAAATGTAGTGATTTGGGGGTATGAGAAACAATGCTAGGAGATTACACAATCACAGCCAGAAACAGCACACACAGTGATGGGGGAGCACAGACAATGATGGGGGAGCACAGAGAGAGATATCTGTTGCTAGATTTGTTCTTCCAAACCCCTTGTGCTTTATTGTGCACATCTAATGTTCAGTGGCCTTTGGGCTTTCCTTTTGCAGGAGGTGATGTTGCTAGGAAACTATTACAGAGCGACACAACATTCCGAGGGAATGTAAACCATCAAGGAAAATAAAACTTAGTGAGGCTTCAGGCCCTGACTTCCTCAACTGAACAAATGTGGCACAAAAAAGATATAAAACCTGTCAACAAGAACAGAGATAGACACACATGTAGAGAGAGAGAGAGAGAAGTAGAGAAGTAAAGATGAAGGAGAGGGACACAAATGAGGAAGAGGTGTAGATGAGGAGGGCACAACAAGAGAAATGTACACCTACAGAGACTCTGTATCTAATCCAAACTACAGTTAGCTTTGGAATTCCCAATGTTCTCCATCTGTAGGTACCAGCCACCCGGCTCAGTTAGTAACATTTGTGTTTCCAAGTCAAATTTTGCCAGGGATATTCTGTCTAGGATGAAAAAGAAGAAGACGGCGTACGACAATTAGAAGATGTAAGATACTGAGGATAGCAAAGCGCATTATAGAGAATGCAGGAGTGACCTTCAAAGAGTGATAAGACAGGCTAAAAGATCGCATGAGAAGAGGTTAGCGGATAACATAAAGGGGAATCCTAAAATAGTTTATAAGCACATAAAGGAAAAAAGGTTAGTTAAAGGTAGGGTGAGGCCAATCAAAGACAATGACGGCAATCTTTTTGTGGAGGCAGAGGGCATGGCTGATGTACTGAATGAGTACTTTGCATTTGTCTTCACAACGGAAATGGATGCCCCAAATGCCCCAGTATTGGATGAGAGGGTAGAGTAAATAGATCAGATTACCATAGACAGAGAGGAAGTTCTGAAAAGATTGACTGGGCTCAAAATTGATAAGTCACCAGGACCAGATGAGTTTCACCCAAGGTTGCTGTGGGAGAAACGGGTTCAAATAGCGTAAGGCTCTGGCCATTATATTTCAAACTTCATTGGACACAGGAGTGGTGCCAAGAGACTGGAGAGTGGCTAATGTTACCCCCCTCTACAAAAAGGGGCAGAAAGACAAACCCGGAAACTACAGGCCAGTCAGCCTTACTTGGGTAATAGGAAAACTACTGGAGACCATAATCCGGGACAGAATAAATCTCTACTTAGAGGAACACGAGGTAATTAGAGACGGCCAACATGGATTTGTTAAAGGTAAATCTTGCCTGCCAAATCCAATAGAATTTTTTGAAGAAGTGACTGCGAGGGTTGATGAGGGAAATGCAGTGGACGTTATTTACATGGATTTCAAAAAGGCTTTTGACACAGTACCGCATAAGAGATTAATTTAAAAAATGAGAGGCCCACATTAGGGTCCGTCGATATGGAAATTTTCCGATTTAGATATATCGATGGGCTCATATCGAGATATACCGAAATATCGATATTTTCGGGTTTTTCGCGCGCATTCGGGGTGCGCGCGCATTCAGGGCCTATCTCCTCAGGAGGTAAATATATTTATCTCTCTGTGTCTCTCACTCTCTCCATCTCTGTGTTTTTCTGTCTGTGTCTCTGTGTCTCTCTCCTCTCTCACATCCCCCCCATCTCTATCTATCTGTATATTATCACATACACCCCCACCCTCTCCCCCACCCCACCCCTGCCGCCGTCCCTCTCTCCTCCCCACCCCGCCGCCGTCCCTCTCTCCCCCACCCCCCACGCCTCTCTCCCCACCCAACCCCCCAGCCGTCTCTTTCCCCTCCCCCCCCCGCCGTCTCTCTCCCCCTCCCCCCCACCCAGCCGTCTCTCTCCCCCTCCCCCCCACCCAGCCGTCTCTCTCCCCCTCACCCAGCCGTCTCTCTCCCCCTCCCCACTCAGCCCTCTTTCTCCCCCTCCCCCCCAGCTGTCTCTCTACCCCTTCCCCCCCAGGTCGTCTCTCTCCCCCTCCCCCCCCCCAGCCGTCTCTCTCCCCCTCACACCCCCCCAGCCGTCTCTCCCCCCCACACCCCTTGCATACCTGTATATTGTATTCGAGGACTATGAATACAATATGGCGGCTTTGCACCTCGGTCTGTGCATTGTGTATAGAGATGAGCATTCTGGGTCTTGTAGTTCAGTGTGCGCGCATTCCGATTTTTTCCCTCGATATATCGATTTTTCGATATTTTTGAAATGCCTATATCGACGTATCGATATGAAACTATATCGGGTTTTAGCGATATATCGATTTATCGCCGGACCCTAGCCCACGGTATTAAGGGGACAGTGGCAGTTTGGATTAAGAACTGGCTGAGTGACAGAAAGCAGAGGGTGGTGGTTAATGGGTGTTTCTCGAAATGGAAGGAGGTGTGCAGCGGTGTCCCCCAGGGATCGGTATTGGGATCACTGCTCTTTCTAATATATATTAATGATCTGGACTTGGGCATAGAGAGCATTATTTCCAAGTTTGCAGATGATACAAAGTTAGTTAGAGTAGTAAATAGTGAGGAGGACTGTAACCAACTGCAAGCAGACATACACAGATTGGTGGAATGGGCTGACATGTGGCAGATGGATTTTAATGTGGATAAGTGTGAGGTGATACACTTAGGTAGGAAAAATGATAGGAGGCAATATAGTCTTGGTAGCTCAATCTTAAGGAGGGTGAACGTACAGAGAGATCTGGGTGTTCAAGTAAATGAATCATTAAAGGTAGCAGGGCAGGTAGATAAGACAGTAAAAAAGGCATTTGGTGTACTGAGCTTTATTAGTAGGGGCGTAGAGTATAAGAGTAGTGAGGTTAGGGTTAATCTATACAAAACACTGGTTACGCCTCAACTGGAGTACTGCATCCAGTTCTGGGCACCTTATTTCAGGAAGGACATTAAGGCACTGGAAAGGGTGCAGAGGAGATTCACGAGAATGATACCAGGAATGGGGAACCTTAGCTATGAGGACAGGATGGAGAAGTTAGGACTTTTCCCATTAAAGCAGAGAAGGTTAGGCAGGGACCTGATAGAGGTCTTCAAGATCATGAAAGGTTTTGACAGCTAGATAGGGAAAAGCTGTTTCCGCTGGTAGGTGTGTCTGTGACCTGTGGTCACAGTCTTAAGATATCTACCAAAAGAAGCAGAGGGGAGGTTAGAAGAAATGTTTTTACTCAGCGTGTTGTTCGAATTTGGAATGATCTGCCTGAAAGGGTAGTGAGGTCCGATTCGATAGCAGCTTTTAAGAGAGAACTAGATAGGTATCTGGGGAAGACGGGTTTGCAGGGTTATGGGGAGAAAGCTGGTGATTGGGGTTAATGAAAGTGACTCGGTCAAAGAGCCGGCACAGACTCGATGGGCCGAATGGCCTCCTTCTGTGCCGTAACATTCTATGATCAGCACTCGGCTGAAAGTTGTGCTCTTTAGAGGAATATACGCTCAGAGAGCACAGAGCGATGTACATTAGTAAATCAGTAAATCTTAGAGACCTGGCAGCCATGAGACAGAAGCCACACTCAGGCTTGTGAATCCCACTTCCTATAACTCAAACAATAAACTGTAGAATTACAAACAAGAAAAGCTGAACTACTGTCTAGACAGTGGTGGCTGCCTTTATGGTTGGCAAAAAACAAATAAATATTCTTGATTGAAGATTTCTTGATTTAAGCCTGATCAGGAGCACATTTACACAGTGGGAAATATTGATGCGTGTGATCAGACAAAACAAGAAATTTAATCTCATAAACTTGGTACTTTGTGCTATTCTGGATTGTTCCAAACAAGGGCATTCATGTTTCTGAGATTCCTTGGAATATGGCAGCTTCCGCATTGTCTATCCAACCGCACCCACACAGAGCTAGTAACGCTATCAGTGACTGAGTGAGTGGGGGCAGAGAGAGAGTGAGTGAACCAACGAAGAAGTAAGTGAGTGACAGTGACTCAGATTTTCTGCAACTTGTGCGTGTGTCACATATTCAAGGTGCGTGACACAATTTACATGGAGAAGCACAATCACTGCCGTGCACCCCCCCGCACCCCCCTCCAATATTGCTCAGCCTCTGTTTCTCAGCTAATACCAGTCACACGTGCCCTAGCCAGTCATTACTCTACATTTGACACAATATGTGTGGTGTATGGACTGCTGAACAAATTGTTATTTAACTGCCTCTCCAGAGAATTATTTATTGCGCTGCATAACCAGGGACACATTTACTCTGTCACTCAACTAATGTTCTTAAACAGGACAGTTTAATAATTTCCCGCAGCACTGAAATAAACATCTGTTTTGGGCTCATTAGGAGCTGGAAACAGAAACATTCAGAAGATTTTTCTTGACTTTATTTAAAGCATTAGAAATGGAAGATGTGGTAGTGAAGGTATGTCAGAATGGTTTAAGCTCTCCGAGGCGCAACCCTACATTAAGGGAGCTGTATAAGTACAAGTTGTTATTGTTGTTGTTACACACAGTAGATATGATGGGACTAGGATCTTGCACACACCATAGAACTGTGTCTGTACTGTCTCTTCGAAAGCACAATCCATTCAGTCCCATTTACCGGCCTTTTCCTCATACCCCAGCAAATGATTCCCTGTTCTATAACTGCCCATATCTGATCTGGGTGTGGGTGTGTTGGGGTAATGATGTGTGGTATGGGTAGCTCCCATTTCCCAAATTTCTTTGAGTAGTTAATATTGCTATTCTCATCATTGAATAGTTTCATTATTGTGCCAGATATCTTTGTATACAACCAGAAGGTACGCAGCTCACTGACCCTGCATCACTTTGATTGTTGATGTACAATATGGTATGAACATGTTGAAATGAAGTTTTTAAACAATCATTGTTAAAGCCTTTGAATCAGAGCAGTAGCTTAACCCAGCCACAGTAAGATCGTCAGCAAGGTAAACACAGGACTCCAACCCCTACACTCCACATACAGTCTGAATGTTTTCATTGCTCCTCTAATTAGATGTGTGAGAACAAAACTACAGTACAGTCCTGTTGGTTTACAATGCACAGAAACACATCTCAGTTAGACCAAGACAGCCCAGGCACACTGTGAAAAGGCATGACCAGAACAGGTAAAGATTATTGGAGTTCATGAACCACAGCATTACCTGTAGGAGGTGCACACAGCAAGCATCAACACAAGCTAGCAACATAGAATAATTAAACGTGCAGTCGCACAGTCATGAACAGGACACAGGGCCTGTGTTTACAGGCATCACAGGCTCTGTGTCTTGAATGTAATAGAACTCCAAATATTTAAGGGGCTGAAAAAAGGTCCCAAAACATTATATTTAATAGAAGTTGATGTGAAGAGAAGCTCTGTGCAATGAGCTGGCAACATGTCAGCTTGAGAGAGAAATGCAAATTTAAATGCATTATAGTCAGTGTAGCAAGGCTCCAGCTCTGCCCCTCACTGGTTACACACACAAGGCGAGATAGACAGACATCTGTGAACTATAGGGTAAAATGTGTGTAGAAATTGATGGCATTTTATCTGGTTACCAGGAGGAGTGGGAAATAGCAAGATTTAGAAAATGGAAATTGAAACAAGGCATGGACAGTCATTGCACTAAGTTACTAATCTTGGCTGTGGCAGCGGTGAGAGCGGGTCAGCGTCAGAATTAGGGATACTTGGGTCTCACATATGGGGTTGGATGGGTTCACAGAGAGAAAGACAAATGGTGAGTCTTAGTGAATGAGGATTGATTAGCTAATGACGTATAGCCTTGATAGGAGAGGTGACTTGAGGAAGAGATTCCAGTTAATGGCAAGTACATGTGCGTACAGGCAATCAATGATTCAAGGTATTGTGAGCTGGCTGCTGCTAGCAGTAGGTGTTCGATGTCTAGGTGAAACACAATGAAGAAATGTACATGAAGAAAGTAAACACATACAGAAAGGAGAGCACAGCAGCACAGCTTCGTGACTAACACACAATCCTTTCTAGTCTCAATAGATAACATCTTCCTCAGCAAAGCTCACTGTATTCAGCAATTGGATCAGGGACAAGGAACTGAAACTTTTAGAAAAATCTGCATTTGTAATACTTCAAAGAGACTCAGTAAGTGGCTGAGTGGGCCAAGCAGAGCACTATACAAGTCGAGTTTGACTTCTGAGTTTCAGAACTCAACTTCTGCTTGCCTTCTTTATTGCGGTCTCACAATCTGAGCATGAACCATGAGCTATCAAAGTTTCTGGGATCTTTTCAGCTTCTCCCTTGAATGGGACATGTTCTGTCCCATTCAAGGAGCACACGCCTCCTGATCTTAATAACAATAATAATAATAACTTCCTAAAAATAATACAAAATATTGCAGATGATGGAAATCTGAAACAAAAACAGAACTGGATTTTCCATAGGATCATCCTAGGATTTCCCAGTCAATTTGGTACATCACCTCCTTAAATGGTGCATGACATTAGTTTGACCAGATCTGAATTCATGCTGTCTATCAATTACAGTGTATTAGGTTTGTTTATACAGGTAATATTG
Organism: Hydrolagus colliei; assembly: GCA_035084275.1. NCBI lineage: Eukaryota > Metazoa > Chordata > Chondrichthyes > Chimaeriformes > Chimaeridae > Hydrolagus > Hydrolagus colliei. The sequence goes on along the minus strand of CM068760.1, from coordinate 12,146,192 downwards.
CAGTTACTCTCTGATGATTGACTCCATAATTTTTCCAATTATTGAGGTCAGGCTAACGGGTTTGTAATTGCCAGATAATGTCACCTTTCTTGAATATGGATTCTGAATAAATATACAGCTCACAGTCACATTGGCCTCGGGTATGACAGTATAATTGCTACTTTTACAGTTCAGATGAAAACTATTCAAACTGCTCATAGTTTCCAGCGACCACTTGGTTTCAACAGCGATGCAGTGGCCAAAGTGACAGAGCAGCAGCTCCCTCTGGTGGCTGACGCCCATCATCAACACTACCTGGAATTGCAACTCATAGAATCATAGAATCATAGAATTTTACGGCACAAAAGGAGGCCATTCGGCCCATCTAGTCTGTGCCGGCTCTTTGAAAAGAGTGATTCAATCCCACTGCCCTGCCCGCTCCCCATAGCCTAATAGACCCGTTCTCCCTAAATAAAGATCTAATTCCCTTTTAAAAGTTGTTATCGAATCAGCCTCCACCACCTTTTCAGGCAATGCATTCCAGATTCGAACAACTCGCTGAGTGAAAAAATTTCTCCTCAGCTCCCCTCTACTTCGCCTTGAAACTATTTTAAATCTGTGACCACGAGTCACAGATTCACCCACGAGTGGAAATAGTTTTTCTCTATTTGCCCTGTCGAAACCCCTCATGATCTTATAAACCTCTATTAGGTCTCCCCTCAATCTTCTCTGCTCCAGAGAGAATAACCCTAGCCTATCTAGCATCTCCTCATAGCTGAAGTCCCTCAATCCTGGCACCATCCTAGTAAATCTTCGTTGTACCCTTTCCAATGCCTTCACATGTATTGTGGTGACCAGAATTGAACACAGTATTCCAGCTGAGGCCTCACCAAAGTTCTATAGAGGTTAGTCAGCACTTCCTGACTTTTGTACTCTATACCCCTATTTATAAAGCCTAGTATCCCATATGCCTTCTTAACAGCCTTGTCTACCTGTCCTGCCACCTTCAACGAGTCACTAACACAAATCCCCAGGTCTCTCTGTTCCTTTACACCATTTAAAATTGTACTATCTAGCCTATATTGCCTCCCTTCATTTCTTCTCCCAAAATGCATCACCTCACACTTCTCTGCATTAAACTTCATCTGCCATGTGTCTGCCCACTTTACCAATTTGTCTATATCCTCTTGCAGATGGCTACTATCCTCCTCACTGTTTACTATTCTCCCTAACTTAGTGTCATCTGCAAACTTGGAAACTGTACTCCGTACACCCAAGTCCAGATCATTGATGTAGATTACAAACAGCAATGGTCCCAAAACCGATCCCTGTGGCACACCACTGCTCACTTCCCTCCAATCTGAAAAACAGCCGCTCACTACAACTCTCTGCTTTCTGTCTCGCAGCCAGTTGTGGATCCACGCTGCCACTGTTCCTTTTACGCCATGGGCCTTTAATTTCATAATAAGTCTCTCATGTGGCACTTTGTCAAATGCCTTTTGAAAGTCCATGTAAACTACATCAACTGCGCTACCATTATCCACCCATTCCGTTACCTCATCAAAAAATTCTATCAGATTTGTAAGGCAAGATTTGCCTTTAACAAATCCATGTTGACTGTCCTTTATTAGCCTATATCTTTCTAAGTGAAGATCTACCTTGTCCCTGATTATGGACTCTAGAAGTTTGCCCACTACTGACGTTAGACTGACTGGTCTGTAGTTACCAGGCTTGTCCTTCTGCCCCTTTTTATACAAGGGAGTAACATTAGCTATCCTCCAGTCCTCTGGCACGACCCCTGTGTCCAAGGAAGATTGAAAGATTGTGGCCAGAGTCCCTGCTATTTGCTCCCGTGCCTCACTTAGTAACCTAGGGTGCATCCCATCCGGACCAGGTGACTTATCCACCTTGAGCGACGTCAACCTTTTTAGCACTTCCTCTCTGGTTATAATTATTCTATCCATTTCTCCTACCCTCTCCTCTAATACCATGGCATTGGCTGTATCATTTTCTTTTGTGAAGACAGAGGCAAAGTACTCATTCGGTACATCAGCCATGCCCTCTGCCTCCACAATGAGATTTCCTCCCAGGTCCCTAATTGGCCCCACCCTCTCCTTGACCAACCTTTTACTCTTAATATGTTGGTAAAAAACCTTAGGGTTCCCCTTAATCGTACTCGCTAATTGTTTTTCATGCAGTCTCTTTGCCCCTCTAACTTCCTTTTTTAGTTCTATCCTACACTTCCTATATTCTGCTTTGTTCCCTTCTGAATTTTGAGCCTGACACTTATCATAAGCCTCTTTTTTTTGTTTTATTTTGGCCCCGATTTCCTTAGTCATCCAGGGAGGTTTGGATGCCTTACATTTCACCTTTGTGGGGATGCTTTTGACCTGTGCCTGAACTATCTCCTCTTTGAACGCTGCCCACTGCTCGTTAGTTGTCTTACCTGCCAATTTTTCTTTCCAATCCACCTTGGCTAGGTCCCACCTCAACTCATTGAAATTAGCCCTTTTCCAGTTGAGTGTCCTCACCTGTGATCGTTCCTTATCCCTTTCCATAATTATTCTGAATCTAACGATATTGTGGTCACTATTCCCTAGATGCTCACCTACAGAAACCTGTTGAACTTGCCCTACCTCATTTCCCAAAACTAGATCCAGCAATGCTTCTTTCCTCATTGGACTGGAAACATACTGATCAAGAAAGTTGTCCTGCACACACTTCAGGAATTCTTCTCCCTCCTTGCCCTTTACTCTACTATTCTGCCAGTCTATGTTGGGATAGTTGAAGTCACCCATTATCACTACTCTATTAGTTCTGCATTTCTCCATGATACGCTTGCAGATCTGCTTGTCTATCTCCTCCCCACTATTTGGTGGTCTATAGTATACCCCTAACAGTGTAACTGCACCTTTTTTATTCCTCATTTCTAACCAGATAGATTCGGTTTTTAGTCCTTCTTCCACCTCATTCCTTTCTAAGGCAGTCACTGAGTCCTTAACTAAAATTGCCACCCCGCCCCCTTTTCTCCCTTCTCTATCCCTCCTGAATACATTTTAACCAGGAATGTTCAACTCCCATTCCTGCCCATGCTGGAGCCAAGTCTCTGTTACTGCTATAACATCATATCGCCTCGCAGCAACCTGAGCCTGCAGCTCACCAATTTTATTTCTCAAACTTCGTGCATTTACATACATGCACTCTAAGGCACAAATTACTTCCTCTGCATTTTTCTCCCGTCTTACCTTTACCCCTGTCCTCTTTATTACCCCTCCCGTATTTGAACTACTGATCAGTTTCCCACCCTCAACCCCCGGGATTAGTTTAAACTCCCCCCCCACAAAACTCGACAACCTCCCTGCAAGGAGATTGGTTCCAGCCCTGTTCAGGTGTAACCCATCCATTTTGTACAGGTTCCACCTACCCCAGAATTGGTCCCAATGGTCTAGGAACCAGAAACCCTCCTTCCTACACCACTTCTCAAGCCATGCATTGATGTGCCTTATTCTAGCATTCTGGAACTGGCTTGCTCGAGGCACTGGAAGCAACCCAGAGATCACCACTCTCGAAGTTCCACTTTTTAGTTTACTCCCTAGTCTCTGGTACTCTCCCTGGAGCATCTCAGGTATTTTCCTCTCAACTTCATGGGTCCCAACATGGACCACCACAAGTGGATTTTCCCCTTCCCCTAGCAGAATTTCATGCACCCGCTCAGTCAAGTCTTCAACCCTGGCACCTGGTAGGCAACACACCTTCCGAGATTCGTGTTTCCGTTCACAAAAACTCATCTCTTTTAAGTCTGTCTGAAGATGATGCAAGCTCTTTTAAGGAACTTGTTTATGTTATGCGCCTGTCAAACTGGCAGCAGCACTGAATTCCAGAATTAGAGAAGAGACACAAAATAATTTTAGATAGGCTGCTAGAGACCACGAAAGAGATACCAGGACAGAGAGTCTGAGTGCAGTCATGAAGTAAACATCAAGCACCTTCCAAGGAATGCAACTATGGGCAGGCAATAAAAAAGGAAGAGAAAGTATGCGAGTTTCAATACCCAAGTTATTTATAACTTACTGAAGTAAATATCCAGAAAATATTGTACAGAAATGCTCCTGCCATCTTACAACCACATTCACACAAACCAAGCAGTGGTCTCCTATTCCAGCGCTGAGCTGAGCAGCAGTGTGAGCACAACAACTGGTCTCAGCAACTTCCCAACTGCCGAAGGCACTCCCCACCTACCCACTGAACTGGGGATAAAGACAACCCATGACTTCTCCTGGAAGCTCCTGTTGAGGATAGGAACGTTTGCGCAGCGATTAGAGTTAAATACCCTTTTCCTGCCCGGACTTCAATATAATGCCAGGTCACTTGGGTTAGGAAGTTGGGGAACTGACGGAAGTCTCTCCATCATGTGTCAATGGCCTCACAAGAGAAATGGGCAGACTACATATTATGAAAAACATCTATACAAGTCAATCTTATTTTTAGATATTAACAGGGCACATGGAGCAGATTCACATTCTGACACTGAATCCAGAACAGGTTTCAAATTAAGTCTGAATTCAAGAATTTTCTAAAGTTCTCCAAGACTTTAAATATGAAGCCAATGAGAGACTCTGAAATGAGATGTGTAACTGACGGCAGCGATGGACTTACATGCTTGTGCCTAAACTGGCTTTTGTCTCTTCCTGTCTTGCTGGTGGTTTTCTGTCTCTCCGGTTGCCGCAGAAACAAGCACTCATCAGCAGAGATGCTTTTCCTCAGTGTGGCTTTGCCTGAGTGTGCCCACAGCTCCAGCTGCTGCTTTGAGTCCTTCTCTTCTGCTGACACAGGCAAACCTTCGGTCTGCTCACCCAGTTGCCAGGCATCTGTGAGAAAAGAAACAATGAGATGAGCAACTGGCAATTGATAGCATCTTGATACCCTGGGGACTGTCAGCGCAGGTTCAGAGTGTTTCAGGAAACAACTCTGGTCAAAGTTTTGAATGACATTCTGAACATCTGCGACCAGGGCTCTCTCCTCTCTCTGACTCTTTGTCCTCTTCAATCGCTCTGCCCCCTTCAACACTGTCGACCACTGCAGCCTCCTACACAGTCTCTCAGCTCAATCTTCATGGGCCTGCCCTTGCCTGATTTGACTCTAACCAGCCAATTGTGCACAGCAGCGTCCCATAAACAGTCATGGATTGAAATGAACAATTTATTACTGGGTTTTTTGAGGGATTATTATCAGGCCTGTGGAGTAAGGAAACTTGCCCAAGGTTTTGCTCCACCTGCAATCGAACCCAGGCTTCTTGCTTGTAAGGTGAGTGTTCTAACCACTGAGCTACAGGACTTCAACATAATGCCAGATTTTAGGATTGACAGAAGTTGGGGAAGTCTCCATCATGTGTCAATGGCCTTATCAACAACAACAATTTAAACTTATAAAGCGCCTTTCACGTCGGGAGGACGTCCCAAGGCGCTGCACAGGAGGCGTGTGACCCGAGCTGAGAGGGGAGTGTTCGGGAAGGGGTGAAACACGTAGGGGAGGTCGAAAAATTAGGGGGGGAACAAAAGGCACGGTCGAAGAGGAAAGTCTTCAAACCGGCCTTGAAAGAGGAAAGGGAGGAAACAAGGCGGAGGGATTGGGGGATGGAATTCAATAGGGTGGGAGCGGAGAAGCTGAAACCGGCCTCCGATGGTGGGGCGGTTCGGGCGGGGGGCTTGGAGCAGGACAAGTCCTGCTGAACGGAGGGTCCGGGTGGGCTTGTAGGGGGAGAGTAAGTCGCATAAATAGGGTGGGGCAAGGCTGTGTAAGGCCTTGAAGGTGAGGACGAGGATCTTGAACTCGATCCTCTGGAGGATGGGGAGCCAGTGGAGACTGGCGAGGGTGGGGGTTATGTGGTCACGGAGGCGGGTGCGGGATAGTACACGGGCTGCAGAGTTTGGGATGAACTGCAGCCTGTGAATGGAGGAGCTGGGGAGGCCAACGAGGAGAGAATTTCCGTAGTCCAGCCGTGAGGTGATGTACGTGTGCACGAGTGTTTCGGCAGCGCGGGGGGTGAGATAATTGCGGAGCCTGGCAATGTTGCGCTGTTGTAAATAAGCGGTGCTGGTCAAGGCGCGGATGTGGGGGAGGAAGGAGAGTTTGGGGTCGAACGTGATGCCGAGGTTCCTGACTAGCTTTGTGAGGTGGAGAGTACAGCCTTGGATGTTGAGGCTGGCAGCGCCCGATGTGTGGAGGGGCTGGCTTGAACCAATCAGGAGGGCCTCGGTCTTGCTTACGTTCAATTGGAGGAAGTTGTCCCTCATCCAGGACTCGATGTCGGACAGACATGCTGTCAGAACATCAATGTTCTGGGGGTTGAGGGATGAGGCGAGAGGTATAGCTGGGTGTCGTCTGCATACATGTGGAAATTTACCCCGTGTTTGCGGATGACATCGCCCAGAGGGAGCGTGTAAATGGTGAAAAGGAGGGGGCCGAGGACAGAGCCCTGAGGGACGCCGTGAGAAACTGTGCAGGGGTTTGAGGAGAAACCGTTGGAAGATACAAAGTGTAAACGGTGGGTCAGGTAGGAATGGAACCAGTCAAGGACTGTGCCTTGAAGGTTGAGGTGGGAGGAAAGACGTTGGAGGAGGATGGTGTGATCGACTGTGTCGAACGCAGCAGACAGGTCAAGGAGGACGAGGAGGCAGAGGGAGCCCATGAGAGAAATGGGCAGACTACATATTATGAAAAACATCTAAATGAGTCAATCTTCTTCCTAGGTGTCTTGTTTGATCCTTAACTGTCTTTTCTCCACCACACCCATGCCATGAATTTGTGTTCCTGATCAACCAGGACCCGGTTACCCTGATCAGAGCTGAGGTTGCCAGGATGAACCAATAGTGAAGGCGGTGATGATCACATCTGAGATGGAAACCAAGATCTCCTGGCCTGGCCACCTCGGGATTACTGTATCACAGACTCAAGCTGTTTGTGTGTCAGGGATATTTAGTTGTTCAATTTATGCTGTGAGGGTATCTGGCTGGACTCTGGCTGTACACTTGCTGTGCATTTGTATGGAGCGGATGAATGAACAAAGTGCAGAGAGAGTGAGAGAGTAATGGTCAAATTGAGTCCTGTAGTGTATTTGTTATAATACCTTATCCCCCCAAATAATAATTCTGTCACTCAATGCACAACTGTTTGTGGGACACTACTGTGCGCAATTGGCTGCCGTATTTTGCCTTCAAAAGACACAGTCACTACACTTTACAGTACATCCAGTAAAGCACTTTGAGATGTCTACACGGCCTGATAAGGTGCTATATCAAATGCAAGGATTATTATTATTATGACCTACTCCACCTTCCCTCACCTATGTAACTTTGGCCCCCCCCTAAACACACCCTCCTCGCTGACACATCCCCTCCTCCCCCACACACCTGAACACACAGTGTTCTGGGCTCCAGACCTCTCGCGGGGGTGTGGGGAAGTGGCTCGAGTGGGTAATTGTCATTGTCTGGTGCCTGGCCGAGCCTGAGTTCCTGCGACAAATGCTTGGTAAATGCTGTACTATTCACATTAATACTTTTAGTATTTTAAACATAACTGCATGTTCAGGAAATATATGCCGATAGTTTTAATATGGGTTGTTTCACACAATGCATCTCTCAATACAATACAATACAAAATTACATTTATCAAGCACCTTTCATGTCAGGAGGATGTCCCAAGACACTAAATAGTCAGGAATTAGGAACCGAGCATGTCAGGTGTGGGGAGTTGGGAGCTTGGTGGGTAGGGAGGGTCGGAAGATGGCCGAAGGCATGGTCGAAGTGGAGAGCCTTGAGGCATGCGTTGAAGGAAGGATCTGCATTTTGTGGAGGGAAGATTTGGAGAGGCCAACAAGCAGGACTTTGGTTTCGATTGAGCCTGGTTGGAATGAAAGCATGCATGAGAGTTTCAGCAGTCTGAGAGATGAGGCAATGGCGGAGTCGGGCAATGTTGCGGAGATGGGGGTAGGCAGAACAGGTTATGTTGCATGTGGGGTTGAAAGAACAGTTGAGGGTTGAATGGGTGCCAAAGCACCCGATTGGCTTAGTGAGGTGGAGTATGCATCCTTAGATGCGGATGGTGCCAGTGCCTGAGGTGTGGAGGTGCTGATGGGAGCCAATCAAGAGGTCCTCAGTCTTGTTTACTTATGTTCAACTGTAGAAAGTGAGCCCTAATCTACGACTTGATGTCTGACAGGCAGTCTATCAAGACATCAGTAGTCCTGAGGGTGGAGACAGGAGCTGGAGGGGAAGCCATTATTAGCACTAATCAACCTTCCACAACACTGTGCAAAACGCCCTAAATTTGGGGGAAATATTTCCACACTTTTGTAGTGACCCAGCTTTAAAATCTGCAAACCTTCTGAATGCACGAGCAAGACGAAGCCACTGGGCCAGTTGTACCTGAAGCACCGTGTTAATCCCAGTTCTTTAATCCAATTTCCCTGCCTAACATAAATGAGAGAGGTTAGGACTGAGCAGCTTTATGGGAGAGAAGGCATGCGGCACAGGAGGCAAGCCACAAGGGATCAGGGAGCCCAGAGCTGCTCAATCTGCTGAGAGCAGAGATTCAAAATCAATCATAATCACCCTTGCATTTAATGTAGTTTGTTAACACGTTGTTGAGATGTCTCAATGTGCTTCCCAGGATGTACTGTAAAGTGGATTGACTGTATTTTGTGTACGATATGTGGCAGCTAATTGTGCAGAGCAATGCCCTACAAACAGCCATAAAATAGTAACCAATTCTTTATTTGGGGGAGATTATTATCTAGGACACTGGTGGAGAGAAATTCTCCTCTCTTTTTGAATAGTGCTATCGGATGCTTAACATTCACCTGAACAGGCAAGTGAGACCTCAGTCAAAAAGATGACACCTCTGGCAAGGCAACACCCCTCCCAACACTATCAGAGTGTCAGATAATATGGGGCTTGAACAACAACAACAAATTACTTTTGTTATAGTGCCTTTCACATCAGAAGAATGTCCCAAGGTAATGAGCCCACAACCATCTGCCTCGGGCGAGAGTGTGACCACTGCGCCCAGCTGACATTCAATGATGCAACTGCTCTAATTCAATGCTCGTATTCCTAAAGTATCTGCTATTAAATTATAATGTGGCTCCAAGATAGGCTCGTACCCAGCAACAATCAGAGACTGGAGACTGAGCTCTGCGCCACACATGGGCCAATGTTACCTGAGAGCAACAGAAACCCAACCCAAACACATTAACTATTTATTTTGACACCACAGCAACTGGACATAAACTTCAACACAGCTCACCAAATCCACAGTTGTATCTTGTCCTACTGCCTGGTACAAGGATGTGAAATTCAGTTAATCTAATCTGATTGTTGCAGAATCCAGCCCCCATGCCTTCCTTTTACAGCTTCAAGCCATTTGGTAAATGAATCACAAACATGTTAAATACCAATAATGGCTCCTTTCCCTGTCATTTAGTGGTCACCAAGGAAACTTCAGCCTAGCCAACGCATGAACTGCAAAACACTACAATGATTTCTTAGTGTACCCAGGACAGACCTGGCGAGCAAGCATCAAACAGATCATCTTCCTAATTTCACACTATTCCACCCAGGAATTCCAGGTTAGGTACAACATGGGTTAGACACAAAGTAAAGCAGCCTCTAAACAAAGTCTGTAGTGAAATCCCTGGGTCACATTACAATGTTTTGATGGGATAAGGTACTATATCAAATTTAAGGTATAACACAGGTTAGAAGCAGACTATAGCTGCCTCGGGATCTTCCTGCATTTCCTGCCTTTGTGCTCAGTCCTTTACCTGTATTATTATGTTGTGTGTGTTTACCTGTGTTATTCCAGTGCAGATCCCTGGGTATGGGGGGAAGGCGGCGTCTCTTTCCAGCAGAGCCCTCACATGGTGCTTTCTGCAGGACGCCTGGTAATGGAGAGCCCAGAGGAACAGAGGGTAAGGTGAGAAACTTCCTGGAGATCATCTTTCCTTCTGCTGATCTGATAAAGGTGACAGAGAAGCAAAATTTTGCAAAGGGCAACTGAAATGTTAATGTATGAGCATTGATCATAAGAACACATGTTAAAGGGACTTCTTTATAGTTGCGGAGACAACAAAATTTCATTTATAGAGTGCCTTTCATGTTGGGAGCACATCCCAAGGCGCTGAACAGTCAGGGTTCAGGACCCAAGCATGGGGGAGAGGCAGGGGAGGGGGCAGAGAGAGAGATGGGAGGGTGGCTGAAGGCACAATCGAAAAGGAGTGTCTTGAGGCTGGCCTTAAAGGAGGCAAAGGAGGAAGCGAGGCGAAGAGACTGTGGGATGGAGTTCCAGAGTTGCAGAGAGTCTGAAAGCCTGACCACCAATGGTAGGGCGGGTCGGGCATGGGATATGGAGCAGACCAGAGCAGATTCATAGGGGGTCAGCAGTTCAGAGAGATAGGAGGGGGCAAGGTCATGGAGGGACTTAAAAGTGAGGACGAGGATCTTGAATTCGATCCTCTGGGGGATGGGGAGTCAATGGAGCCGGGCGAGGGTGGGAGTGATGGGGTCGTTAAACCTGGTGCAGGGAGGACAAGAGCTTTAGAGTTTGGGATGATCTGCAGCTTGTGAATGGAAGAGGCGGGAAGATCGATGAGGAGGGAGTTTCCATAATCAATCCTTGATGTGACGAATGCCTGGTTGAGGGTTTCGACAGCCTGAGGGGTGAAGCAGTGGCGAATTCTGGCAATGCTACGGAGGTGGTGGAAGGCAGTGCTGGTCATGGCGCGTATGTGGGGGAGGAAGGACGGTTCAGGTTTAAATAAGATGCTCAGGTTGCTGACTGGCTTCATGAGATGGAGAGTGTAGCCGTGGATGTTGATGCTGTCAGTGCCTGAGGTGCAGAGGCGCTGACGTGAGTCAATCAGGAGGGCCACAGTCTTTCTGATGTTCAGCTGGAGAAAGTTGTCCCTCGTCCAGGATTCAATATTGGACAGGCAGGTAGTCAGGATGACCGTGGTCCTGGAGTTGAGGATGGAAGCGGAAAGGTAGAGTTGGGTGTCATCCGCATACACGTGGAAATTTACCCCATGTCTGTGGATGATGTCACCGAGTGGGAGCATGTAGAGGGTGAAGAGGAGGGGGCCAAGGACAGAGCTCTGAGGAATGCCTCACGAGACGGTGCGGGGGCTGGAGGAAAAGCTGTTGGCAGAGGCAGTATGAAAGATAGGACCGGAACCAGTCAAGGACAGATCCTTGAAGGTTGAGGTGGGAGGAGAGGTGGTGGAGGAGGACTGAATGGTCCACTGTGTCAGTTGCGGCGGATAGGGCGAGGAGGAAGAGGAGGCAGAGCCCTGGTCACAATGGTCAGGATATCATTTGTGACCTTGTCCAGAGCAGTCTATGCACTGTGGTCGCATGGAAGCCTGATTGGAGGGGCTGGTGGAGGGAGTGGGATGAGAAGAAAGAGCGAAGCTGAGAAGCAACGACTCTTTCAAGGACCTTGGGCAGAACTTGGAGATGTGCTGGTAACTGGTGAGCTGTGATAATAATATAACAAATACTTGCATTTGATATAGCGCTTTTCACATTTTATCGACGTCCCAAAGGCTTCATAGAATATAACAACAACAACAACAAATTAGACTTATAAAGCGCCTTTCACGTTGGGAGAACGTCCCAAGGTGCTGCACAGGAGGCGTGTGACCCGAGCTGGGAGGGAAGTGTTCGGGAAGCGGTAAAAGACGTGGGGGAGGTCAAAAGATTAGGGGGGAAACAAAAGGCATGGTCGAAAAGGAAAGTCTTCAAACCGGTCTTGAAAGAGGAAAGGGAAGAAACAAGGCAGAGGGATTGGGGGATGGAATTCCATAGGGTGGGAGCAGAGAAGCTGAAGGCCCGGCCTCCGATGGTGGGGCGGTTCGGGCGGGGGGCTTGGAGCAGGCCAAGTCCTGCTGAACGGAGGGTCCGGGTGGGCTTATAGGGGAAGAGTAAATCGGACAGGTAGGGCGGGGCAAGGCCGTGTAAGGCTTTGAAAACGAGGACAAGGATCTTGAACTCGATCCTCTGGAGGATGGGGAGCCAGTGGAGACGGGCGAGGGTGGGGGATATGTGGTCACGGAGGCGGGTGCGGGATAGTACACGGGCTGCAGAATTTTGGATGACCTGCAGCCTGTGAATGGAGGAGCTGGGGAGGCCGACGAGGAGAGAGTTTCCGTAGTCTAGCCGTGAGGTGATGTACGCGTGCACGAGTGTTTCGGCAGCGTGGGGGGTGAGGTAGTTGCGGAGCCTGGCAATGTTGCGCAGTTGGAAATAAGCGGTGCCGGTCAAGGCACGGATGTGGGGGAGGAAGGAGAGTTCATGGTCGAACGTGATGCCGAGGTTCCTGATTGGCTTTGTATATCCCCCTATCGCCCTATTCCTCTGGCTCCTTCCCCTCTTTCGAACAACTCACCCTCTCTCACTCCTCCCACAATTCTTTCAAAATCCTATTAGTTTATCGCCCCCCCAAACCCTCCCCCACTTTCATTTCAGACTTGTCTTCACTTTTAATTTCCCTTTGTGCCTCCTCTGATCGCCTTATTATTCTTGGCGATTTCAACCTCGATTTCACCCCCTCCTGCCCCATTTCCTCTGAATTTTCCTCTTTACTTTCGTCTTTCAACTTCTCCCTTCATATTAACACTGCCACCCACACCCACGGCCATCTGCTCGATCTGGTGATCACCCGAGGCCTCAACGTCTCTGGCGTCACCATCACAGACAAGGCCATTTCCGACCATTTTTTCCATTTCCTGCAACACCTCTATCCCTCCCCCCTCCACCTCCAAACCCACCACCATCTTCTACCGGCCCTGGAAGAAGATTCCCCCACAAACTTTCACCTCTGCCCTAGAAACCTCCGACCTCTTCCCACAATGGCATTCTTTTTGTACCGACCCATCCTCCGCCTCCACCGCCCTCCACAACACCCTCTCCACTACCCTCGACACCCTGGCCCCCCTCACCTCCAAAACCGTCTCCCATTCCCGATCATCACTGTGGTACACAACTCACCTCCATTCCCTCAAAAGCCAAGTGAGAGCAGTTGAACGCACCTGGCTCAAACCTGGCCTCACGGTCCACCGGCAAATCTGGCTGGACCGCATCAAATGTTACCGCTCCGCCCTAGCCACCGCCAAATCAGCCTTCTACTCCAGGATAATCCTGGAAGCGAAGGACAACCACCGCCTCCTCTTCGCCACCACCAACCAGCTCCTCCGCCACCCCCCCCCCCCCCACCTTACCTCGCAGATCCTCTCCTCCAACGTTCGTTGTGAGGAGATGCTGGATTTCCTCGAGTCCAAAATTGAGAAACTCCGCTCTGCAGTTTCCTCCCCCCACCACTCCTCCACTTCCGCGCCCTCATCAGCTACCTCAACACCTACTCACCCCCCATTTCACACTTTCAACCCCACCAACCCGCTTTCAGTCACAAAAATAATTACCTCCATGAAACCCACCACGTGCTCATTGGACCCCATCCCCACCCCCCTCCTCCGCACCCAGCTCCATTTGTTAGCCCCGCTCATTTCTGACACCATTAACCTTTCCCTCTCCTCAGGAACCGTCCCTACCTCCCTTAAAACAGCCACCATCACCCCTATCCTGAAGAAACCCTCCCTTGATGCGTCGCAACCATCAAGTTATCGACCCATCTCCAACCTCCCGTTTTTATCCAAGGTCCTTGAAAGAGTGGTTGCCTCCCAGCTCCGCTCTTTCCTTTCAAATCACTCACTTCTTGAACCCCTCCAATCAGGTTTCCGCCCTATCCACAGCACAGAAACTGCCCTGGTCAAGGTCACAAATGACATCCTAACCGCCTGTAACCAGGGCTCCCTCTGTCTCCTCATCCTCCTTGACCTGTCTGCTGCGTTCGACACAGTCGATCACACCATCCTCCTTCAACGTCTTTCCTCCCACCTCAACCTTCAAGGCACAGTCCTTGACTGGTTCCATTCTTATTTGACCCACCGTTTACATTTTGTTTCTTCCAACGGTTTTTCTTCAAACCCCCGCACAGTTTCCCACGGCATCCCTCAGGGCTCTGTCCTCGGTCCCCTTCTTTTCACCCTTTACACGCTCCCTCTGGGCGACGTCATCCGCAGACATGGGGTAAATTTCCACATGTATCCGGATGACACCCAGTTGTACCTTTCTGCCTCATCCCTCAACCCCCAGACCATCGATGTTCTGACAGCATGTCTGTCCGACATCGAGTCGTGGACGAGGGACAACTTTTTGCAATTGAACGTGAATAAGACTGAGGCCCTCCTGATTGGCTCAAGCCAGCGCCTCCGCACATCGGGCGCTGCCAGCCTCAACATCCAAGGTTGCACTCTCCACCTCACAAAGCCAGTCAGGAACCTCGGCATCATGTTCGATCAAAAACTTTCCTTCCTACCCCACATCCGCGCCTTGACCGGCACCGCCTATTTCCATCTGCGCAACATTGCCAGGCTCCGCAACTATCTTACCCCCCGCGCTGCCGAAACACTCGTGCACGCATACATCACCTCACGGCTGGACTACGGAAATTCTCTCCTCGTCGGCCTCCCCAGTTCCTCCATTCATAGGCTGCAGGCCATCCAAAACTCTGCAGCCCGTGTACTATCCCGCACCCGCCTCCGCGACCACATAACCCCCACCCTCGCCCGTCTCCACTGGCTCCCCATCCTCCAGAGGATCGAGTTTAAGATCCTCGTCCTCACCTACAAGGCTTTTCACGGCCTTGCCCCATCCTACTTAACCGATCTACTCTCCCCCTACACGCCCACCGTTCAACAGGACTTGGCCTGCTCCAAGCCCCCCGCCCGAACCGCCCCACCATCGGAGGCCGGGCCTTCAGTTTCTCCGCTCCCACCTTATGGAATGCCATCCCTCAATCCCTCCGTTTCGTTTCTTCCCTTTCCTCTTTCAAGGCCGGTTTGAAGACTTTCCTCTTCGATCGTGCCTTTTGTTCCACCCCGAACTCTTTTACCTCCCCTTCGTGTTTCACCCCTTCCCAAACACTCCCCTCCCAGCTCGGGTCACACGCCTCCTGTTCAGCGCCTCGGGACATCCTCCCGACGTGAAAGGCGCTCTATAAATGTAAATTGTTGTTGTTGTTGTTGTTATACTGTAAAGTGAATTGATTGTATATATTTGTGGGCGAATCGCGGCTGCCAATTGCGCACAGCAGTGTCCCACAAACAGTTGTGGATTGAAATGACCAATTTTATTATTGTCTTTTTTTGGGAGAGGGATTACTATAAGGTATATGTGTGTGTGTTGAATAAGGAAACTTGCCCAAGGTTTCGCCCTGACCTGCCTGGATTCGAGCAAAGGTCTCCCCAGCTTGCAAGACAAGTGCTCTAACCACTAAGCCACAGGAGCTCCTGATGCATCAAGGGAAGGTTTCTTCAGAGTGGAGGTGATAGTGGCTGTTTTGAGGGGGTGGGAACAATGCTAGATGAAAGGGACAGGTATATGGTGTTGGTGAGAAGTGGTGGAGCTGGGAGTTGAGAGGGGTGGGGATGGGGTCCAGGAGCTGGTGGGCTTCTTGGTGGATATGATGGTGATGACAGAGGATGGGGAGACAGGTTCGAAGGTGTGGAAAGAGGGGTAGGTAGAAGTCGGAGTGTGGGAGGGAGGTGGGGAGTGGGTGGAAGTTGGAAGGGTGGTGACAGCTGAGCAGAATCTCTCGATTTTGGACTCGAGGAAATCTAGCATCTCCTCGCAGTGGGAACTGGAGGAAAAGATCTGTGAGGCATGGCGAGGAGGGCTTAGGAGCAGTTGATGTTCGGGAATAGGAGCCTAGGTTTGTCCTTCATCTCCTGGAATAGACACCGCCTTTGACACCGTGGACCATGCAATCCACCTCCACCGCCTCTCCTCCCACCTCAACCTTCAAGGTTTTGTCCTCAACTGGTTTCGGTCCTACCATTCACACCGCCTTCACTTTGTCTCCTCCAACGGCTTTTCCTCCAGTCCCCGCACTGTCTCATACAGCATTCCTCACGGCTCTGTCCTTGGCCTCCTCTTCTTCACCCTCTACATGCTCCCCCTTGGTGACATTATCCTCAGACATGGGGTAAATTTCCACTTGTATGTAGATTTCACCCAACTCTTCCACCTTCGACTCCAGGTCTACTGATGTTCTGACTGCGTGTCTGTCTGACATTGAGTCCTGGACGAGGGACAACTTCCTTCAACTAAATGTCAACAAAACTGAGGCCCTCTTGATTGGCTCGTATCAGCGCATCTATACCTCAGGCGCTGGCAACATCAGCATCCAAGGTTGTAATCTCCATCTCTTGAAGCAAGGCAGGAATCTGGGCGTCTTGTTTGACCCTGAATTGTACTTCCTCCCCCAAATCCGCGCCATGACCGGTACTGCCTTCCACCAGCTCCGCAACATTGCCAGATTCCGCCACTGCCAGACTCCCCCGTGCCGCCGAAACACTTGTTCATGCATTCATCGACTATGGGAACTCTCTCCTCGTCGGCCTTCCCAGCTTCTCCCTTCACAAGCTGCAGAGTTCTGCAACTCTGCAGCTTTTGTACTCTCCCGCACTAGGCTCCATGACCATATCACTCCCACCCGTCTCCACTGGCTCCCCATCCCCCAGAGGATACAATTCAAGAACCTTGTCCTCACTTTCAAGGCCATTCACGGCCCCTCTTTCCCACTCTCCGTCCCCCTGCCTTTACCCCACCCCTTCTCCCCCTGCTCGGATCCCGACCTAACTGTTCAGCGCCTTGGGATGTCCTTCCGACATGAAAGGCATTCTATAAATGTACTTTTGTTGTTGCTGTTTTAGAAAGGCAATTTGTCGGAGGCCAGAGCGGTGCAGTACGTTTTGTTGTGATCCAGCCAGATATGCCCTGGGTTTCAGCCAAGTCCGTTCAGTGGCCCCTACCTGGCCCTGGAGCAAGTGGAGGTGGCTTGTGAACCAGGGTGAGATTCAACAGTAGGAGTCAGTTCAGGAGGTTGGGGGAATGGCATTGAGTGCAGTGGAGAGCGTGTTATGTAGCAGAGTAAATGCAGAGGATGGGTCGGTGTGGGAGGTGGGCCGAGGAGGAGGAGGACCAAAAAAACTAAATTACATTTCTAGAGCACCTTTCACGTTGGGAGGACATCCCAAGGCACTCTACATCAAGGTAGAAGATGGTAGTAGGTTTGGAGGCAATGGGGCAAGGGTAGAGGAATTGAGGGAGATTAAACGGGATCGCAGATGGTGACATCTGAGACATTGAGGCACTGGGTCATCACCGGGTCAAGCAGACGACTTATACCTGAGAGAAAACAGGCTCAACAAATAACTGACCAGAGCGAGTGTAGGCATGGGAGAAGCCAGGGTGGGTTGTTACAGGTCTGAGAGGAAGGAAGCCAGAAACCTTTTTAATTTGAAAAAATTCAACTTGTTATAAAACAAGACACAAATTTCACTTTGTGTAAATCAAAAAATAAACTGATAAATTCTGATTCATTGGGAAATGTGATCTCACTCATCACCTGTCTGTAAACAGTGTGCCACATGCTTACTGGGCAGGTTTTGAAAATATGATCAACATAGCAGAGAACAGTCCAAATTTAATCCCAAACCAAACTATTCCCTCCCAGATCCTCAGATCAGAGATCATCTCAGGGTTTCTCAGGTTCAATCCTATGTTTGCTTCTCCTTTACTGGAGAGAAGGCTGCAATCCATCCATACTGCATGATTTATAAAACACAAAAATGAAATGTATTTAATTATCAGTGGGATGGTATGTGCCATTTATAGAGCCTTGATCAGTGAAACTGAATCACCTTTAGAATTTCACTGTATGATTCTTCTTAAGCCAAAGAACTCCAAAAAGTTTTCACTGTACATTGCGCACAGTATCCCGATTAATTCCACGCTGCTTGCTCCATTATATGTCTCTACCTCTTTTATTGATATCTATCATAGAATATACTGTAAAGTGAATTGACTTTACAATTCAAAAATTCAAAAGCCAAGTGAAAGCAGTTGAACACACCTGGCTCAAACCTGGCCTCACGGTCCACCGGCAAATCTGGCTGGACCGCATCAAATTTTACCACTCCGCCCTAGCCACCGCCAAATCAGCCTTCTACTCCAGGATAATCCTGGAAGCGAAGGACAACCACCGCCTCCTCTTCGCCACCATCAACCAGCTCCTCCGCCCCCCCCCCCCGCCTCACCTCGCAGATCCTCTCCTCAAACGTTCGTTGTGAGGAGATGCTGGACTTCCTCAAGTCCAAAATAGAGAGAATCCGCTCTGCGGTTTCCTCCCCCCACCACTCCTCCACCTCCGCGCCCTCATCAGTTACCTCAACCCCTACTCATCCCCCATTTCACACTTTCAACCCCACCACCCCGTTTTCAGTCACAAAAATAATTATCTCCATGAAACCCACCACGTGCTCATTGGACCCCATCCCCACCCCCCTCCTGCGCACCCAGCTCCATTTTTTGGCCCCGCTCATTTCTGACACCATCAACCTTTCCCTCTCCTCAGGCACCGTCCCTACCTACCTTAAAACAGCCACCATCACCCCTATCCTGAAGAAACCCTCCCTTGATGCGTCGCAACCATCAAGCTATCGACCCATCTCCAACCTCCCGTTTTTATCCAAGGTCCTTGAAAGAGTGGTTGCCTCCCAGCTCCGCTCTTTCCTTTCAACTCACTCACTTTTTGAACTCCTCCAATCAGGTTTACGCCCAATTCACAGCACAGAAACTGCCCTGGTCAAGGTTACAAACGACATCCTAACCGTCTGTGACCAGGGCTCCCTCTGCCTCCACGTCCTCCTTGACTTGTCTGCTGCGTTCGACACAGTCGATCACACCATCCTCCTCCAACGTTTTTCCTCCCACCTCAACCTTCAAGGCACAGTCCTTGACTGGTTCCATTCCAACCTGACCCACCATTTACACTTTGTTTCTTCCAACGGTTTTTGTTCAAACCCCCGCACAGTTTCTCACGGCGTCCCTCAGGGCTCTGTCCTCGGTCCCCTCCTTTTCACCCTTTACACGCTCCCTCTGGGCGATGTCATCCGCAAACATGGGGTAAATTTCCACATGTATGCGGACGACACCCAGCTGTACCTTTCTGCCTCATCCCTCAACCCCCAGACCATCGATGTTCTGACAGCATGTCTGTCCGACATTGAGGCCTGGACGAGGGACAACTTCCTGCAACTGAACGTAAGACCGAGGCCCTCCTGATTGGCTCAAGCCAGCGCCTCCGCACATTGGGCACTGCCAGCCTCAACATCCAAGGCTGTGCTCTCCACCTCACAAAGCCAGTCAGGAACCTCGGCATCATGTTCGATCAAAAACTCTCCTTCCTCCCCCACATCCGTGCCTTGACCGGCACCGCTTATTTCCACCTGTGCAACATTGCCAGGCTCCGCAACTATCTCACCCCCCGCGCTGCCGAAACACTCGTGCACGCATACATCACCTCAAGGCTGGACTACGGAAACTCTCTCCTGGTCGGCCTCCCCAGTTCCTCCATTCACAGGCTGCAGGCCATC
This sequence comes from Hydrolagus colliei, assembly GCA_035084275.1. Taxonomy (NCBI): domain Eukaryota; kingdom Metazoa; phylum Chordata; class Chondrichthyes; order Chimaeriformes; family Chimaeridae; genus Hydrolagus; species Hydrolagus colliei. The sequence goes on along the minus strand of CM068760.1, from coordinate 12,126,661 downwards.
CAAAACTCTGCAGCCCGTGTATTATCCCGCACCCGCCTCCGCGACCATATAACCCCCACCCTCGCCCGTCTCCACTGGCTCCCCATCCTCCAGAGGATCGAGTTCAAGATCCTCGTCCTCACCTTCAAGGCCTTACACGGCCTTGCCCCGCCCTATTTAACCAATCTACTTTCCCCCTACAAGCCCACCCTCCGTTCAACAGGACTTGGCCTGCTCCAAGCCACCATCGGAGGCCGGGCCTTCAGTTTCTCCGCTCCCACCCTATGGAATGCCATCCCTCAATCCCTCCATCTCGTTTCTTCCCTTTCCTCTTTCAAGGCCGGTTTGAAGACTTTCCTCTTCCACACTGAATTTTTCGACCTCCCCTTCGTGTCTCACCCCTTCCCAAACACTCCCCTCTCAGCTCGAGTCACACGCCTCCTGTGCAGTGCCTTGGGACGTCCTCCCGACGTGAAAGGCGCTCTATAAATGTAATTTGTTGTTGTTGACTGTGGATTTTATGGATGAAACATGGCAGCCAATTCATAGAGCACAGAAGGAGGACATTTGGCCCATCGTGTCTGTGCCGGCTCTTTGAAAAGAGCTATTCAAATCATCCCCTCTCCCCCATTCTCTCCCCATAACCCAGCAAACCTGTACTCCCCAAATAACTGTCTACTTCTCTCTTAAAAGTTGTTATTGACACATCCCAGGCAGAATTTCATCACACTCTGGGGAGACACTAAAAACAAGAAACTGCAGCTAATGACATTGTAACCATTTCCTCAGTGATATGCAATAAATGTGCACAATCCTTTTAAAAAACAATAGATTTTTATATCATGGTCACAGTCTGCACAGCAACACACAATACAGACTTTGTGTATCCACAGCCACTGTACCTGCCCTCAGTCACCGTATAGCTCCGACTTTTCCATGATCCTTTCCTGTAAGTGCCAGGCTCTCTTCTCCATCTCCATTGAAAAAAACTAACAAGTTTCTCTAAAGGTAACATCACTTCTATCGAGCGAGACACACAAGGAGCAAGAGCACACAGAAATAGACAGAAAGAGAGAGACAAAGGCAGAGAAACACTGAGAAATACAGACAGGGAGAGATGGAAGATCATGGATACACAGAAATAGACAGAGAGATAGCAAAATAATAATACTTTGCATTGATGTAGGTTCTTTCAAATAAAAACAAACAACAAACCATTTTACAAAATGCAATTGATTAGAAATGAAGCAAATGTTACTTTTGCAAATGTGTCAATAAAAGTAAGAGAAATGGATAGAAAGTGATGGGGAGATTGAAAGAGAACAACCATTCAAGAAAATATTGGAATAGGTATTCCAATAGTCATAACTGCTGTAAATTTACTGCAGAATATACTCGATGGGCCAAGTTACCTCCTCTAACGGTGTAATTGTTAAGATTCTATGGTAAAGTATTCCTGAACATAACACTTAAGAAGCAGCATCTCAGGCTGGACTGTAAACATATCAACAGTGTGAGAGCGGGGACGGGAAGTACAATCAGAGGCACATCCCAACTTCCAGCTCAGCAAGCCACACTCCATCTGATCAGCAAATTGCAAAGTAATCAGATACCAGTTACATCTACATCAGCTCGTTCTTTTCAAACCCTCAGTTCATACCCAACAGTTCATACCCAACACGGTTGTACTGTGGCTGACCACGCGGCAGCGGCACTGAGCTCAGCACCTCGTGGTCTCAGTATAATATTGCTGTGCCTGTGCTGAAATCCCAAGGTTCTCGTCAAATCAAAGAACTACAAGGCCATTGTAGCTGTGCTATCTCTGAAACAGCTCTCCATTATGTGCAAGTCCTGCCTATTCTCATACATTATAATCTTTTTTCTTTTTCAAATATTCGTTTAATTCCCAATTAAAAGATACAATAACTCTCATGTACAGTACAGAGTAAGAAATATATTGCTTCTATACTCCCATTAACACTGTCTCATAGACAGTACAGAATAAGGAGTGTATTGTGCCCAGGTCTGATGTATCTCTGGTGGAAGGCATGTTGGGGAGATTAGGCTGAGCCTTGCTCTGTGTATCGGGTGTACAGGTACTCTCCCATTTCACTGTGTGTCAGACAGTCAGACGCCTCACACCGACCTGCAAGGTCCAGATCAGCACCGTGTAGTTCTAAACACTCTGGAATTCAATACAGTATTTCTCTCCCATGTCTACTTGTCTCCTAGTATAATTCTGTGAAACTATGGGGTACAAACTAATAATCCTTGCATTTGATATAGCGCCTTATTACGTTTTTGAGACGTCTCAAAGCGCTTCACACAATATACTGTTAAATAAATTGACTGTATATTTTGTTGGCCATACTTGGCAGTGAATTGCACATAGCAGTGTCTCACAAACAGTTGTGAGTTGACTGACCAAATAATTATTATTTTATTTTTCCAATTGACAAACCACTGGATTCCTACCTACTGCTAGGTAAACAAACCTCTGTGGGATAAGGAAACTTGCCCAACGATTCACCCTGACAGGAATCGAACCCACGTCCTCTTGCTTGCGAGGTGAGTGCTTGAACCGCTAAGCTACAGGACTCCAAAATGTAGATATTTGATTGCAGATTTGACTTTGGGCACAATGGCTCCATGGAGTCTTGCTCAGCCGCTGACATTGTTATTGCGACTCCATTGCATGCTGCATCACAGGATATCGAGTGAGTTAAATTGGGATCTCAGACATGTCACAATTAGTGATCGAAAAGAATGTCATCCACTGAAATCATTTGGCACAACAATTCAGCTAAAGTTGAAGGGAAATGGAGATAGGGAGAATCTCGCTGTGTGGCACAACGCAGGTGGGAGCAGCAGCCGCCATTAGCAGGAAGGGTACTCCGAGGGACAGTAACACACAGTACAAAAAAAAGATTGAAAAACTACTATGTGTATAATATCCTATATTTCACTGACACTTTCCAGTCACTGGGACTAGGTTTTAGATTTGCAACCATCCTTGGAGCAAAAGGTAACATTAGACTGAGCTGTGAGGAGCAATAAAAGCACAATGAGATTCCTGGGATCCTGATCTGTAGAATCCTGGAGCTCAGTGGTTAGAGCACTTACCTTAGAAGCATAAGACCTGTGTTCGAATCCAGGCAGGTCAGGGCGAAACCTTGGGCAAGTTTCCTTACTCCACATGCCTAATAATAATGCCTCAAAAAAAATTAATCGTTTCAATCCACAACTATTTGTGGGACGATGCTATGTGCAATTGGCTACCGTGTTTCGCCCATAAATATACAATTAATTCACTTTATAGTATATTCTGTGAAGCGCTTTGAGATGTCTAGATTAAATTAAATGTCTAGAAGACATGAAAAGTACTAAAATGTTGCAAGAATTATTATTATTATTATTATTATTATTAGCATCTGCTGGCTGCCCAGAAACTGTCACAGAAGCTGCAGATCTGGAACACTGCACCCCCACAATTAAAAGATTACACCAAATCAACTCAACTCTCAAAAAACATCACAAAAAGATTTTAAATCTACTTTTGTATTAAAACTAATTATATTAATTAATTAACTACTAGTAATAATGATCCTTGCATTTGATATAGCGCTTTTCACATCTTATTGATGTCTCAAAGCACTTCACAGAATGTACTGTAAAGTAAATTGACTATATTTGTAGGCGAAACGCGGCAGCCAATTGCACACAAACAGTCGTGGATTGAAATGACCAACTTATTATAGGTTTTTGGACGGATTATTATTAGGCCTGTGGAGTAAGGAAACTTGCCCAAGGTTTTGCCTGGATTCGAACACAGGTCTCACGCTTGTAAGGCACGAGTGCTCTAACCACTGAGCTACAGGAACTCTAATCCACACAATCATCAACAACAACAAAAACTTGTATTTATATAGTCAGACAGAAGCTGTTTTTCTCCAGTCCAGAGCACGCTCTCTGTATAAATGTTGTGGTGGGTTTTGAATGGAAAGTAATCATATTTTTAAAGAATGACTCATACTCCAAAACCCAAAGTTAGGACACTGTACGGTCTTTCTCTCCATCTCTTGAATTCAACTCCAAAGAAATCCATGTTACCACAGCGCTACCCAAAGGCTACAAAGAGCACTGCATACATTCCTGTGGCTGTGCAGGCAGCCAGCCCACTGAGAGATGTAATGGTAAACAGAAATATCTTCATAGCACACCATTCAACTCAAATGCATGAATCAATGGGCTTGTTAAAATATTTGCAAAATCTTTTATAATATGAAGATTTTATAATCTAAAAGATTCAGTCAAGTGAGAATATATGTAATTGTATTGCTGTTGGAGGAATGATTGAACTGGCTGAGCAGTCAGTCACAGCGCCTTCACCTCCTCCTCTCAATATTCCATCAGCTCCTCCCCAAATCTGCAATTAGGTTCCAGCCTGTAACTGCAAGATCAGTTAGTCTGTATATACACACCATCAATCCCTCGATAAGATTCCTGCCTTTTAATTTACTAATTGAATCTGTATTCTATATACAAACTTCAAATCTGACAAGGCCCCTCAATAATTGATGCAATTCACCTCAAACAAGATTTTCACTGTTTCAGTCTTGAATTGCCATTGAGATATCGTGCTGCTGTTTTATCACCTCTCCAGTGACATATTATGTAAGAGTTTAAAGATCAGAAGCAATCACAAGCGTCAATGCTTTGCAGTTAAAGACATTATGCAGGACCACCGGAAACAGCAACAAATAAACAATCATAATTTGTACTCCCACTGGTGCCTACCTGCCGAAATGATAGTGAAATGCTGTATGTTGGTCTGCTTTCCTGGCGACTCCGCGGTAAAACTGGTGTTGGTGTGCATAGCCAAGTCTCCAATTCGGCCAGTCTAACCTGGCTCAGCATCTGCAGCATCCTGCAAGGAAAACAAGGAATGACTGAGGGAGTGTCACACCATGCTGTGGCTTGGGACGTCCTCCCAATGTGAAAGGCGATCTATAAATGTAATTCAGTTGTTGTTCTGGACATGCACTAAGCATGAGAACATTTAGAACATAAGAAAATAAGAAATAGGAGCAGGAGTAGGCCATTCAGCCCATCGAGCCTGCCCCGCCATTCAATCATGGCTGATATTCTACTCTAACTCCAGCTACCTGCCTGATCCCCATACCCCTTATTCCCTTTATAAATGAGAAATCTATCTATCTCAGTCTTGAATATGTTCAAGGACTGAGCATCAACAGCCCTTTGGGGTAAAGGATTCCATACTTTCACCACCCTCTGAATGAAGAAGTTTTTTCTCAACTCTGTGTGAAAGAGCTGACCCCTAACTTTAAGACTGTGACCCCTGGTTTTAGTTTCTCCAACCAGGGGAAGCAATCTCCCACTATCTACTTTTTCATGCCACTTAATAATCTTATAGGTTTCTATAAGATTCCCTCTAATTCTTCTATATTCCAGAGAATATAGGCCCAAAATAATCAACCTATCATCATAACTCATTCCCCTCATTCCAGGTACTAACCTAGTAAACCTACGCTGCACTCCCTCCAAGGCAAATACATCCTTTCTTAAATATGGAGACCAACACGGCACACAGTACTCCAGGTGTGGTCTCACCAGGGCCCTATACAGCTGCAGCAACACTTCCCTACTCTTGTACTCTAAACCTTTCATAATGAAAGCTAACATACCGTTAGCCTTCCTAATTGCCTGCTGCACCTGCATACTACTGTCCAGCGATATACAGGTATAATTTTTCATATCGATATGCCTATATTGGAAATTCAAATATATCGATATATCAAAAAATTCAATATTAAAAAAAATCAATATATCATATATCGTGTCCGGCGATATATCGGTATATATCGGTATAAAACGAACTTTTTCAACTTACCTTGTCGCCGGCATTGCAAACCTCCTGGGCCTAGAGCACGGAATGCGCGCACACATCTGAATGCGCGCACGCGCTGTACAAAAAACCCCGGAGATATCAATATATCAGTATATATCGATATGAGCCAACCGATATATCGATATCGGAAAATTTCCATATCGACGGACCCTACTGCATACTAACCTTCTGTGTTTCGTGTACAAGGACATCCCTAGTTTTGTGTCATTAGCAAATTCAGATATATTCAGCTCAATGTCCTTATCTAAATCCTTGATGATGGTAATTAGCTGAGGCCCAAGGACTGATCCTTGTGGCACTCCACTAGTCACATCCCGCCAATCTGAGAAGGACCCGTTTATCCCTATTCTTTGTTTCCTACCCGTTAACCATTCCCTAATCCATGTTAATATGTTCCCCCCAATTCCGTGAGCCCCTATCTTTTGGATCAACGTTTTATGTGGCACCTTATCGAATGCCTTCTGGAAGTCCAAATAGACTACATCCACTGATTCACCCCTATCTAGTTTACTCGAAATATCCTCAAAAAATTCTGAGATTTATCAAACATGACTTTTGTAAAGCCATATTGACTTGGCCTAATTATATTGTGCTCCCCTAAATTCCCCACCAAAACATCCCTAATTAAGGATTCTAAAATTTTTCCTGTCACTGATGTCAGACTAACCAGCCTATAGTTCCCCATCTTTTCCTTTCCACCCTTTTTAAATAGTGTGTGACATTTGCGATCTTCCAATCCATGGTGACCGATCTTGGAAGATCAGACACAAGGCCCCCACTATCTCATAAGCTACCTCTTTTAAAACCCTGGGAGCAAGCCATCCAGACCAGGGGATTTGTCACTTTTTAGTGCTACAACAACTTCAACAACAACTTTGATTTATATAGCGCCCTCCATGCCAGACGGCGTCTCAGAGCGCTTCAAACAGTTTCCCTAGCACCAATTATCTGCTAATGAAGATTTCCCTGCATTGCTCCCTGTCATTTACCCCCTGGTGTATTCCTATTGTTGGCAGAGTTGTGTCTTCTAGGTAGGGTCCGTCGATATGGAAATTTTCCCGTATCGATATATCGGTGGGCTCATATCGATATATACCGATATATCGATATTTCTGGGGGGTTTTATACTGCACATGCGCGCGCGCATTCGGAGGTGTGCGTGCATTCGGAGGTGCACACGCATTCCGTGCTCTAGGCCCAGGAGGTTTGCAATGCCGGCGACAAGGTAAGTTGAAAAATATCTCATTATTACCGATAATACCGATATACCAATATATTGCCGGAAACGATGTACCGATATTTACTATATACTGATTTTTTTTATATTGAATTTTTTGATATATCGATATATTTTCAATTCCGATATTGGCTTATCGTTATGAAAAATTATGTCGATATAACTGATATATCGCCGGAAACTACTTCTAGGATGAAGTATTCATTTAGGGACTCCGCCATATCATTATCCCCCATTACAACTTCTCCCGTCTTTGCCGGAAGTGGACCTACATTTACTAGCCTATTCCTCTTAATGTATTTGTAAAAACTTTTGCAATCTGACTTAATCTTCCTAGCTAACTTGCCCTCATACTCCATTTTCTCACTCTTAATGAGCTTTTTAGTTATTTACAGACATTTACATGCATATTTACCTCTCATCTCCCAGCATCCTGTGATCTGTGAACCGGTCTGACAGGTCATGGTGAATGTTTCCTTGCTTCAAGGAACATAGCCTTGCTGTCCTCTTGACAGACATTCCTGTAACACATCAACTGCAGAAACAGGAGAACAGTATGCAATTAATCTTTGTATTTGGGTCTGATACCTGTGGAAACCTATCACCTGCTTCAGAATCTCCAAACCAAATTGTGATTTCCAGGCATTCCACCAACACATAGAAATTCCAGAGATAAGATTGTTGAAATGGAATGTGCATTGTCTCCCTGGAGGAATGGATCCTATTACCTAATTCGGAAAAGTATGAGGTGCAGGTTGGGAAGAGCCAAGACTTGGGGATCCCAGAATGTGTGTCGGGCAGTTAACTGAAGTGTAACCACATAGCTCATCATTCATACTGCTGTCTGGCAAATTTTCCCACTATTTGTCCTGCTAGGAACAGCCTCTTTGACTTGCAGGGTTAACAGGAGCTGAGTGGGATGACTCTCTGTTCTTACAGATTCCTCCTGATGAGCCAGGCTGGATGTGCTACCGTCAGCAGTGGCTGGAACATGCAATGAATGAGGAGACTGATTACAGATCAGACTGAAGATCCATTTACTCCCCAAACTTGCTAGAGACCCTCAAATATACCCTGACCTACAAGCTTTGCTCTCTCTGCATTTGCTTCATAAAACAGCAACTTCATATCTGAGCACAATGCCAACTTGCACATGGAGTCCTACCTGGAGAACCCTGACACTGCTCTTCAAACTTGAACTCAAAAGAGCTGAGAGGCCAGCTTTTCCAGTTCTCCTTTATCAAAAGAAAAAAGAAAATTCTTATTCAAACAGGTACAAAACTTGACATATCTCCCAGAAATCGCATTATTCCCAAATGTTGTTCCAGTGATTCAGAATATTCACATTTTTACTAATAATAATCCCTACATTGTGCTTATTGTGCTTTTCACATCTTCTGGACATCCCAAAGTGCTTCACGGAGTACCTGTATAGTGTAATGTGGATTGAATGTAGTTTGTGAGTGAAACACGGCAGCAATTTTCACACAGCAGTGTCCCACAAAGAGTCATGGATTGAGTGACCATATTATTGGGGAGGTTTTGAGGGATTATTATTAGGCGTGTGGAGTAAGGAAGTTTGCCCAAGGTTTCACCCTGCCTGGAATCGAACCCAGATCTTTCACTTGTGACTCGAATGCTCGAACCACTGAGCTACAGGCCTATAAAATTCATAGCTTTCCCCTCATTTTAAGACCACATTTAGCAAACCATTCGGTGCCTCAGCTCACTGACTCACTGTAAGGGGCCTTTGGTTTGCTTTCATTTGAACCAGATGTGTTCCAAAGTCTTTGAAACAATTTTTTTTATAAACCAAAAGATTTTTATTTGAAGCAACATTCTAATGAAAGTAACCGTCTTGCTCCAATTGGAATGGGTTAAAATTAAAATGAACCGTGATTGGGTAAATTCCCCAGTTCAACAGAAGAATAAAATAAAGTTACTCGATGCTGGCTACAGCTATGTCACAGGTGACTTGAAACGCAGCAATCAGTGAGCTGAGCTGGTGTCCGCAGCCAGCTGCACTCAATATCTGCCATCCTCATTAATAAATGGATGCGTACTGTAGGTGGGAAATCAACTCTTGTGTACAAAAGTGTGAATCTCAGTCAGAATGTCATGCATAATCTGTGCCCATTAGTATTGTATCCAGCAGTGCACACCATGCTATTATGTAATATAAACAGTCAAACATGGTCAGCAACATTATATGGTCATCCTCATTACTGTCACCTCACTCTGTAGTGAGGTGACAGTAATGAGGATATTTAGCTGGTTTGGAGAGTAAATGCCTTCCCTCATTTCCGCAATATTACCCGACTCCGCCACTACCTCAACCCTCAGGCCACTGAAACACTCATTCGTGCCTTCATGCCTCCGCAACCACATCACTCCCACCCTCACCCGGCTCCATTGGCTCCCCATCCCCCAGAGGATCGAATTCAAGATCCTCTTCCTCACTTTCAAGGCCATTCACGGTCTTGTCCCTTCCCATCTCTCCGACCTACTGTCCCCCTATGAACCTGCTATCCAGCGGCTCCAGTCTGCTCCATGTCCCCCGTCCGACCAGCGCTGCCGTCGACCGGCGGTCTTTCAGCCTCTCTGCCCCCACACACTGGAACTTCATCCCACAGTCCCTTTGCCTCACTTCCTTGCTTGCCTCAAGACCAGTCTCAAGAACTTTCTCTTCAATCGTGCCTTCTGCTGCCCTCCCAACTCTCTTAACTCTCTCCCACCCCTCCCCCCTAGCTTGCCCCTCTCCCTTGCTCAGGTCCCAACCTGAAAGGCTCTCTATAAATGTAATTGTATTATTGTTGTTGTTGTTCATCACATCCATGCTCAACTATGCCAATGCGCTGCTTGTCGGCCTTCTCAACTCCTCCCTCTACAAGCTGCAAATCATCCAGAACTCTGCAGCCATGTCCTCTACTGCTCCAAGCTTTGTGACCCCATCTCATCCATCCTCGCCCAACTCCATTGGCTCCCCATCACCCAGAGGATTCAATTCAAGATCCTGGTCCTCACATTCAAATCCTTCCATGACCTCACCCCACCCAACCTCTGTGACCTCCTAACCCCCTACGAACCTGCGCAACCACTCCGTTCAGCAGGCTCTGGCCTGCTCCACATCCCCCAACCCACCCTTCCCACCATTGGCGGGTGAGCTTTCAGCCACTCTGCCCCCAACCTCTGAAATTCCATCCCACAGCCCTCCGTCTCACTCCCTCACTGGCCTCCTTCAAGACCCACCTCAAGACTCTTCTCATCAACGTTCCCATCGGTCACCCCAAATCCCTCATCCTCCCCATCCTCGACCCCAGCTCGGGTCTGAAACAATGACTGTCCAGCGCCTTGGGACATCCTCCTGATGTGAAAGGCGCTTTTCAAGTGTAATTTTGTTGTTGTTGTATAACAGACACTGTAACAGACAGTGCATGACATTATTTATATTGCCCTCCCCCCCAGTGCAGTGCTGTACTGACATCACCCTTCAGTAAAGACATTAACCTACATCACAGCAGCTATTCCAGGTACATATCAAATTTGACACAACTATTTGACCAAAGAGTTTCTCCCATAAAGTGTCCGTCCTGACAGAGAAATTAGATCATTCACTTCTTGGCTTTTCTTGGGACTCTGCTGTGCACAAATTGGTGTTTGTCGACAAAAACAGTCACTACACTTGACAATAGTTTCCTGTGAAGCGATTTGAGATGTTGCCAAGTTGAAGGTGCCAGATCAACAGCAATAATGATGTTGATGTTGTGATTCTACAGCCTATAGCCCTAATGTGTGTCAGCGGGGCCACAACAACAACAGCAACCTGATATTTCTATAGTGGAGAGAGTTTGCCAACCTGGGGCTGCGGAGAGGGAGGGGGGGGAGGGAGAAGGGGCTGGGGAGTGGGCTGAGGGGGCTAGGGAGGGGGCTGGGGAGTGGGCTGAGGAGGCTAGGGAGGGGGCTGGGGAGTGGGCTGAGGGGGCTAGGGAGGGGGCTGGGGAGTGGGCTGAGGGGGCTAGGGAGGGGGCTGGGGAGTGGGCTGAGGAGGCTAGGGAGGGGGCTGGGGAGTGGGCTGAGGGGGCTAGGGAGGGGGCTGGGGAGTGGGCTGAGGGGGCTAGGGAGGGGGCTGGGGAGTGGGCTGAGGGGGCTAGGGAGGGGGCTGGGGAGGCGGAGGGGGATGGCGCTGGGGAGGCTAGGGAGGGGGGCTGAGGGGGCTGGGGCTGGGGAGGTTGGGGCTGGGGAGGCGGAGGGGGCGGGGGAGAGGGAGGGGGCTGGGGGCTGGGGAGGGGGCTGAGGCTGGGGGGGCTGGGGAGCTCCCGGCGCCCGGCCATCCCACAACAAACTAAGGTGTTGTTCTAATCAAATGTGGAAAGGTTTGACTCGGGTCGCCGCCCTTTCCTGTGAAGTAGCTCAAAGCCTTTATTTTACCAACAGAAAACAAGTTATTTTTAAATATATATCCATAGGGGAGAGGGTTCTACTTTTCAAGATTTTAAAGCAAATGATTTCGAGTTGAAATGAAACAAACTTTCAACTGCCCGGACCGAGGAGAGAGAAAGTTTACTGACCGTGTCTGCCGCTCCGCACACTCAAATCCCAAACAGGATTCCCGCTGCCCCCGGAACACTGTGTGTGTGATTCCCTGTGGTGTGTGGGTTAGGGGACATCCCGCCGACAGTCAGTGTGAGATCCGGGCACTCAATATAAACAGGGACTGCATCATGGGGTGGTGCGGCGAGGAGACATTTCCTCTCAGTCACCAGCACCCACACTCGCGGCGAGAGTCTGACAAACACAAAATGCCGAAAATCTGGCTGTTACTTTCCCCACCCAATGCATGCCCTTGCCCCAGGGAGAGGAAAGTCAGTTTGCGCTTATAATTGCTGTATTACTTGACCGTTCCATAGGGCTTGTAAATTACTTACCCTTCTAAAATATACTTTCAGACATTAATGCAAGGATTATTATTATCCTTGCATTTGATACAGGACAACTGAACATCTCAAAATACAGCACATACTGGAAATTGAATTGACCGTATATTTTGTGGGCAAAACATGGCATCTAATTGCAATGCTTAATCTTTGATTGAAACCCTGAGGGTCCTTCCTGTAACTGAAACTCCATTTTAGGTTACACAATTCCACTTGTGGGTTTGCTGAGAACTTCCTGCTGGAGACGCAGCTGTTTCAGGTTAGGAGTTGGAATTTCAGGGAGTAGGAGCAGTCGGTTCCACACCCCCATAGACGTGTTGGCATTGACTACTACCTGATCTGCTTCTCATTATTTGGGTGGAAGCTGCTTAATACCATATTGTACAGCAGAGGGCACAAATAGATCAGCTTTGCTTCTCCCTAGATCTGGATTCCATGAACCCTAGGTTGGGATTTATCATAGAATTGCAGGATTTTACCTCACAGAAAGAGGTAATTTAATTATTATGCCTGTGATGTCTCTCTAAAAGTACTATCCATTCAGTTACATGCTCCAAGCCATTCCCACACCCATTTACACTTTTTCCTTTGAAATATTTATTGAGTCCTACTTAACAATTGACATCACTTTGTCTCCACAAACAGTTTTACCTCACCCCTCTCCCCAGTAATGTGTGAGGTACCACAAGGCTCCATCCCTGCCCCCCTTCTTTTTCTTATTGACATGCTACACCTCAGTAATATCCACAAACATGGGGGTCAACTTCCACATTCATGTGGATGACACCCAGCTATTCTAGTTGCTGATGTTCTATCAATTTGTTTGTAAGACATGTAAGCTCGGAGTCAGGCTATGACATTGTTAAGAGCTCCAAGACACTATTCTGCATGAGGGATGCTATATAAATGCAAGTTGTTGTGGTTATTGGTGTCTAATTTACATAATTGCTATGGTTTCTGCTTCAACCACCATTGTTATTTTGAATTTCCAAGTGTTAATAACTTTGTGGAACTCTCTACCCTCTCCCTCTGTGTTTATGGTATTAATCTTATAGTTCTCATTTACACTTACCCGCTTCCACACACATTCCCATATACTGTACATAGGACAAGCCTCACCTCTTATAGACTCCTTGTACAAAAACAAATTAGTCAGGTAAGCATTGGTTTAGAAGGGCTGTCCTTCAGATGAGACATTAAACCAAATTCAGATGATTGAATTTGATCCCATAACACTATTCAAAAAGAGAAGATAGTTTTTTCCCATGTCCTGGGGAACATGGCTGTTTGTTGGATTAGATGTGTATAAATTGGCTGTTGTATTTGTCTATAAATGCAGCAATTACTCGTAAAGAGCCTAGAAGTCTTTCAGTATTATAGGTGCTATATTAAATATAAGGATTATTATTTACTCCATTTGCCAGTTATTATGGTGATTAACATTCAACACAACTTCTTCCTCATTCTGTTCTTCCTGGCTGTTAATTTCCCCACTCAATGCATGCCCTTGCCCCAGGGAGAGGAAAGTGAGTTTGCGCTTATAATTGCTGTATTACTTGACCGTTCCATAGGGCTTGTAAGAGTCTACAATGACTCACAGCAACATCACAAACAGATGTTTTATAAACACTAGTCACAGTGGCTTCCAATGAATTAGCATGAGGAAGCCATAGATGTCTCTGGCAGGAAACATCTGTTCCATGCTCCAGCATCTAACGGGGCAGGAGGTTCTTGACAAGTCAATCAGACAAACAGTGTGGGAAAAAGTAGAGGCACAAAGCATAATCCTTGCATTTGATAATAATCCTTGCATCTGATTTTCACATTTCTAGACATCTCAAAGAATATACCATATAAAATGAATGGACTGTATATTTTTGGGCGAAATGCAGCGGCCAATTACATATAGTAGTGTGCCACAAACAGTCATGACCATATTTTTTTTCTTGAGGGATTATTATCAGGCGTATGGAGTAAGGAAACCTGCTCAAGGTTTCACCTTGCTGGGAATCAAACCCAGGTCTCTTGCTTGCAAGGCAAGTGCTTTAACCACCTTAGCCTAAACTCAAAGTCCTCAAACCCATCTGCAATTGGCCCATCTGCCACTGGCTCCTGAGACACACAACTCACATCTGATATCAATACTTGTTAAAGAATCACTGGTGTTGGATTCATTGAATAAACCGATTGGCTACAAATGGAGAATACAGAAATGTCTTCACTGGAAAATCTGACTCGGTCTCAGAACAAAAAATAATTATTTAATCTATTTTGCAAGTTACACTTACTTTTCTCCTTTTCTCCTGACGGTGCAGACTAATATTTAGCCACAGTTCCACTGACATTCTCTTGACCAAGTGACCATTCTCCAAATATGATTTTGCTCCACTCTGTTGCAAGAATATTTGACTAAAAGGGCACCATAGCCAATCATGATCTTCAAACCACGTGTCTTCATACACAAAATGTCCAGCAAAGGGTCTCTGGTTATGGATCAGATGAAGAATCCCTGACTAATTCTCCCCTCCGGGCACTGGGAAGGGTAAGATGGGGATGAAATCAAGTAGGTAATAAAGAAGTCAGCTGGGTGATCAGAGTGGGAATGATGGCCAAACACAAAGCGAGATATTTGGGCTTAAGATCCAGTTCTGATACGAGGGTGTTGCTGATCTGGAGTAAATTTCTTTAATATGAACATCAAAATGGTAACGTCGAAACGAACATCAAAAAGAAACATCAAAGGTAGATTTCTCGTGGATAAAGGGATGAAGTGATATGTAGATAAGGTGGATAGGTGGAGTTATATTAGAAGATCAGCCATGATCTTATTGAATGGCGGTGCAGGCTCAAGGGGCTGAATGGCCTCCTGCTCCTAATTCTTATGTTCTTATGTTCTATGTAACAATGGAGGTGTGACAGCAATGAATTGTGGAGAGCTTGATGCAGGAGGATTTCTGCAGTAAATCCTGGTTTTATTACAGGAAACATGTGAGTCCCACCCAGTGGCTCCTTGGCTCAGGGTTTTATAAATTGCTTTTTCACTCCTGATCTTTAACTGAAGTTCTTTGACAAAGCCTCAGGAGGGGAAGCACCAGCCACCCCATTCCCCACCAGAATCTCACCTGGGGCTCCACAACACTAGAGGCCCCCAGATTTCACCTTGCCATAGCTTGTAAGAATATTCCAGCGCCTTGTGATGCCCTTCTGACATGAAAGGCCACATGTACACTATACAAGTGTAATTTTGTTGTTGTTATTTTGTCTTAAAATTTAAGATTGCACAGAACTGTGAAAAATTCTTAAATTCATTTAATTTGAAAGTAATTTTTTTAATAAGATGTGGAGGGCCTTGAACATGAGGATGAGGATTTTGAACTCCCATCATCTGAGGAATGGGGAGCCAGTGGAACCAGGTGAGGGTGGGATGATTGGACCATGCAGCGAGAGAGAACACAAGCTGCGGAGTTCTGGAAGATCTGCAGCTTGTGCAGGGAAGAATTGGGAAGACCAACAAGCAGGGAATTGGCGAGTCGAGCCTAGATGAAAGTATATAAGAGGCTCTCAGCAGTCTGAGGGGTGAGGCAGTGGTGCACTCAGGTGTTATTGCAGAGGTGGGGGAAAGCAGAGCAGGTCAGGGCATGGATGTGGGGGAAAAGGATAGTTGAGGACAAACGGGACACCTAGATTCTGGACTGGCTCAGTGAGGTTGAGGTTGAGTGTCAATCCATGACTAGTGATACTGCTAGCTCTGAATTGTCGGAAGTGCCACCTTCAAATGGGAATTAAACTCTGGTATTGTCGTGGAATAACTCACAAAGAGATCAGGTTATTCGTGTAAAGCACAAACAGTCATTTAATATACTAACGGCCGAAAGGAGAAATACCCTCGCAGGTCAGATACCCGAGGTGGTACTTCTAAGGAACTAATAGAAATACAAAGAGTTTACATCTTATTCTTTTGCACACCGCGTGACAATAGTACAAGTTCCTTTAACCAATTACAGCAATCCACCTAATCAATAAAAGTGAATGTGGGAAGAGATTTGAACTCTATTTACATTAGCCATGGGGTGCAAAAAGGGCAGCATCTGTTAAAACAGAACTAGACAACCACAAGTTGCTAACTGATAGATCACAATTTTCAAAGAAAGAAGTAAATCGTCTTTAATGATCAGGCATATACTGAAGCAATTGATTACCAAATACAATATCAAGCAGGGAATGTCTAATCTAAACAAGCAGAAGCCTTTCTCCCTTCTTCAGTCTGGACTATGTCATACAACTGACGTTTGCTGATACCCCTACTGACCTCTGGAATTTCTAAGGGAGACTAAGAAACAGCTAACAGTGTCCAGGGGAAACTAAGAAACAGCTAACATGGTTTCCAACTTTTAACATGGTTTCCACAGTATTATTTACCTGTTCAGTGAATATTAAAGACCCCATGACACTATCTGAAAAGGGATTTTGTCCTGGTCAACAATCCTCTGGAATGCCATCCCACCTTCCCTTTGCCTTGCTCCCTCCCTCCCCTCCTTCATGCATACCTAACCTTGCCTTCTACCCTCCCTGCTCTCCACCTTTCCTGATCCCAACCACTCATCCCCACTCCCCCAATCCCTGACTATTCAGTGCCTTGGGATGTCGTCCGAAGTGAGAGGTGCTTTACAAATGTCATTTTGTATTGTATTAAATTGGTCATTCATTTCATGGCCGTCTGCGGGACTTTGGAATAAACAAATAGGCTATTATCGTTATCTACAGAGACACAGTCACTACACTTTACATCAATTACCTGTCAAGTCAAATGCTACTAAGTGTATCTGTGGTGAATTAAAGATTGGTGTGTATGAGATATACTGTAGGGCTGTTTACATGATTTGTACAATGTGTTTAGTATGTTGTGGTGTGTGTCTCTGTGTTTAGTATGTTGTGGTGTGTGTCTATGCATGACTCAGCAAGAGAGTGTGCGATTATGTCAATGTAAGTAGTTCAACGACTCCGAGTGAAAATAAAAGTGGATACGTGTGCAAGGGGATGAGTGTGTCAGCACCGACTGGGAAAGGTTGGAAGTGCCCGATCAAGAATCTGCCCGAGTATTGAGGAGATCACGAGAGACACCGGAACTTTCCTCTTCATCCTGAGACCCCAGGAACCTGACTCCAAATCCCAATGGAACTGACCTCCAGGATCATTATGCATCAAAAGATTCTTCTATTGGTCAATATTGTAAAATCAGCATTAATGCCGGAATCTTACTTTAAATAGCAATAAACGTGTATTAAATAGAAGTCAAATATTTGCATTCTCAATGAAGGAAAGAGCAAGTGCTGGGGGCTGCTCACACAGGGCTGGAGGCGCCAGTGAAGCGGTTACTGTCTGACTGCCCTACAGACACTCCTGGTGTGAGCTCTCTCTCTCTCTCTCCTCAATGCACCTGAAACTAATCTAAGCGTTTGCAGCACTCGGCGCCCAGCAGCGTCTCCTCACCCCCAGCGCAACACACAGCAACACACAGGCTGCAGGGACTGACAGCAAAGCAACATCGGGGAGAGACTTGGTCCCGTCAAGGTAAGAGCTGACACTGCAGTAAAGCCCGCGCTCCATAGTCTTCCTGCACAGAACACAGGCTTACCAGCTTCCAGTCACAGCTTCTCACAACAATCAGTAATGTCGGCAGTGTGGAGACAGAGACAGAGACAGCTCACTGCCCACCCAGAGCCAGCTCACACACCGCACTAAGCCAGCTCACTGCCCACACTACCTCAAAGTTTTCATTTGAAACATTGCAGACCACTGACAACTGACTGACAACTGTAACTGACACTGACACTGACTGTGACAGACACTGACTGACAGACACTGACAGACAACTCTCTTAACAGTTGTTTTTGCTGCTCAATTTCTAAGACAAACCTGTAAATTGTTGTAATTGCCGTTTTCCTGCCTTTATTAATCTGACCAGTGATTGAGCTCTAATTGCTACTAATCTTATTCTTAAAATTACGAATGTTATGAGAGATACTCATGATATTATTCCTGATATATATACAGTATATACTGTACCGTGTGTGGTTATTAACGCTATTCATATTATTGGGGTTATTAATGTATCCATGCTTGTATTAGACATACATTATTTGGATTTTATAATTCGCTGTTAGTTAATGTATAGAGTTAATGTAATGTTAGAGTTAATAGAGTATAGAGCTTTCTCTAATCAATGTTATTTAAATATGTTATTTAAATATCGTGGTTATTTGTTTATTATTGATTATCGTGATCTATAAACGCCTCAAATAAATACAAATAATGATTTTTAACAATAATGCTGATGGTGCATTGTGTCGGTACTAGAATCGTGTGTCAATGACACTGTAATGATACTGTATTGCCGAGTTTAGTTACCGCTGAGAATATTAGTCAGTAACCCGCCCAGTAAGGGGCCTGGGCTGTTTGCTGCCGGGACTGACTGACTGACTGACTGACTGGGATTTTGTGTCTGATTCAGGTGCTTTGGGCTGTTTGCAAACTGAGGCTTCGGAATAAACAGAGAAAACAATTTCAAGGGAAGAAAGAAGCGAGGGGGGCGGGACAGAGGGGACTTGCCAGGGACAAGATGACAGAGGAGCCGGGGGTCTCAGCCCTTCCTATTACCCCGGAGAAGGGCTGTGATTGCCCGGTGCCCGCGGCAGCTCAGCTCCTGGCCAGTCAGGGGCAGCTGAGTGCAGCCACGGGGGGGGCCGAGACCTCGTGCTCCCGGTGCACTATCCCCTTCGCGCTGGTTGTCCTGATCTCCGGGGTGGTGGTCACCGCCGTGGCTTACAGCTTCAACTCTCACGGCTCCATCATCTCTATGTTCGGGCTGACGCTGCTCAGCTCGGGGCTGCTGCTGCTGGCGTCCAGCGCCCTGTGCTGGAAAATCCGCCAGTGCCGAAAACAGGCTCAGAGGAGAGAGAGCCAGACTGCACTCATGGCGAACAGAGGGCTCCTGGTCTAGAACAACACAAGGAAAACTTTCCAAACAACTTCACCCGGATCTAAGGGAAAGAACGTGCAAACACGACCAAGCCGCTGACCGCTGGCACCAAACGCATCTGTTGTCTGATTGATGGGATCTGTTCGACATCGCTTAAACTTTAATTCGTATTCCTACAAAACTATCCATCTATCTGGTCTGGACAGACCCGACATTGACTGTGGACCCTCTGTGGTTGGGCTTTCTGGAGCTGCTTGGTTGGAGCCGTTGGAAGGTTTATTGAGCGTCTCGGCATTGGACCCGCCAAGAGAGGGCACGGCACTTGAATTCGGGATGTCTGGGAGGAAAGGAACCTGTTGTGGACTAATTTATTGATGCACCAACTCCGGAGGATGAGCCACTCGCCGCCTTCCCGCTTCAGGCCGGGAGATGGATCCCTTCATCTCCAGCTTGTCATTTAGTGTTTCTGACAACAGTGTGAAGGTATCGATGTGAGTTGTGATGTAGGAGTTTCTGTGACCGTGTTAGACTCTGGCCCACCCGGCTTCCTATTCAACCTGAACCCATTGCTTCCACACATCTGTGCCAGCACATGATCACCCCCCGATCATTGTCATTTGAAGGAACTTGTCTCGTTGTATTATGAAACATGTTATAGTTCCCTGTACTGCCTTCGGTCTAGATGATTTCTTACACATGCCTATCATCCCTTTACTAATTGTTTCATGCGTTTTCTATTGGCTTTTGTTGTCCTTATTTTGTATTTATAGTTGTGTGTTTGTGTATTCATGTTCGTGTTCCTGCACGGGTAAGTCTGCGAGAGTTTTATTCTTTCCATTCTACAAAGTTCTACCCATCAGTGGAGATTTAGTATTTTACTAAATGAGTTTGTGTGAAGGAGAGACTGGTTTGTACACACAGATTGGATGTGCTAACTGACTTCCGATTGCAATTATTGAAAGCTGGATAATTTGCGATATTCGCAAAGTAGGTAATTTACTATTTCCGAAAACAAAGTGCAAAACACGAGCAGAGAGCAGCAGCAGCTCTCACAATACTGCTGATCAGATGATTGTTTTTAACATTCTAAACTAAGGGGGAAAAGTGAATTACCGAGGACCAGGTGACTACCACACAGGTCTCACTTTACTCTGGATTACTGTCAATTCGGTTTTTGTGAGAAAGGAAAATGAGAAGTATACATCTGTAAAATAAAGCATTTCCTAGGCTTCCGACAGCAGATATGGTTTGAGTGGCTCCTCCTTCCCTCACTCTGTCTGGCCATATTTACCTGTGAGGATCGGGGCTGCGGTATCTAAAAGGGCAGTGAGAATGAGAATCAATGTTTCTCTGCTCCACTGGGGTTCTGTAAATAGCTTCCATTTAAACGGTACACAGTCACACTAAATAAAAGTTTCATCGCCGGCAAGCAATGTATTCTGTCTCCTTTTCACCGATAAGACACAGCCACAGATTTATTTTCTGCAATTGGCGAATCCACATACAGGCCGGGGGCCAATACAAGGAGGAAAATATTCACTGCTCAGTGCAAGGGATGAGACACGACTCTGAATATTACTGTGTGTGCAGAGTGACTGATTTGCTGTACCCTTGTAATCATCACCAACCTGGGTACTCTACTGCACAGACACACAGAGAGGTTGAACTCCAGGGCAAAACATTTGCATCAGACAGATCCAGTGGGTGCGCCCCCTTTGCTGCTACAGTGTTTATATGTTACTGAAACACGACTGACAAGTGTTGTATATTGTTAATTGATAAGTATAAAATAAAATGGTGTTTCCCTGTGAGTGAGTTCCTCGGTCAGTATGGGGGCATTCAACACATAAGACATGTCATTCAAACACTAGTGAATCATTCATTTTGGCCACTCACATGGACATTTTAATGGAACTCCCTTCCTCACTCCCTTCATCTCTCCACTCTCTTCCCAGTTTCAGGTCCCAGCTAAAGACTTTTCTCTTCAACCACGCCTTTGGTCACCTTTCTATACCTGTCCCTGGCTCGGTCCCGGGATCCGCTGTTGTGAAGCGCTCTGAGACGTCATCCGGCACGCTATATAAATCGAAGTTGTTGTATTTTAATAGCATTTTGTCCCTTCTGCTCCTTCCTATTTGGTGCACTGGGGTAAAGTGAACACACTGATGGCAGCAATATGATTAGGGGCAGGAACATTAGCTGATTTCCCTCCCAACCTAGGGATTCTACATGAGATCTTGGGCCAATAAGTCTTTAGTAACCCAGGCTCCTCAGACTATTGCTGAGGAAAAGGTGATGTTCTCCGTTATTACATTCATCTCTTTGGGGCCTGTGTTTAAGACTCATCAGCCTCAACTGATGAGATGAACGTCAACTCTCTTTGTAGATTTAAAGTTGCTGTTTGAGTTTGAATCAGTGTTAATCAGATGGTTTCAGTGTACAAAATTGCGCTTATATACATGAACTCTGCTAACAGACACACAAAAGTAATTTCTAAACATGGGCAAATTGAAATTTACAATCCAAGAGTTTTCAGGCATGCAGCTGCTGTCTCTTTACACTGGAAAAGGCTTTCATGAAAGTTATGGCAGATTTTATTGCTTAACTGTCTTGGTCTCACCCTTCCTGAATAACCTGGCAGCATGTATAAGTGCAGCCTTGTTCCTGGAACACTATGATGTGGGAATGATTCTCATCACCTCTCTAAACTGTGGAAACTGTCTATTTAAAACTAACAGTTAAAGGCTATCTACTTCAAATGAGTTATGAAACCAGAAATGCTGGGAGCACACAGCAGGTTAGGCAGCATCTATGGAGATAAGAAAGTGATTTAACCTTTCAGGTTTGACCTGAAACATAAACTCACTTTACTCTCTCCATAAATTCTGCCTGATCTGCTGCATGGTTCTAGCAACATCTGATTTATTTCAGATTTCCAGCATTTGCAGTACAGTACTGTATTTTGTCTTTAATCAAACCAATTCCCATTCTACAGTAACAATAATTTAAAAGACTTGTATTTGACATCGTGCCTCATTGCATCAGAACAAATTGTCTCAAAATGTTTCACACAGTGAGTTACTGTGAAATGCCACCTGGCTCCCTAGCACCTTCAGTAAAAGAGAACATTATGCTTATTTGGGTACTGCAACTGAGCTCTGAAGATGAATGTTATCAGCTAAAATGTTTTTGAATAGATTCTGCTTTTAAAACTTTTAAATTTCCTTTTTGGCTTCCTTTTTGTACAATTCTAGCTTTATAATAATGATACAGGTAGACGCCACTTAAAGAAGGGGTTAGGGATTTTATAACCCTTCGTTAAGCGAAAATTCTATGATTGTATTTGACGGCAGTCAAAATGCCGCCTGCCCTGAGCCTCCCCGCTAACATCAGTTTAGTTCCTAGCAGTTCCTAGCGCTAACTAGGAACTGATTCTCTCACCCTACCCCCCTTGTCCCCTGGCCTCCCCCTCCATCTTCTTTCCTCACTCCCTTTCCCCCCTTTCTCTCCCTCCTTTCTCTCCCCTTCCCCTCTTCCCCCTAACCACCTTTCACCCTGATTTTAAGCCACAACCACCTTTCCCCCACCTCTCCCCCCTTAAACCCCTTTCTCCCCCCATTTTCTCCCTGATTTTACCCCACCTTTGCCTCCCTCTCCCCCTTATCCCCTTTCTCCCCTGCCCCCACTTCCACAGCTGCTTGTGGGACACTGTTGTACGCAATTTGGCTGCCGCGTTTCTCTCACAAATGTACAATCAATTTTCCTACTTTCCTTCCGCCAACCACAACTCCTCGCCACCTGTTCTGGTCCCTACCTCTTCTCCCCGCTTTCTTCCTTCTTGTCTTCTCCCTCCCTCCTGCTCTGGTCCCTTCCTCTTCTCTCCCCTTTCTTCCTTCTTGTCTTCTCCCTCCCTCCTGCTCTGGTCCCTTCCTCTTCTCTCCCCTTTCTTCCCTCTTGTCTTCTCCCTCCCTCCTGCTCTGGTCCCAACTTTGGGACGTTGTTGTATTCTGTGAAGCGCTTTGAGACGTCGAGAAGATGTGGATTATTATTATTATTAAAATTGGAGAAGCATGGCTAGGTGTTACCCTTTGTGATAGGGTTCTCCGTATTACTGGAAATGTCCGCCTGCATGTTACACATTCTTTACAATTGTTCCTTGGTTTGAGGAACAACAGCACTTGTATTTACACAGTGCCCTTCACAATGCAGGCTGGCGTCAGAGAGCAGTCGGCAGTAGCAGAGCCTGAGCCCACGTCAGGGGGAGACAGAGCGGGGCGATGACCATAAGCAAAAAAGGAAGGTCTTTAGGCGGGAATTGAAAATGGGGAGGCAGGAGGCAAGGCGGAGGGATTGAGGGGAGAGTTCCAGAGTTTTGGGGCACAGTAGCTGAAGACACTGCCACCGATGGGAATGAGGGACAAACAGGAGGCTGGAGCCAGCCGAATGGAGGCAGCGGGTGGTGGAATGTGGGGTAAGCGGGTCAGATAGGTAGGGAGGTGCGAGGGCATGAAGGGATTTCAAAATGAGTGAGAGGATCTTGAAATTGATTTGTTCAGTAATTGGGAGCCAGTGAAGCCTGGCAGGACTGGTGTGATGGGGGTACATAGTTTTGTACAGGTGAGTATCCAGGTGACAGAGTTTTAAATTATTAGAATTTTGTGTAAGGTGAAGCTGGGGAGACCAGCAAGGAGGGCATTTGAATAGTCCAGCCAGGAAATAACAAAGTGTGGACAAGGGGCTTGGCTCCTTTGCTTGTGAGGTATGGACAGAGGTGGGCAATGTGACGGTGGTGGAAAAAAGTGTTCTTAGTCAGGGAACAAATGTGGGGTAGAAAGGAACGCTGAGGATTGAACCGGACGCCTAAGTTGCGAGGGTTCAGTGAGCCTGAGCGAGAGGCTGGGGAGGTTGAGAAGTTCAGATCCGCAGGAGAGAAGATGTTGATGGGACCCAATGGATTCTGTCTTGCTGCCATTCAGTCACAGGAAATTTGCGCTCATCCAGGCCTTGGTAGACACCACTGATTTTATGTCATCTGAGTTCGAGCAAGTGGGTATGAGATTTTAGACAGTAGAGGTAACTGTTGTACTAGGGGTAACAGTTAATCCTTACATTTGATATAGCACTTTTCACGTCTTCTAGACATCTCAAAGTGCTTCATAGAATATACTATAAAGTGAATTGATTATATATTTGTGGGTGAAACACGACAGCCAATTGCGCACAACAGTGTCCCACAAACAGTCATGGATTAGCAATTTGGATAACCAAATTATTATTGTTTTTTTGGAGGGATTATTATTAGGCATGTGGAGTAAGGAAATTTACCCAAGGTTTCTTGTTTGCAAGGCAAGTGCACTAAACTCTGAGCTACAGGGCTCTACAGGGCTGATTGTACTGTTGATTGTACTGTATTAAATGGACAACTTGGAAGTTGTCCATTTAATACAGTACAATCAACAACATTCCTCACAAACCACATCAGCCTGTCCCCTGCCACAGATTTGTTTTTATATACAACAAAACTCTAAAGTAGATTTGGAAATGGATCTGTTTTCCAGGGGATCAAGGGAATTGAAAGTTGAGGAGAGTTGATCATTTAGCAGCTTGACGGCTGCATCTGGATCACTGCAGGTCAGAGGGAGAGAATATCCGAGGATGAGAGGGCGTTTGTGACGGAATCGAGGTAATCTTTTTCCATGGGCAGAAATAGATGGTGGAGGGATTGGAGGAGGGGAGGGTGATGTGAAAGGAGAAGGAGATTAGGAAGTGGTATGAGGTGGCCTTGTCTAGAGATCAGTGATTTCTAAACCATGGGTTATGACTAGGTCAAGGGGGTGGTCACGGTTGTGGGTCAGGGAGGAAATGTGGAGGGGAAGGTTTAGGGTGGAGAATAGGGCAGCAAAGTCAGAGGAGGTCGAGCGATGGGAATTGAAATGAAGGTTGAAATCAGCCATCGTGAGCAGGCAATTTGTGCAGAAGGTCAAGGATGAGAGGAGAGAGGCAATATCTACAAGGAAGGAGGCAAGGAGGCTGGGGGGAGCAAAGCATTTTGAAGTAGAGAGAAGAGGATTAGATGCACAAAAGAGGGGAAATAACTAGAGAAATAGGGGAATACAGCAAGGGAAGTTTTGCAGATGAGGGCCACCCCTCCACTCCATTGGTTTTCCAGCATCTTGGGACGTCCTCCTGATGTGAAAGGTGCTATACAAGTGTAATTTTGTTGTATTGTACTTTGTTGTTGGGGGATGTGGTGAGAAGTGTTGATGAGAGGGACAGAGTTACCAGGGGATAGCCAGGGTTCCGTGAGCCCAAGAATGTCTAATTGCTCATTCAGGATGTGGTCATGAATTATAAGAGCTTTGTTTGTGAGGAAGTGGACATTTTGGAGACTAATGCAAATGGGGGAAGGTTTGGGGGGAAACAATTATCGAGTCTGAGGGGGCAGAGTCAGGAAGAATGTTGATCAGAGAAATAGGGTTTAACCTGTTGGAGGTGGGGAAGGCGGGCCTTGTGGAGTAGGTGTGGGATGTGGCAGTTGGGGTGGCTGCTCTGGGACAACCATCGCCTAGTGCCATGGTGAGTCCGGTGGAGAATGTCCAGGCTCAAACAGAGGAACATCATGGGAAGGTTCAGGAGGGAGAGAAGACAGCCAGGGTGATAGGAGAAAAGGAATGAGTGGGAAAAGCAAAAAATTTAATGAAGAATCCTTGCATTTGATATAACACTTTATGTCAACAACAAAGTGTCCCAAAATGTTGGACAGGATTTACATTTAAGCATAATTACTAATTTTGTAGTTTGTATGCGAACACAATTTTAAAACAAGTTCCCCCCCCCACCCCCTGATCTGTTTCACCTTAAGCTCACATGAATCTGGAGTGTTGATCCCTTTTGTATGTCCACATCCTGAATAAGCAATGTCTCTTTTCATAGAACACTCCCATGGTGAGCTACATTTCCCTCTACCTGATGCTCCTATTAAACTAAATTTGTGGAATGTACTGGTTAAGAAATCAAAAGCAATGTGGCATTCCCAATAGCACAAACGCAAAACAGAATACATCCAATTAATTCTCACAGCAAGAGAGCACAGCTATGGCCTAGAGTTAGTCCCACGGCAAAACCACAACAGCCTCATTCCTGCACATAGGGGAGTCTAGACAAATCCTTTCCATTTGTTGAGTTATTAGTTCTTGTGCCCCATTAGCATTCAACAGTCCTCTCACATCCACCCTTTAGAAACATGCAGGGGTCTCAAGTAAATCCTAGCAGTGTCTCCATTCGTATCAATGATTTCACCTCTGGTTGAGTGGCTCCTGTCAACAGCAAATATTCCCACACAGATACCAACTAATCTGGGATGGGTTTTATGCTTAAATTTGCAGTAAAACTGCAGAAAGTAACAGTTCAGGCAGTTATGATAAAATAACCTTGATGGGTGTGTTGTAAACCCAGTGAATTCAGCATTTTGGGACATCCAGTGAAAGGCAATATACAATTGTAATATTGTTGCTGCTGTTGATCAGAGCAAACCATGTTCTACACAGAGCACATATATACAGTGCAGACTATACCTGCAGTACCACCCATGATAGAGCACACACACATGCATATCATGGAGTCCTGTAGCTCAGTGGGAAGCTAGATAGGCACATGAGAGAAAGAAGGAGAAGGTTATGCTTATAGGCTTAGTTAAGGAGGGGCAGGTGGAGGGGAATTTGTATATTCTAATGTGATGTATTCTAATGTAAAGCTAGAATATTTCACTCCCTTTTCGGATACATTTTTCAGCCAGTTTACTTTGTATCTTTACTTTGCAACTTTTCAACAAAACTCCAGACATCCATCACAGCACCAAGGCTGCACTGGCTCACAATTTCCGAACGGATTGACATTAAGATCCTCTCTCTCATTTTCCAAAACCTTTGCACCTCTCTACCTTTTCAACTTGCTTACACCCCACTACACCACCCGCTGCCTCCGCTCAGCTAACTCCAGCCTCCAGTTTGACCCTCATCATCTCCACCATCGATGTTCAATCAATCAATCAATCAATCAATCAAATTCAAAGTGCTCTGAGACACCATCCGGCATGGAGGGCGCTATATAAATCGAAGTTGTTGTTGTTGTATCAATCAATCAATCAATCAAAATTTATATAGCGCCTTTCACATCGAGAGGCCGCCCCAAGGTCTTGTACAGTTAGGTAGGGACAAGAGCAGGGGGGAGGGGTTGGGGCAGGATGAAGGAGAGTAGGAAAATTTACTGTATATTTGTGGGCAAAACACGGCAGCCAAATTGCGCACAGCAGTGTCCCACAAACAATCATGGAAGTGGAACTAAGGGAAAAGGGGGGAAAGATGGCAAGGGGAGGGGTCGGGGCAGGGGGAAGGAGAGCAGGAAAGCCGACTGTATATTTGTGGGCAAAACGCGGTATATGTTCATGCGTTCAACCACTATGTGCAAAGACTCTGGAACTCCTTCTATCAGTCCCTCCACTTTCAAATCCCGCCGAAAGATCTTCCTATTTGATTGCGTTTACGGTCACCTCCGCCCTCCCTCTCCCCTGGCTCAGAGTCAGATTCCACCACCATTAAGCTCTCCAGGACACTACCCGGAGTGAAGAGTGCTATATAAATGCAAGTCGTTGTTGAGTTGCTTAAATATTTTTGAAAAACTGGGTCTTTAGGACTGAGCTCTCCACACAGCTCAGTGGGTAAATTAACTATGTGCTTCCAACAACAGCTTACAGTTATGTAAGATAACATGTTCGAGCACTTCAAATTATAGGGTTGGATGCTGAGCAATGGAGAAGGGAGAGGTGGAAGGAAGTGGGTAACCCAGGTCATAGTCAAAGACGTAGGTTTTAGGCTGGATTTAAAGATAGAGAGGGGTCAGGATAGAGTGGTAGAGCAAACCAGAGTTAGCCCAGCAGAAGGACAAACAAAGGACTGAGGTGCAATATCAAGTAGATATGGAGGTATTAGGGCATGAAGGGAGTTCTAAGTGAGGATCTTGAAGTCAATCTGAAGAGATCGAGTGGAGCTTGGCAAGGACTGGAGAAATGTATTGATCTGGATGCAGATGAAGGTGGTTGTGCTTTGGATTAGTTGGAGTTTATGGTTGGTAGATCTAAGATACCATTAGCTTCTGTCCTGAATTCTATCCATGCTCAATGCTGAACAAGTAATCTCACATTAAACATCAAATGAATTGCCTGAACTCAAATATTACATGACCTGTTATATCACCATCTAGTGGAACAGAGCACAGTCTGGTTTGGATACTATTCAACATGGTGATGGATTTCCACATGTGTCAGACAGACACTCAGCTGACCACAAAAAAGCACTTTCCCACCTGGACTAAATCCTAGTACCAGTTGCTATATCGGACTGTGGCATGTGTCCCTAAGTGAAACTGGAACAGGCATTGTGTGAATGCTTGTTTCATTTTGAAACTAGAAACAAGCATGATGTACGATAACAAGAGATTAAGTTGAATAAGTCTCTTCAGCCCATACAATCTCATCTTTCCAGAATGCCAGGCCATATTTCCATTGCAACACTAAGATGCTTGTTAAATGTTTCCAGTCAGCATCAACCTGCTTCCAGTAGAACTAATCAAAGCACTAAGAGAGGTCTGTAGGAAATAGGCCCTCATTCACCAGAACAAATATACCAGAGCTTGAGGCTGCAAATCAGAGTTAAATCATAAAGGGTTTATAACATAACTTGCAGTTATATAGCTCCTCTCATGGAGGGTAGTGTCCAAGAGCATTTAATGTACTGGTGATACTTCCCCTACTGCATTATCTTCTCTCATCCCATTCCTTGCTCTTTTCTGTTAATCCTTCTCAAGTATTTATTAGATTCATTTTATAAATATTTTTATCAACCCAGCTTCAACAGTTATTCCACATAGCCAGGTTAATATTTTTGGTAAGGTAGTGTTAACTTAGTTTTCATAGAAACTAGTCCCTCCATTGTGAGCCAGTTACTGTACATCTGTGGATTACAGTGAGGATGCTATCTTGTAAACTGCCTACACTAAACTTCCTTTTCCTCAATTCCATTCAGGGAGGAGAGGGTTGTGGTATGAATGAGGCAGATCAAACACAGGCACAAAACTCAATGGTTCCATAATGTAAGTGGCTACAGAACTATTTGACTCAGACTCAAGAGTGTCCAATACAGCTGTGAGAGGTCACAACTGTGTCATGGGAACAAAATTCTTTGAAATATTCCCTGTCCTTTGATCTGAGCAGCGGGTGTGTTCATTTAGGAAAGATGCTGCAGCCCATCTTTCCTTGCAAATGTTTCCATGACAGCTTATAAATTGTCCCTGTACAGGCTGGAAAAATAAAGTTGCTTTATAAAGGAGGTCATTAAAGAAACTTCTTATCATTAAGACCATGGACAGAGAAGCCATTACAATTCCAACTACTTAAAAAGACTTAGATTCCAGTTACCTTTCCATTAATAAGCAGAACAGTGCCAGTGAGAGCATGTGCATGCTCATCAATGGACTTAATGCTGTCCCGAAGTGCAATGCAAACTCGAGAGAAGGAGAAAGATGCATTCAATGAAAGTGGAAACATTTTCTGAAATCGGGCAGTTAGTGTCATTATCAAGCACTCGCATTGCCTGACAAATAAACAGCAATTCCAAATGGCAAGAAATCGCCACACTGCTGAATAAGTAAATCCAAAAATTAAACAGCAAGTGACTTTCTGCAGAATAACAGTGATCCCACATAGTTAGTGTAAGTAACATTCATTCTGTTTGCTTACCCAGCAAATAACTCACTGCTGATTAAAGAGTGATAAATTAGCAAATAGAACAAAAGGGGTGGAATGGGGGTACATATCAACACAGTGCATAGTAGGGTCTGGCGATATATCAATATATCGCTAAAACCCGATATAATTTTCATATCGATACGCCGATATAGGCATTTAAAAAATATCGATATATCGAAAAAACGATATATCGAGGTAAAAAATCGGGATGCGAGCACACTGAACTACAAGACCCAGAATGCTCATCTCTATACACAATGCACAGACCGAGGTGCAAAGCCGCCATATTGTATTCATAGTCCTCGAATACAATATACAGGTATGCAAGGGATGGGGGGAGAGAGACGGCTGGGGGGAGGGGGAGAGAGACGGCTGGGGGGAGAGGGCGAGAGAGACGGCTGGGGGGAGGGGGAGAGAGACGGCTGGCGGGGGAGACAGACGGCTGGGGGGAGGGGGAGAGAGACGGCTGGGGGGAGGGGGAGAGAGATGACTGGGGGAAGGGGGAGAGAGACGGCTGGGCGGGGGAGAGAGACGGCTGGCGGGGGAGGAGAGGGGGAGAGAGACGGCTGGGGGAGGAGAGCGGGAGAGAGGCGGTTGGGGGGGGAGAGGGGGAGAGAGACGGCTGGGGGGAGGGGGAGAGAGACGGCTGGGGTGAGGGGGAGAGAGACGGCTGGGCGGGGGAGAGAGACGGCTGGCGGGGGAGGAGAGGGGGAGAGAGATGGCTGGGGGGAGGGGGAGAGAGACGGCTGGGGGGAGGGGGAGAGAGACGGCTGGGAGGGGGAGAAATGGCTGGGGGGAGGGGGAGAGAGACAGCTGGGGGGAGAGGAGAGGGGGAGAGAGACAGCTGGGGGGGGAGGAGAGGGGGAGAGAGACGGGTGGGGGGGGAGAGGAGAGGGGGAGAGAGACGGCTGGGGGGAGGGGGAGAGAGACGGCTGGGGGGAGGGGGAGAGATGGCTGGGGGGAGAAAGACGGCTGGGGGGGGGAGAGAGACGGCTGGGGGGGGAGGGAGAGAGAGACGGCTGGGGGGGGAGGGAGAAAGAGACGGCTGGGGGGGTGATGGGGGAGAGAGATGACGGGGGTGGGGGGTGCGAGAGAGGGACGGCGGGGGGAGAGACGGGGTGGATGTGATAATATACAGATAGATAGAGATGGGGGGATATGAGAGAGGAGAGAGGGAGAGAGACACAGAGACACACAGACAGAAAAACACAGAGATGGAGAGAGTGAGAGACACAGAGAGAGAAAGATATTTACCTCCTGAGAAGATAAGCCCCGAATGCGTGCGCACCCGGAATGCGCGCGCACTCCGAATGTGCGTGCCGCGCACGCATGCGCAGTACGAAAAACCCAAAAATATTGATATTTCAGTGTATCTCGATATGAGCCCATCGATATATTTAATCGGAAAATTTCCATATCGACGGACCCTCGTGCATAGTAATATTCAGTGCCTCCCGAATAACAGTTTGAAATATATTTTTATATCGTTGACAAGTTTGGAAAGGTTATTTAGTAGTTTAAGTGAACAATGGTGTATATTTGTACTCCTGTAGCTCAGTGGTTATAGCACTTACCTTGCAAGTGAGAGACCTGGATTTGATTCCCAGCAGGGCAAAATGTTGGGTAAGTTACATTACTCCACACGCCTGTTTACCTAGCAGTAAATAGTGAAGTCCTGTAGCTCAGTGGTTAGAGCACTCGCCTTACAAATGTGAGACCTGTGTTTCGAATCCAGGCAGGCCAGGGCGAAACCTTGGGCAAGTTTCCTTACTCCACATGCCTAATAATAATTCCGTCAAAAAAAACTATAATAAATTGGTCATTTCAATCCATGACGTTTGTGGGACACTGCTGTGTGCTGCCGCATTTTGCCCACAAATGTACAGTCAATTCACTTTACAGAATATTCTGTGAAGTGCTTTGAGACATCTAGAAGATGTGAAAAGCGCTATATCACAATGCAAGGATTATTATTATCACGTGGTCACTCTATCCACAACCGTATGTGGGACAAAGCTATGGATGCTGCATTTCACCCACAAATGTACAGTCAATTCACTTTACAGTATAGTCGACCACACCATCTTTCTACACCGCTTCTCCTCCCAGCTTAATCTTCATGGAACTGCCCTCGCCTGGTTTGACTCTTACCTTTCTTACCATCTGCACTTTGTCACCACCAATGGATTCTCCTCCAGCCCCCGCACTGTCATCTGAGGCATCCCCCAGGGCCCTGTCCTTGGCCCCCTACTTTTCATATCACCCGACATCATCCGCATGGCGACATCATCCGCAGCCATGAGGTCAACTTCCACATGTATGCGGATGGCACCCAACTCTATCTCTCTGTCTCTAGCCTTGATTCCAGGACCACTGCTGTCCTGACAGACTGCCTGTCAGACATCACGTCCTGGATGAGAGCAAATTTTCTACAGTTGAATGTCAACAAGATCGAGGGCTTCCTGATCTGCTCATGTCAGCACCTTCACACATCAGGCACTGGCAGCATCAACGTCCATACTCAACCTCACCAAGCCAGTCAGAAACCTTCTTGTTCAATCCTCAACCATCTTTCCTCCCCCACATCCAAGTCATGACCTGCTCTGCCTTCCCTCACCTCCACAACATTGCCCAACTCTGCCACTACCTAACCCCTCAGGCAGCTGAAACTCTCATTTGTGCCTTCATCACATCCAGGCTCGACTACTCCCACGCCCTGATTGTCAGCCTTCCCAACTCCTCCCTCCATAGGTTGCAGATAATCTACAACTCTTCAGCCCGTGTCCTCTACCACTCAAAGCTTTGTGATCCCCATCTCCCCATTCTTGCCCGACTCCATTGGCTCCCCATCACCCAAGGGATTCAATTCAAGATCCTGGTCCTCACCTACAAAGCCCTCCATGGCCTTGCCCCACCCTACCTCTGCGACCTCCTAAACACCTACCAAACTGTCCACTCCCTCCACTCAGCAGGCTCCAGCCTGCTCCATGTTCCTCAACTCACCCTCCCCACCATTGGCGGGCGAGCCTTCAGCCACTCTGCCCCTAACCTCAGGAATTCCATTCCGCAGTCCTTCTGCCTCCCTCCGTCTGCCTCAACCCTCCCTGGCCTCTTTCAAATTCTGCCTCAAGACCTTCCTTTTCGACTGTCCCATCAGTCACCTCAAATTCCCCCCTTTGCCTCCACCCTCCCCATCCCACTACCCCAGTTTGGGTTTGAAACATTGACTGTCCGGTGCCTTGGGGCATCCTCCCAACGTGGAAGGCATTGTACAAAAGTGATTTTGTTGTTTTTGCAATTCTGTGAAGCGCTTTGAGACATCTTGAAAATGTGATAGCACCATAGCAACTGCAAGGATTATCATTATTTTATTTGTTTGCAATGTAGAAATCATTACAGGGGCTGTTTCCCAGAGACTGCAAGTTGTAACTCAGCTCCAGAATGGTATTTTGTGTCCCAGATCCATTTTATTCAAATAAAATCTTGAGCAAGGAAACTTCTCTGTGTGACTAACGCAGAGAGCATTAAGAGCGCATACACTAAAAAAGCATTAGTGCGGTAAAGGTGGCAAAGGGATTAATCTGTGCAGCAATTACTGAATTCCAGTCTGGTGCTGCCCCACTGGGAATGCAGAGTGAAGCCTTATTAACACTAAACAATAGATTCAGGGGAAATTAGACAATATGAGGGCTGGACTTCAAATCCCTTCAGTGCTGTTAGCTGCTCTCATTGACAAGCTGCAGCAGCCGATGCTTTCTGCCGCTCCTCTGCTGTTAGTGAGTGAGGAGTCACTTCTGCATTTCATTTGGTGCTTTTCAATTAATTATGAAATAAACTTTC
The DNA here is from genome assembly GCA_035084275.1 of Hydrolagus colliei. Taxonomy (NCBI): domain Eukaryota; kingdom Metazoa; phylum Chordata; class Chondrichthyes; order Chimaeriformes; family Chimaeridae; genus Hydrolagus; species Hydrolagus colliei. Next base: position 12,092,962 of record CM068760.1, on the reverse strand, counting down.
ATGGAATGCAGAATACGTCACATTGAGGAACTCACAGCAAGACAGTCGGAGTGTGGAATGAATTGCTCCCTCTTACCCTGCATGTGTTTGTTGTACCTGCAGAAGATGACACTGAGAGGCACAAGTCACACATTACCAGTGAATCATTCCCTTTATCTGTTGTACTTCAAACGTTTGGAAGCTGGTATTGAGAAGCAGCACACGATATAAAGCACCAGCTCCAAGAGCATTACTCCCCTTTTACCTCATGTAGACTAGCACTGAGAGTGGAAGTCAATAAGCACCTAGTTTGTACTAATAGTCTAATGTGGATTCTCACTGTTTAGTTCTGCAAAGTGACTGTTTGATCAGCAAGGTAAAGGTGACTATTGCACTGTGCAGGGTTGCATTTATTCAGCAGTGTGACAGTTGGATTTGATGCAGAAATGAATTAATTTTACAACTCCCATGAAAACAAGTAAACCATTTACAAATAAATGATTTGCTGTTTGATGTGTTGCTGGGCTGTGTTGTGTGTGAAGTGGACCTGAGGTGATTGCCGGCCGCAGCTACAGTGACTGGAGCCAACATACATTGCGTGACACATGCCTGTCGTCAGCGGACTGTCCAGGATGTGTTGGAAGGAATGGCTCAAGGCAGGCAGGAGAATGATATCACTGTAAAAACAAACAGACCCAACACCGCCTGGCTAGAAAATTCACACAGAGTCCTGCTCATCTATCTTTGCCGAATACAAATATTATCTCTATAGTCTCCAATCCAATCAGAAATCTCTCATGTTCTGTGCTGTGTCACAACAGCACTACATTCCTGAGTCACAAAAATATCCTTTAGGGATAACGGAGGCTGCCCTGCAAACACAGGTTTGCAGTACTTACTATTTTCCAGAGTAATTCTGCAACATGTTGCTGGGAAAGTTTAGATTAGGCAGATAGCAGGACACCACAATTTGAACAGAATCTCTCAATTGCTTTACTAATTAAGTGCATTCATTGATGAGTGAGCAACATGGTAACAATAGGCTGCTGGCCAACACGAGACAATTGAAGAGGATAACTAGATTACTTGACAGTAAAACTAGTATAACAATTCCACACAGCAGGGTCCCACAAACAGTCCTGGATTGAAATGACCAATTTATTATTGTTTTTCTTTCAAGGGATTAGTATCAGGTATGTAGAGCAAGGAAAGTTGCCCAAGGTTTCGCCCTGCCTGGAATCGAAGCCAGGTTTCTTGCTTGCAAGGTGAGTGCTCTAACCACTGAGTCACAGGGACTCCACTATAGCATGGTTACAGTATGTATCTTGCAAGCAAATGGACGTGGGTCTGTTAGATTATGGGGGGAGAGCTGGGCAGTGGGATTGAGTTGCTCTTTTCGAAGAGCCAGCACAGACTAGATGGGCCAAATGGCCTCCTTTTGTGCCGTAAAATTCTATGATTCTATGATACAGTGGAGTCCCGGTAGCTCAGTGGTTAGAGCACTCGTCTCACAAGCGAGAGACCTGGGTTTGATTCCAGGCAGGACGAAACCTTGGGCAAGTTTCCTTACTCACCTCCTGATAAAAATTCCTGGAAAGAAAAACAATAATAAATTGGTCATTTCAATCCACGACTGTTTGTGGGACACTGTTGTGCGCAATTGGCTACCATGTTTTGCCCACAAATATATAATCAATTCACATTACAATATATTCTGTGAAGTGTTTTGAGATGTCTAGAAGACATGAAAAACACTGTATCAAATGGAACGATGATATTTATTAATATTATCATTATAGGACTCCACTGGGTCTCCACTTGAACAGGAAATGCTGGATCCTAACTTTTTCCTGAAAATGAGAGAAACAAAACTCTTCCCCTGGTGTTACGAATGTGGGCGACTATTCCCATTGAGCCTGGCCAAATGACATTTTTGAGCCCGAAAATAATGTTCTCCGAATCCTCACATAAACATCCATTTATCAAATACAAGACATATTCAACTACCTTCAGATGAATGACTGTTTCTTTGTTTTAAGCAAATAGAAAACGGGATGAACATAAAGAGAGACTCATCACATTGAGCATCCAAATTGGTCTGCTCAGAGCCTAACTCTGACCTCGGCAGCCACCTTCAGTGGGTTGCTCTCTGGATACAATGACAAGAATAAATGGAAAACAAAGCATGGTTTCAGTGCCTCCCTTACAATCCAGTAATAAAGTTTTTTCCTCCTGGTGGGCACTCAGTTCATCTTGGCTGCTGATGTAACGGAATTCCGGGAACAGGCATTAAATCTCTGGGAAATCATGGATCACCGGATTGTCTTTTTTGTGTGAATATGATAGGGATTCTATTTAGCTTTTCCTCAGACATTACAGCAAATGGATTTTTCTAGTTTTGTTTTAGGCTCTTATCATGGAAAGATAAAGCCCTAGGCAGCAGGCCATTACCCTAAGAGGCTTTGAACTGCGCATTTACAAACCCATTTAGAAAGATTCACACAGTTTGAGACAGTCCCCAGTAATCTGTCCTTTGTGGGAAGAAGTAACAAAATAAATATTGATACAGATTTATTGTGATTTAAATTCACTTTCACCTCAACACTTTGAAACCTGCAATAGGCTCTGGTAGGGATTCCCACAGATTCCCATTCCCACTGCTATATCTTATTCCCTAGCTTCCACTTGGCAAAAACAAATCAGTTTTACGATAGGATTAGGAAATGTAATTATATTTCTATATTTTGTGATTTACTCCCACTGGCCTCCTCTCTCCTGGGGTGTGGAGAAAAAATAGGGAAATGTGATGTAAAGATTTGAATGAACTAACAAGCTTTGTACCGGGTTTATATCAAACCAGCAGCTATGTGGAGTTCTGTGTAACACCTCCATGTCCCTGTAAGAAATGGTCTCCATCATGGACAGGCCTGGTGGCAGAAAGACAGTGAGTGGGAGACAGGGTATATTTTATTGATTAGTAGCTTGATTATCTCTATTCCTAACATGAAGGGGTGATATCTGATATGAAGGAATGGGAAAAAATAGAACAATTTAATAATCTTTGCATTTCTACCCAAACATTTAAATATCTGTAAACACATCACAAGAGATAGCTATAAAGTATAGTCGCTGTGTATTTGCAGGAAAATATGGCAGAGATAATTTATACACAAAACCTGAGAGAGTGAGTGTACGCTGGTTGGAGAGGGAGGGAGCATTGGGATGTGAAGTGATTTGGACATAAGCATCTTGAAATCCACATGTTTCTATGACAGGAGCCAATGGACCCAAAGGTAAGAATGCTACCAAACGGATTAAAGTTTGCACACATACATTTTATAAACAAGCGGAGAAATTATCAGAATTAAATGATCAAACTAAAACCCAGCAGCTTGCTCTGTATCCTCTATTTATAACCCACTTGTGATCAGAAGGTGCAGGCGCTACATCATAGGGTTTTCCCTGTGACAGGATGGGAGCGCTAGCCGGAGTCCGCCCAGTACGTCACTGAGAGGCACTATCTGTTGTCGCATTTCCTCCCCACACTCGCCCACATCCTGCTTTCTGTGCTTTACTCTGCAAGTCTCTTCTGTGACCTTTCCTCTGGACTAATCCCCATGGTAATTAACCTGCAAGAAACATGTTAGTAAGAGCTAATCCTCAGGTTAAACAATTCTCACATCACGTTCCCAGTGCCAATGACCCACAGTCTTATCGGGTCAATGTAGAGAGGGCACTTATTTTGACTTAAAATACTACCAATAAGCTCGGGTTTTGTGCACATTTTGTCCCACATCTGCCTAATGACAAGACAAGCGATTTTCCTCCCTTCAATCTGGGTTGGTTTTGAACTTCACTCCCAGAAACACAAGTTCAATGATTTAGCTCATTACCACCACCTAGCCCACGCTCTTTACATTTTTTCTTCCTCACATTCGATATGCCCCACTAGTGGCTCAACACTCATCTTAATAATAATCCTTGCATTTGATCTAGCGCTTTTCATGTCTTCTGGACGTCTCAATGCATTTCACAGAATATACTGTAAAGTGAATTGACTGTATATTTGTGGGCAAAACGTGGCAGCCAATTGTGCACAGTAGTGTCCCACAAACAGTTGCGGATTGAAATGACAAATTTTTCATTCTTTTTTTGGACGGCAATCTCACCTCAGTGGGACCGCACTCTCGAGTCCTACCTCACAAGCCGCCAGCAGTACATCTCCACAAACAGCTTTTCCTCCCGCTTTCAGTCGTGGATTGAAATGACCAATTTATTATTGTATTTTTCTTGAAAGATTATTATCAGGCGTATGGAGTAAGGAAACTTGCTCAAGGTTTTGCCCTGCCTGGAATTGAATCCAGGTCTCACTCTTGCAAGGCAAGTGCTGTAGCCACTGAATTATAGACTCCAAACTGACAAACTAGGCGACAGAAGTGTTGAGAAACCAGATTTAAAAGAGACAATGCCTCAGGCTAGTTTAAAAGTAAATGAAAGTATTGTACCTTAGTCTCAGGATGGCTAACGTTTATACGTGTGGTAGTGTAGGGCAGACAGAGAGGGGACATTCAGTGGGAAGCTAAATGCGAATTATTGAATTTTGTCACAAAACCATTATCTACAAACTAGTTTATGCTGATATTAAATCATCTTATTCACTTTATCATTTCGGTTTGTTGAAGTAAAGAGGGAGTTTTGTTCTGTACCTGCCCATACAGTATCATTGATATGCATATGAAATAGGTTTATGTAGTTATATAGTGGGGAAATTCGACAACCAGGGGCAGAAGGATAAACCAGGAACAATAGGCCAGTCAGTCTAATGTCAATAGAGTTTTTCGATGAAGAGAAAGGGTGGATGAAGGTGGTGCAGTTGATGTAGTTTATATGGATTTTAAAAGAAGGCATTTGATAAAGTGCCACATAAGAGACTTGTAAACAAAATAGAAGTCCACAGTATTAAAGGGACTTGTGGCAGCATGGATACAGAACTGGCTGCGAGACAGAGAGCAGAGAGCTATGGTGAACGGTTGTTTTTCTGACTGGAGGGAAGTGTGCAGTGTCCCCCACCCAGGGGTTGGTATTGGGACTACTGCCCTTTTTGATCTGTATAAATGACTTGGATAAGTGCACTGCATGGGGAATACAATTTTCATGTTTGCAGATGCCACTAAACTGGGAAAAGTGGTAAATAGTGAGGAGGATAGTAGCCGACTGCAAGAGGACATAGACAGACTGGTAAATTGGGCAGACGCATGGCAGATGAAGTTTAATGTGGAGAAACATAAACTAATGCATTTTGGAAGAATGAGGAGAAGCAGTTTAAGCTGATGGCAGAATCTTAAAAGGGGTGAAGGAACAGAGAGACTGGGGGCTCATATAAGTAAATCTTTGAAGGTGGCAGGACAGGTAGATAAAGCTTTTTTTTAAAAAAAAAGCATAGGGGATACTAGACTTTATAAATAGGCGCATAGAATACAAAGGTCAGGAAGTTATGATTAACCTTTATATAAAACACTGGTTAGGCCTCAACTAGAGAGTTCAGTTCTGGGCATTTCACTTTAGGAAGGATGTCAAGGCATTGAATGTCAAGGGTGCAAAGGAGATTTCCCAGGATGGTACCAGGAATGAGGGACTTCAGTTATCAGGATGCTAGAGAGTAGGGTCCGTCGATATGGAAATTTTCCGATTTAGATATATCGATGGGCTCATATCGAGATATACCAAAATATCGATATTTTGGGGGGTTTCGTACTACGCATGCACGTGCGGCGCGAGCATTCGGGATGCGCGTGCGTTCCGGGTGCGCACGCATTCGGGGCCTAACTCCTCAGGAGGTAAATATCTTTCTCTCTCTGTGTCTCTCACTCTCTCCATCTCTGTGTTTTTCTGTCTGTGTCTCTGTGTCTCTCTCACATCCCCCCCATCTCTATCTATCTGTATATTATCACATCCACCCCGTCTCTCCCCACCCCCCCCCGCCACCGTCCCTCTCTCGCACCCCCCACCCCCGTCATCTCTCTCCCCCCCCACCCGTCTCTTTCCCCCTCCCCCCACCCCCGCCGTCTCTCTCTCTCTCCCCCCGCCCAGCCGTCTCTCTCCCCATCCCCAGCCGTCTCTCTCCCCCTCCCCCCAGCTGTCTCTCACCCCCTCCCCCCAGCCCCAGTCGTCTCTCTCCTCCTCCACCCCCCAGCCGTCTCTCTCCCACTCCCCCCACCCCAGCCGTCTCTCTCCCCCTCCCCGCCCCCAGCCGTCTCTCTCCCCCTCCCCACCACCCAGCCATCTCTCTCCCCCTCCCCACCCCCAGCCATCTCTCTCCCCCTTCCCCCACCCCAGCTGTCTCTCTCCCCCTCACAACCCCCCCCACCAGCCGTTTCTCCCCCCCACCACCACCCCTTGCATACCTGTATATTGTATTCGAGGACTGTGAATACAATATGGCGGCTTTGCACCTCGGTCTGTGCATTGTGTATAGAGATGAGCATTCTGGGTCTTGTAGTTCAGTGTGCGGCATTCCGATTTTTTACCTCGATATATCGATTCTTCAATATATTGATATTTTTAAAATGCCGATATCGGCGTATCGATATGACAATTATATCGGGTTTTAGCGATATATCGATATATCGCCGGACCCTACTAGAGAGAAGCTAGGATTATTCTCCTTGGAGCAGGGACGGTTAAAAGGAGACTTAAGTTTTCAAAATTATGAAGGGAACAAGGAGAAACTGTTTCCACTGGTTGGTGGGTCAGTAACCCGAGGACACTGATGGTTTTTAAATGAAACCATTATCTACAATTAATTATTAAAATGGTTATTAAAAGAAACTGAGAAATGTTTCACACAGTGAGTTGTTGGGATCTGGAATGCATTGCCTGAAAGGGTGGAAGCTGATTCGATAAAAACTTTCAAGAGAGAAGCAGATAGTTATTTGGGGGAGAGAGCGGGGAATTGGACAGCTCTTTTTGAAGAGCCGACACAGACATGATGGGCTAAATGGCCTCCTTCTGTGTTGTATAATTCTATGATAATTAAGGGATTTTGTGTGTGTGCGAGCAAACTAGGACGTTAAAGGGTGTGTGAAACAACAGCAGGATATATGTGCATCCTCCACGGGGAGGGAACCAGCAATTCACAAATGCACAGAGCCCACTGAGGAAATGAGACTTGTAGGTCAATGAAGCTGCATCAATTTGAACCAGGTGTAAAGATACAAGTCTCCACCACTGATGAAAAATTGTCTTATTGTTCCAACACCCTCACTGATGGAGCACAGTTGAAATCAGAACAATGTATAATGTACAGGAAAAGTCTGGATAATCTGGGCGTGCACTAATAATGCACTGTGTTTATGTACTGTATATTTGAAGTGAAGTCCAATTTGAACACACCCTTTGATGTTCAAAATTATTACAGTGTAAATCATTTCAATATTTCAAATTAGAGAAATATTCTAGAGAGGGCGGGTAGAAGAATAATCCCAGTCTAGGCAACAGAATAAACAATGCAATGCAAATTAAATAATATGCATCAAATAATTACTGTCCAAATGTAAGAGTTCAACCATCACTTTAGTTTATTTTGGAGAAGAAAGGAACATTAATTGAGCAGATTCACTGTGTTTGCCAGCAAATGGGAGGAAAGAAGTTAGAATAATTTTTCCCAAGCAAAGGGTTATCAAAATATACAATACATTGGCACACTTGGGTATTGAGGCAGAGACCATAACAAAGCATTGGAAGAATATAAATGGATACAGGGAAATACAGTTAGTTGCTTCAATGATTGAGATACATATTGTAGATAACAAAGAGTTTAATTAAAGTTCAGTGATATTTAAAAAGCTCACTAAAAATCTAAAAAAAGTAAACTAAAAGTCAATATTATCCATCAAAAATATTAAAATACAGTATTGTAATCAAAACCAGCATCCCTACCTTTAATAGTTTGTTGAAGGATATCTAGTGCTATTTTGAAGATGCCATTAGGAGGCGCCAAAGAGGGGATGTTAATGCTCCAGCATGAGCTGCTGCTCACTGATTTTCACCATTTAGTTATAATAATAATCCTTGCATTTGATATAGCGCCTTATCAAGTCTTCGAGATATCTCAAAGCACTTCACAGAATATACTGTAGAGTGAATTGACTATTTTGTGGGCTAAATGCAGTGTGTTCCACAAACAGTCTTGAACGGGACGTCGCCATGATGTGAAAGGCGCTATACAAATATCATTTTGTTGTTGTTGTGAATTGAGTGACCAAATTATTATTATTATTTTCTTTTGAAGGAATTATTATCTCAGGAAAAGCAATCCACCAATTGACTAACAACAATTACTTACTGCTTGGTAAACAGACTATGGAAAATTCCCCAACATTTTGCCCTGTCCGGAAATCAAACCTAACCGAGTCCTCTTGCTATGAGGTGAGTACTGTAACCATTAAACTACGCAATTGCACTAATTGTGACTGCACTTCAGGTCCTGTGTGTAGGATCAGTATGAAATGCTACCTAACTACATTCTGGTTTTGATGATTTGGGTAATAATGGACTCATTAAAATCTTCTAAATATTATCCAGCACCAATTATTAAAACAATCTATCTTTGGTTGTGTGTTTATATAAGTCAACTCTCACTCCCATTCTATTTAACAGAGACAAGTAATTTTAGAGACTGGCACAATGATGGATCCCTCTGTGACGCTTTATCTTTCTTTACAATGTTGAAAAATACAACTATGTCAGATAATGCACCGAGATTTCATGCCCTGCCAGACAAAGAGAAATTTCCATATGTTGGTGGAACGTGTATCTGGAACTCTCAATCTGGTCTGGATATCCTTAACAATGGCACTTGTGTCAGACATCTGTCTGACCAACAACAAAATGTAGTGCTGTGAAATTGCTGAAGTCTTTATGAATGAAGTGATTGTCAAGATAACTGAAAGCTGTGCTTCATCTTGAACGAATAGTTCTAATCTAACCAGTTTACCTCCCTCTGCTTTTCCTTCTTTGAAATTCACAGAGAAGGATATTAGTGGGCTCTTTTTAGCCATCTACAAGTTTACCCAATAGTGAATCCTCCAGACCCTGATATTGACATACCCAGATTTCATCTGAATTATTGCAATAAAACAGACTGCATCAATCCCCTTAAGTGTACCCAATGCACTCTCTCTAGATAATGCTACATTATGATGATTATTTCAGAGCAATTTTCTGATGAAGGATGACTTTTCAGACCATGTCAATCCGATTTTCTTCTGCTTACGCTACTCTAGAATGAGAGGGCTTAAGTTATTAAACTGAGCAATTTTAAACCCTTCTGTTCAGAGAGAAAAACACCGATTGAGTGAGATTACTGGTATTTTTATCACAAAGCCATCCTGATTTTCGTGCAGGATGAGTGGCTTCTCAGTCCTGTGGTTTCCATGTACTAAAGAACAGCATTGCAAAGCAGGGACTAGATGGAGTTTTACCTGGAGATAGATCCTGTGACTCTGAATTTGATTATATTGGTGGCTAGTTATGTGATTCTCCTCTTGGTCTTTCTGATTTCATGTGTACTGTATGACTGTCGAGGGAAGGATCCCAGTAAGGAATACGCTCCTGACACACATCTCCCCGCTCAGTCCCCGATCCAACTGGTGGTAATGCAAAATACTGTGGGAACACGCTACGGCAGGGGTGGCCCTGTCAGCATGGAGTGTGACAAGGAGCTGCCGGGAGCACGAAGCACCGTGGTATAGAGACTTTCAGTGCTCGTTTCCTTTATATTTCAGCTGAACAAACAGCGAGGTGAGTGTGCAAATGTTTCTATCATAGTAACAATTTTATATGCTTCAAAGTTAGCATCATTAAGCAGATGGACTAATTTCTGTGTCACAACAGGCTCTACGTAGTCTCTAATCTAAAGCAATAAAATAGTTGTGGAAAACCATCAGAACAGGAATCCTGGGAATAGAGTAAACTTACAACAGTGCCAAATATATAGGAGTCCAATCATAGCAAGGTACTGGAGGTAAAGAGTGTTGATATATTAAAGGTATAGAATAGATGGCTTGAGTGATTCTTCATTAAAGAGACACAAGAATTGAGTAACTGGATGAGCCGAATATTTAGTGCAATGTTCGCGAAGAGAGGCGAAGGGAGTGAGGAAGGGAGTTCCAGAGCCTCGGGGCGTAGTGGCTGCCGCCGATGGCACTGCCGCAGATGGTGGAGCAGAGGATTCGGGGACATGGAGGAGGCCAGACCCGGTGGAGTGAAGGCAATGGGTGCTGCTTTGAGGAGAGATGAGGTCAGCGAGGTAGGGGGGGGGTACAGAGGAGTGGAGGGATTTGAAAACAAGGGTGAGGATTTAGAAATCAATCCTCTCCGGGACAGGGAGCCAGTGAAGTCTGGCAAGGACTGGGGTAATGGGGGAGCGAAGTTTGGTGCGGGTGAGAATGCTGGCGGCAGAGTTTTGTCTGATTTGGATTTTATGGATTGTGGTGGAGGGGAGATTGGCGAGGAGGGCGTTGGAATAGTCCAGATGAGAGGTGACGAAGCATGGACCAGGGTTTCAGAGGCTTTTGGGGTGAGGTATTGCCGGAGACGGGCGATCCGTCTGAGATGGAAAAAAGCGGTGCTAATGATGGACTGGATGTGGGGGAGGAAGGACAGTTGGGGGTTGAACCTGATGCCAAGGTTGCGCACGGGTTCGGAGAGTTTTAGGGGCAGGCCGGGAAGGTGGAGGAGGTGAGAGCCATGTGATTGAAGACGTTGACAAGAGCCAAAGAATATGGCTTCCATCTTGTCAACATTCAGCTGCAGGAAGTTTGCGCTCACCCAGCTCCTGATATGTAACCAGCAGGCTGACAGAACATCAGGGGACTCTATTTCTCCACTTCGCAAAGTGAGGTGGAGAAATAGAGTTGGGTGTCATACAGTACAAATAATAAAGATTGTAACTATTCCTTGTGTACCTATGTATGACTGGAATTGTCCTTCCTGTGGGAATGTGGTGTCACAGGTGTAAATTAGGAGTATTATAGCTAGCCTTTCCTGTAGGATCTTAGCTTTGAAACATCTCAAAGACTGATGAGGCGCTACATCAAATGCAAGTATTATATGGTCATTACAAGCATTATTGGAGTCCTGTAGCTCAGTGGTTAGAGCACTCGCCTTGCAAGCAAGAGACCAGGCAATTCCAGGCAGGATACGTGGTCACAGATTTAAATTAGTTTCAAAACGAAGCAGAGGGGAGCTGAGGATAAATGTTTTCACTTAGCGAGTTGTTCGAATCTGGAATGCATTGCCTGAAAAGGTGGTGGAGGCCGATTCGATAACAGCTTTTACAAGAGAATTGGATCTTTATTTAGGGAGATCAGGTCTGTTAGGTTATGGGGAGAGAGCTGGGCAGTGGGATTGAGTTGCTCTTTTCAAAGAGAAGGCACAGACTAGATGGGCCGAATGGCCTCCTTTTGTGCCATGAAATTCTATGATTCTATGAATTGGCTGCCACATTTTGCCTACAAAAATATACAATTCACTTTTGAGTATATTCTGTGAAGCGATTTGAAGATGTAAAAAGCGCTACATCAATGCAAGAATTATTATTATTATTTATATTGCTTTTAACAGTTGGTGTCCAAGCTACATTTTTCTGTCTTTTCAGATGAGAATTGCTTTGACATTTGACATGCAAATTCAAATTCTGCCTTCCAGCAAAAAATACATAATTCCTTCATCCCTAGCCCACCCCTCATCCATGCTTGGGTCCCGACCCCTGATTATTCCTCCCGAAGTGAAAGGTGCTTTATAAATGTACTTTTATGGTTGTAGGGTCTGAATAGCAAATTCCTGACTATTATGGTTTATATGTCCCTTCTGTCTTGTAGGTGCCTCGTTGGATGTTTTGTAGGTGCCTTGCTGGATATCCTGAATCTATTAAGTAGTCTGTGAAGAATCTCAATGTCTTCAAGGCCTTTCTTCCTGATTCTGTAATATCATTCAGATATAGGATCTAAAAAATGGAAGAACCCATGTCATCCTCCAAATCTTCTGAGACATCTTATTTCTGCGATACAATGATGGGACTCTGTCTAAAGATTCAAAGTGAATCAGGACATAAATTACCTTTGAAGAGGTTCACATTGGATTTCTCAAACTTCAGACTGCATCATATCTGAGGAAGTTAGTTTCAAAAACTGCCATAAAATGTTGGCTTTTACCTATGGTTTTGATACCTCCTAGAGACATGGGTTTGAAATTCATACCATGTTACATATTGTTGGCACTCTACACCAAATAATAACTAGAATATATATCATAAAAGAATAACTCAGTATACTCCAAGACTCAATGAAACTGCCCTGGTTAAGGTCACAAATGACATCCTAACCGCCTGTGACCAGGGCTCCCTCTGTCTCCTCGTCCTCCTTGACCTGTCTGCTGCGTTCGACACAGTCGATCACACCATCCTCCTTCAACGTCTTTCCTCCCACCTCAACCTTCAAGGCACAGTCCTTGACTGGTTCCATTCTTATTTGACCCACCGTTTACATTTTGTTTCTTCCAATGGTTTTTCTTCAAACCCCCGCACAGTTTCCCACGGCGTCCCTCAGGGCTCTGTCCTTGGTCCCCTTCTTTTCACCCTTTACACGCTCCCTCTGGGTGATGTCATCTGCAGACATGGGGTAAATTTCCACATGTATGCGGATGACACCCAGTTGTACCTTTCTGCCTCATCCCTCAACCCCCAGACCATCGATGTTCTGACAGCATGTCTGTCCAACATCGAGTCGTGGACGAGGGACAACTTTTTGCAATTGAACGTGAATAAGACCGAGGCCCTCCTGATTGGCTCAAGCCAGCGCCTCCGCACATCGGGCGCTGCCAGCCTCAATATCCAAGGTTGCACTCTCCACCTCACAAAGCCAATCAGGAACCTTGGCATCATGTTCGATCAAAAACTTTCCTTCCTCCCCCACATCCGCGCCTTGACCGGCACCGCCTATTTCCACCTGCGCAACATTGCCAGACTCCGTAATTATCTTACCCACCGCGCTGCCGAAACACTTGTGCACGCATACATCACCTCACGGCTGGACTACGGAAATTCTCTCCTAGTCGGCCTCCCCAGTTCCTCCATTCATAGGCTGCAGGCCATCCAAAACTCTGCAGCCCGTGTACTATCCCGCACCCGCCTCCGTGACCACATAACCCCCACCCTCGCCCGTCTCCACTGGCTCCCCATCCTCCAGAGGATCGAGTTTAAGATCCTCGTCCTCACCTTCAAGGCCTTACACAGCCTTGCCCCGCCCTACTTAACCGATCTACTCTCCCCCTACACGCCCACCCGGACCCTCCGTTCAACAGGACTTGGCCTGCTCCAAACCCCCCGCCCGAACCGCCCCACCATCGGAGGCCGGGCCTTCAGTTTCTCCGCTCCCACCTTATGGAATGCCATCCCTCAATCCCTCCGTTTCGTCTCTTCCCTTTCCTCTTTCAAGGCCGGTTTGAAGACTTTCCTCTTCGATCGTGCCTTTTGTTCCATCCTGAACTCTTTTACCTCCCCTTCGTGTTTCACCCCTTCCCAAACACTCCCCTCCCAGCTCGGGTCACACGCCTCCTGTTCAGCGCCTTGGGACGTCCTCCTGACGTGAAAGGCGCTCTATAAATGTAAATTGTTGTTGTTGTTGTTGTTGAATGTTGGCAATTCAGTTTGTATGTCAAAATCAGGGTCTCAGTCTTTACTGAGGTGCCACATTTTCATCTACAACTTTAACATCCCAATTACTTGTTATAAGACAAGTCAATAAATCCAGAGTAATCCAATAAATTGTTGAGAATTGATCAGCTTGTCTGGTGCATCATTGAGATGAACCAAAGTCCCATTGGGGCGGGTGGTCTTAGCTGGACAAATGTGGTCATATGTATTTTGTACAACATAATTACAATTCTGTTCATTTATATTGTGTTGTTTTTAAATAAATATTGCTTCCCTGTCATTGAATTTCTCCTTTCCCATGTCACTCCCTACTCCTGGGCCCGTCTCATTTTTTGTTCACTGGAAAGCATGTGATCATGACCAGGGCTAAGTCTGCTGCTGAGAACACTTGTCACTGGGTTTGGCTATAACTCAGCACCTCCTCCTGGGGTGACCAGGCTGGGAATTTCCCTTCTTCTAACACCAGTCTGCTATCGCTTTGTAATGTATCACCAACTCACTTCATACCACCAGTGTCTTGTCAAAGTTTCAGTTCCTTTATTGAATATACAGGGATTCCTATGGAAGTGAATTTCTGGTAAAATAGTAAAAGTGAACATGTAAATTCTATAATCAACATTGCTTTTGTAGATAGGTGTACCATTCAATGGCTTCTTGCCTGAGTAACTGTGTCATAATTTAAAATGTTACAGGCAGAATCTTTCCTAATTTGTATTTGATGAACCTTCTTTGTGCTTACTTTGCAGCTTCTCGGTGAATACAGGAATGTTCTGTGGAGACACAGCAAATTTCGTTTCGTAAGAGATAACTCAACTTTCAGCGATCTCCCTCCAAACCTCTTGGTTACTCAGATTGAAATCAATTGTTTAGAGATTTATACTGGAGATGCAACTGTCATGTTTATGGCTTCTTTGAGTTGCTATATGAATTGTTCATTATCTTCTTGCTCTCAGCAGTGGTAGATACAGTTTCCACATACTGAATGGTGTCAGCAGGATATATGCCTATGAGGACAATACAGTCAGCCCAAATGCTGCCCTCATCTTTCAGCAGGAGCCAGCTCTGGATAGTGGATATTCCCATCATAATGTAGGTATTTTGGCAATTGTGATCCAAAATTCCATTTTCAAAGAGGTCAGCTAATTGTGTACAGCGAGCCAGAACATTTGCACTGGGACTAGACAATAACTTACATTTATCTAGTCCTTCGCCTAGGATAACACTTGTTTTTAGCAATTGTTCAGAGTAGTTTCACTGCCACATGACAGATTCATGTGGCAGTGAAACTCTGTTCTCTGCATTTTATAGGAGCGACAGAAGGATAATATCAATAAAGATTGCTTCAAAATATTGGTAACTGACTAATCAATAATAAAGTAACTAAATGACACATAGGATAAGATAGCAAGCAGAAATAGTGGGATAATCCTGCCACTGTACACATAATTGGTGAGATCATATTTAGAGTACTGTGTACAGTTCTGGTCGCCACAGTACAAAAAGGATATTGGAGAAATCGAGAAGATACAGAAGAGGGCAACCAAAATGATTGAGAGAATGGAGGGACTGGACTATGAGGAGCGACTAAGTAAATTGGGCATGTACACGCTGGAAAAGAGAAGGTTGAGAGGGGACATGATTGCTGTATTTAAGATTCTAAAGGGGCTAGACAATATAGATCATAGCAGGCTGTTTCAACTTGTCCATAATAATAATAATAAATAATAATCCTTGCACTTCATCTAGATGTTTTTCACATCTCAAAGTGCTTCACAAATATAATCTGTAAAGTGAATTGAATATGTGGGCAAAACATAGCAGACAATTGCACACATACAGTCATGGATTGAAATGATCAATTTATCATCGGTAATGTTTTTTTAGGTCTTTCATCAGGCACGTGGAGTAAGAAAACTTGCCCAAGGTTTTGCCCTGCCTCGAATCAAACCCAGGTCACTCGCTTGTAAAGCGAGTACTCTAACCACCGAGTTACAAGAACCCACAGTGCAAGAATAGTAAAAGCAGAGGCCACTAGCTGTGATTTAAGGGAAGCAAAACAAATCTTCAGTGAGGGAATTGTGAAATTGTGTGGAACAGACGTTTGTAGCAGAAAGTGTTGATTCTTTCAAATACAGATTAGATAGTTTTGTTTTAGGAAATGACATTATGCAATATAGTCCATAGGCAGTACAAGTGTATGCAACTGCCGGGAAAGTGGAAGGCAAGTTAAATGGACCTTTTCCATCTAGGATCTCTTACGTTCTTATGTATTCATGACTGTTTGTGGGACACTGCTGTGCGCAATTGGTTGCCACGTTTCGCCCACAAAATATACAATAAATTCACTTTACAGTACAGTATATGCTGTGAAGTGCTTTGACACACCTGGAAGACGTGAAAAGTCCTTTATCAAATGTAAGGTTTGTTTGTTTATTTGTTTATTTATTAATTATTATTTATTACATTCGTACGTAGGAAAGTTACTAGCATTGTATCTGCACTCGCAGAAATGGTAAAGCCTTTAGGAACTGATGGATCACTTAGCATCAATAGCACTTTCACAGCCCGACACCCACAGGCTTCCACAGGGATATTCCACAATTCATAATCACCTTGCAACTTGAAATCACTTTAAAACAAAGTTACTATCAGGTGAATGACAGTCATTACAATCTCACAATAAATGTCCATATTTACCTTGGACCTTTTGAGGTCTGATTGAATACAAAGGTAACAGAGGTTACCGGCGGTTAGTTCACTGTGACCTGAGCTTCTCTTTAATCTTCATCATGAAAACTATAAATACCCTGGGGATTACAGGAGGCAGATTCAATCTCACCTTCACCAGCACAACATCCCAAGTTTCAATCCTGCACACATGCTTATCCCATTATGTATATGAACATCACAGGAAGAGGTGGGGGAAATATTTGTGTTACAGTGATAAATGTATATACAGGAAATGTTGTAGTGTGGGATGTGGATTACATCAGAAAATATTACAATAAGGACCACAGGGTATTCAGTAGGGGCTGGAATTCAAACATAGTAGGACTGATGCTGTGCATCTGCCATTACAGGATAGTCACTCCAAGTGTTTTCACACAGGACACCTATTTAACCTGAACTCAGCTTCAATACTTCCCATGTACTATACTGGACCTATTAAGATTAATTGGAAGTCACTGCAACTATCCCAAGAGCTAACTGGCCAGGAAATTGTCTCAGCTAACTGCCAGAATAGGGGATGTTTGAGTAATTACAAAATGATGATCCCTGTATAGTAGTAGACGACTCAATTACCCTTAATAACAGTGCCCCAAGTACAGTACAGTATAAAAGGAGTATATCTCCACAGTTCAGGTGCAATTGAATGTCTTCATCACAGGAGCTCCTGACTCATTAGCTTGGAATACAGTTTGCTGAGTTGAGGTATGCCCTTTCCTTTTCCTCATTGCCGGAGCACACAGCAGGGAGGAGACATCAGATAGAGTCATACAATAGTAATGTCTGTTTGTGTCAGCAGTCAGTATCATGATTCTTGTTCACACTTATAATACATCACCCAGAGTTGTTGTATGAATAGATAGACCTTTCATAATGGAGGTTGATGCCACATCAAGTTTACCCAGTCAGTAACCAAACTGGATCTGAGGTGGAGAGTAACAGGATTCTCTATGGGTTTGGGTGAATGTCATGTGAGAAGAGGACTGACAGCGACTCTCTCCGCTCACACTCCTCACTGACACCGGGTATCATCTCACACTGAGCCAATGACCGCTGGACACTGAGCCTGGGGTAATGGCGGGGACCTGCTCTGCTCCACCGCAGCTCACAGTGGAGTTATTTCACCCCAGGTAAGGTGTGGGTGATAGTCACTCTCACACACGCAAGGCCTGAGCACTTCCTCACCACAGCCTTCGACACCCACACTCACACACTCACAGCCCCCCCACACTCATGCTCACACATTCACAGCCCCTCACACTCACAGCCCATCAGACTCACACACTCACAGCCGCCAACTTACACTCACAAACTCACAGCCCCCCACACTCACAACTCACAGTCACACACACTAAAAGCCCCCCACACTTACACTCACAGCCCGCCCCCCACACACACACTCTCAACCCCTCACACTCACAGACCCCCACAATTACACTCACAGCCCTCACACACTCACACCCACCACACTCACACACTCACCACCCCCACACTCAGCCCCTCACACTCACAGTGCCCCACACTCACAGCCACCCACGTACACTCACAGCCCACACACATTCATAGCCCCCCACACTCATAAACTCATAGACCGTCACACTCACAGTCCATCACACTCACAGCCCACAAACACTCATAGCATCCCACACTCACATTTTCACAGACCCTCACACTCACAATCTCACACACTCACACAATTACAGACCCCCACATACCCTCACACACAATCCCCCCACTCACAGACTCACACTCACTCATTTACACAGAATCCCTCACACTCAGACTCAAACTCATTCATTTAAACACAATCCCCCCACAGTTACACTCACACAAACATACTTATACACAGCCCCCCTACCCCACAACTACTCACAGCACCCCACACATGTTCACAGACCCCACACACACTCACACACAATCCTCCCACACTCCCAGCCTGACAGGCTGACACACTCATTTACACACAGCACCCCCAATACAAATATTCGCTTACACATAATTGCCCACATTCACACAGCCCCACACAATCACTTTACAACAACAACAACTTAGATGTATATATCACCCTCCACGCCGGACGGAGCACTTCACAGTAGCGGATCCCGGGACCGAGCCAGGGGCAGGGGCAGAAAGGTGACCAAAGGCGCGGTCGAAGAGAAAGGTCTTCAGCTGGGACCTGAAACTGGGAAGAGAGGGGGCGAGGGGAAGGGAGTGAGGAAGGGAGTTCCAGAGCCTCGGGGTGTAGTGGCTAAAGGCACGGCCGCCGAGTGTGGAGCGGAGGATTTGGGGACATGGAGGAGGCCAGACCCGGTGGAGCGAAGGCAGAGGATGCTGGTTTGGGGGGAGAGAGATCAGAGAGGTAGGGGGGTGCAGAGAAGTGGAGGGATTTGAAGACAAGGGAGAGGATCTTGAAGTCAAGGGAGAGGATATTGAAGTCGATCCTCTCTGGGATAGGGAGCCAATGACGTCTGGCAAGGACTGGGGTAATGGGGGAGCGAAGTTTGGTGAGAGTGAGTATGTGGGCGGCAGAGTTTTGGATGAGTTGGATTTTATGGATTGTGGTGGAGGGGAGACCGGTGAGGAGGGCATTTGAATAGTCTAGTGAGGTGACGAAGGCATGGACCAGGGTTTCAGCGGGTTTTGGGGTGAGGTATTGCCGGAGACAGGTGATCCGTTGGAGGTGGAAGAAGACGATCGGATGTGGGGGAGGAAGGACAGTTGGGGGTTGAACCTGATGCCAAGGTTGCGCATGGGTTCGGAGAGTTTTAGGGGCAGGCCGGGAAGGTGGAGGAAGTGAGAGCCATGTGAATGGAGATGTTGGCACAATCCTCCCACACTCACAACCCCACACATTCATAGAATCTTAGAATCATAGAATTTTATGGCACAAAAGGAGGCCATTTGGCCCATCTAGTCTGTGCCGGCTCTTTGAAAAGAGCAACTCAATCCCACTGCCCAGCTCTCTCCCCATAACCTAACAGACTAAATAAATCTCCCTAAATAAAGATCTAATTCTCTTTTAAAAGCTGTTATCGAATCGGCCTCCACCACCTTTTCAGGCAATGCATTCCAGATTCGAACAACCCACTGAGTGAAAACATTTCTCCTCAGCTCCCCTCTGCTTCGTTTTGAAACTATTTTAAATCTGTGACCACGAGTCACAGATTCGCCCACCAGTGGAAACAGTTTTTCCTTATTCACTCTGTCGAATCCCCTCATGATTTATAAACCTCCATTAGATCTCCTCTCAACCTTCTCTGTTCTAAAGAGAACAAATCTAGCCTATCTAGCCTCTCCCCATAACTGAAGTCCCTCAATCCTGGTACCATTCTTGTAAACCTTCTTTGCACCCTTTCCAATGCCTTCACTTACACACAGCACCCCCAACAACATATATCACACTAAACACACTAATTGCCCCCGCACACACAGTCACAGCCCACACATACACCTACTTTACACACAATCCCTCCACACACACTCAGCCCTACACACTCACTAACACAAAATTTACCACACTCACAGCCCCACACATTCAATTACACACAGCCCCCCATATACACTCACACTATCACACACTAGGGAACGGCGATATATCGGTATATCGCTAAAACCCGATATGATTTCCATATCGATATGTCAATATAGACATTTTTAAAATATCGATATATCGAAAAACGATATATCGAGGTAAAAAATCGGGATGCGAGCACAATCAACGACAAGACCCAGAATGCTCATCTCAAAACACAATGCACAGACCGAGGTGCAAAGCCGCCATCTTGTATTCATAATCCTCGATTACAATATACAGGTATGCAAGGGGTGGGGGGAGAGAGACGGCTGTGGGTGGGTGGGGGGGGATGAGGGGGAGAGAGACTGCTGGGGGGGGTGGGGGGTGAAGGGGAGAGAGACGGCTGGGGGGGGTGGGGGGTGAGTGGGAGAGAGACGGCTGGGGGGGGGGTGAGGGGGAGAGAGACGGCTGGGGGGGGGTGTGAGGGGGAGAGAGACGGCTGGGGGGAGGGGGAGATAGACGGCTGGGGGGGGGGAGAGGGGGAGAGAGACGGCTGAGAGGGGGAGAGAGACGGCTGGGGTAGGGAGGAGAGGGGGAGAGACGGCTGGGGGCGGGGAGGAGAGGGGGAGAGACGGCTGGGGGTGGGGGAGGAGAGGGGGAGAGAGACGGCTGGGGGGAGGGGGAGATAGACGGCTGGGGTGGGGGAGAGGGGAGAGAGACGGCTGGGGGGGGGAGAGGGGGAGAGAGACGGCTGGGGGGGAGAGGGGGAGAGAGACAGCTGAGAGGGGGAGAGAGACGGCTGGGGGGGGGGAGGAGAGGGGGAGAGACGGCTGGGGGGGGGGAGGAGAGGGGGAGAGAGACGGCTGGGGGGAGGAGGAGAGGGGGAGAGAGACGGCTGGGGGGAGAGGGAGATAGACGGCTGGGGGGGGGAGAGGGGAGAGAGACGGCTGGGGGGGGGAGAGGGGGAGAGAGACGGCTGGGGGGGAGAGGGGGAGAGAGATGGCTGGAGGGGAGAGGGGGAGAGAGACTGCTGGGGTGGGGGGAGGTGAGGGGGAGAGAGACGGCTGGGGGGGGGGAGAGAGATGGCTGGGGGGAGGGGGAGAGAGACGGCCGGGGGGGGAGGGAGAGAGAGACGGCGGGGTGGGGGAGGAGAGGGGGAGAGAGACGGCTGGGGGGAGGGGGAGAGAGACGGCTGAGGGGGGGGAGGGAGAGAGAGACGGCGGGGGGGGGGGGGGGGGGGGAGAGAGACGGGGTGGATGTGATAATATACAGATAGATAGAGATGGGGGGGGATGTGAGAGAGGAGAGAGGGAGAGAGACATAGAGAGACACAGACAGAAAAACACAGAGATGGAGAGAGTGAGAGACACAGAGAGAGAAAGATATTTACCTCCTGAGAAGATAGGCCCCGAATGCGCGCGCATGCGCAGTACAAAAAAAAACTAAAAATATCGATATTTCGGTATATCTCGATATGGGCCAACCGATATATCCATATCCGGAAAATTCCCATATCGCCGTTCCCTATCACACACTATCCAAAATATCCATGCTCACACTCACAGCCACTACACACACTCCTAGCCCTTACACACAATCACCCCCATCACACTCACAGTACCACACATACACTCACAGCCCCACACACATTCACTGACACACAATAGTCCACATCGACTTCCAGCCTCCCCCACACTCACTTCCCCCCCACACACACACAGCCCCCCCACAATTACACATAACCCTGCCGCACAACCATGCACACTCATTTATGTACACACACACACACCCCCATCCACACACAAACTTACACACTCACAGCCCACCCACATGCTCTGATTGTTTTGGACCTGTGCAGGTATCTACTGTGAGTGGGGGAGGGGGAGGATGGGTTCATCAATCTCTGAATACAAATCAACTGACTACAATCAATTATTCAAAGTAAAAGGAGACATTCTGACATTTATGCTTTTTAGCTTGAGATTTCCGGGAGTATGCCTTCAATGAAAACCATAGAGAGCTTGTGAAAATCATAAAGAGGGTATTTTACAGAGTACTGTATAATACAATGAATGTGATACTCTGTGGGATGTCGCAAAGGAAAGTTGAGACACTTCTTATCAGCATGGTTGCCAAATAGCTGTGCAAACGTAGAATAAATAAATCTCAGTGGCCAGATAAATTGCATCCCAGGATCCTTAAGGAACTAAAGGAGGAAGTCGCAGAAACGCTGGCACAAATCTTTCAAAAATTACTGAATATTGGAGAGGAGCAGAAAGACGGATATCACTCCTGCATAGAATCATAGAATCTCACGGCACAAAAGGAGGCCATTCGCCCATCGAGTCTGTGCCGGCTCTTTAAAAAGAGTAATTTAATCCCTCTCCCCAGCTCTCACCCCATAACCTCACATACCCGTCCTCCCCAAATAAATGTCTATCTCTCTTTTAAAAGCTGTTATCGAATCGGCCTCCACCACCTTTTCAGGCAATGTATTCCAGATTCGAACAACTTGCTGGGTGAAAACATTTCTCCTCAGCTCCCCTCTGCTTCTTTTTGAAACTATTATAAATCTGTGACCACGAGAGACTGATACACCCACCAGTGGAAACAGTTTTTCCCTATGTACTCTGTCGAATCCCCTCATGATCTTAAAAACCTCTATCAGGTCTCCTCGCAACCTACTTTGTTCCAATGAGAATAAAATAAACCTGGCCTATCTAGCCTTTCCTCATAGCTGAAATCCCTCATTCCTGGTACCATCCTAGTAAATCTCCTCTGCACCCTTTCCGATGCCTTAACATCCTTCCTAAAGTGTGATGACCAGAATTGTACATAGTACTCTAGCTGAGGCCTAAACAAAGTTTTGCAGAGTTTTCTTTTATAAGAAAAGTAACAAAAATGACTCAGGAAATGACAAACCAATACATTTTACATTCATTGTGGATAAAATTATGGAGACTTCTATTATTCATAATAATAATAATCCTTGCATTTGATATAGTGCTTTATCACATCCTCAAGCCATCTCAAAGAGCTTCACAGACTATACTGTAAAGTGAATTGACTGTATCTTTTGTGGGCGAAATGTGGCAGTCAATGGCACATGGCATTGTCCCACAAACAGTCGTGGATTGAAATGACAAATTTATTATTGGGGGAGAAAGGACAGTTCAGGGACAAACAAGATGCCCAGATTTCTGACTGGCTTCATAAGGTGGAGTGTGTATCTGTGGGTGCTGATGTTGCCAATGCCTGAGATGTGGAAGCACTGGTGTGAGCTAATCGGAAGGGCCTCAGTCTTGCTGACATTCAGCTGTAGAAAGTTGTCTCTCATCCAGGACTAGATGTTTGACAGGCTGTCTGTGAGGATACTTGTTGTTCGGGAATCGAGGGTGAAGGCAGAGAGGTAGAGTTGGGTGTCATCCGCGTACATGTGGAAATTGACCCCATGTCTGCGGATGATTTGGGGCCTTTGTATGGTGCCTTTCACATACGGAGGACATCCCAAGGCGCTGCAGAGACAGTGATTAAGACCCTAGCTGGGGTCGGGATGGGGGAGGGTGGAGAGAAGGGAGAGGAGGGAGGGTGACTGATGGGACTGTCGAAGAGCAGTTGAGGCAGAACTTGAAGGAAGCTAGGGAGGGAGGGAGGCGGCGGGATTGCAGGATGGAGTTCCAGATGTTAGGGGCAGAGAGGCTGAAGGCTCGCCTGCCAATTGTAGGATGGTTTAATCGTGAGACGTGGAGCAGGCCGGAGCCCACTGAGCGGAGGGAGCGGACAGGTTGGTAGGAGGTTAGGAGGTCATAGAGGTAGTTTGGGGCAAGGCCATGGAGCACTATAAAAGTAGGACCAGGATCTTGAAGGATGTCACCAAAAGGGAGCATGTAGAGATTGAAGAGGAGGGGACAAAGCCCCAAGGAACATCACATGAGACAGTGCGGGGGGCTGGAAGAGAAACTGGAAGGAGAGGCAATGAAGAGCAATGCTCTCCAGATAGGTAAGACTCCTTGCCTATAGATCATTAATTATTACTTGACAAATGATCAGCCAGCATGGTTGCACGGGAGTACAGACTCCAGGGCTTATGTGAATTAGTCCGCTCTCTTTGGAATTCCACAATTCTGGTTTTGAGAGACCTGTGGAGCTCTGTAGCTCTAACCACTGAGGACTTGCCTCGCAAGAGAGAGGACCTGAGTTTGGTTCCTGGGCAGGGCCAAACTTGGGCAAGTTTCCTTCCTCCACACACCTCTGTTCACCTGAAAAGACAGCTGCGATCTCAGTTTATTGTTTTGCATGAAGACGGCACCTCCAACAATCCATCACTTCTCCACACTATCAGCCTGGACTAGGAGCTCAAGTCCCAATGTATGTCCCAAAGGGGCTGATCACTGCCCATTCAGACAATATTCAGAATGTGGGTAAATTCCAACAGTACCCAAACATACATTCTGGGGTCCCTAAATCTTGTCTCGTCTCTTGCCAAGGATAAAATCATGGAACATCTGGACTGAAACAAAATAAAAAATTATAGCAAATGTGGGTTCATGAAGGGGAGATCTTGCCAATTTAATTCACAAGTTTTCCTTAACTGTGTGACAAGGTGTAAGAGAAAGATCTGTGCACCGATCTTAACTCTTTAGTTTCTGAAATAACTGATGACACTGTATTGGCTGAAGCTGGTTTTATTGTTACTTATGCAAACACACACTACAACACATTACAAACATGAACATGAACAGAACAATATTAGGTGACTGTTTCTGTAACTGGACCTTCCCTGCCTGTAAAACAGAATAACTGGAAACATGCTACCCATTCCAGTAGTTCTGGACAACAGTGGCAGGCTGGAGATCTTCCACCTTGAGATATTCCCCAACTGTTGTGATAAGCCACTCTTTCCCTCCTATCTTTATACTTCTCCACCAGCCTTGTTTATCTTGACTAGCAGAGCGGTTCTCAAACATTCCTGTTTTCTTAAAATATCCTATTGTAAAACACCTCCCCAACTCCCCAGGCCTGTTTTGTCTGCCTCCTCGCTTACCCTGTGATTTCCCACCTTTGGGAAGACAAAGAGTAGCTATATTAGCCATAACTATATTAGACTATATAGACTATATTAACAGTCTTTAACTGAACATGTTTACTGTTCTCCGTCCTTCATACTTATCATATCTACTACAACTGGTGCCAACCTGGCACCAGTTGTGCTATATTCAGTTATTTTACAGACAGGTCTGGTTTCTGCAATTCTGCAGCCTTGTTAGTTTAAACCTAAATTTCTAATGTTATACAGTGCAACTTATTATACACATTGATTTACTTATTAACATAAAATAAACCGAATTATTTATTTATAAATAAATAAATAACCTAACAAAGGGTAAGGTTGTGGATGTTGTTTATTTGGATTTTAGTAAGGCCTTTGATACAGCTCCTCTTGAGAGGCTGATACTGAAAATAAAAAAGTGTATCAATGGAGGTATATTACAATGGATACTCAACTGGTTGACTGGAAGAACCCAGAGGGTGGTGGTACAGGGAATGTCATCAGACTCGGAAAGTGTTACCACAAGGCTCTTTTATTTAATACAGTAGTTTTATAAATGATCTGGAAGTAGCACAAGCAGTGAGAGAATAATGCACCTGTGGAAAAGTCTCCGTAGGGAGACAGTTGAAGTAAGAATTGTTAATTCTTTCAAACAGATTAGATAGTTTTGTTTTAGGAAACAACATTATGGGACTTAGTAAATATGTAGTTTGGGATATACAGCCACGCCGGGAACTGCAAGCAGCTGTTCTGAACTTTGGAAATTTGCCAGACATCGGAAAAAATCTAATACTGTACTGTCGTATTTTAAAATCTTGCCGATTTTAGGGAGATGCCATCTTTCAGAATGTCGGATTATTGAGGTTTTCCTGTATGTACGTGTGACCAGGAAGGTGGAAGGCGAGCTAGATGGACCTTGGTCTTTTTTCGTCTAGTATTTCTTATGTTCTTATGAATGATTTAGCGTTTTATGTGTACAAACAACCAACTCCAGAATCTTATCTGAAAAATATGAAAATCTCAGCACAGTGGCTTCCATCTCTGTGACACGAAGTTCGAGTTATCTGATCAATTTCAAGATCCCTTTGTGAATTGGTGTATAATCAGGCAACATTGGCAAATATTTGCAGGATTTTACAAATAGGTTTGCTCTTATCACAGTGAATTTTAGGCTTATCTGAGAAATCTTTATTGAAACTGATACAGTTCAACTTGAGGTAAAAGCACAGACTAATAATTAGCACTGTCATGGGAATTCATTCCCAATGAATGGGAGGGTAGCCACAGTTCAAATGAAAGCACTATGTAACTGTACAAAAGTCAATCTTTATTCAGCAGATTGAAGGTCATTTGGGTAACTGAAGGGAGATAGAGTTTATTCAGCAGAGTGTTTGGGAATGTGCATTCCTGTTTCTGCACCGAATAGCAGTATCAGATTACTTCCTGTGTGACTCAATCTTTATTTGTGTGTTGTCTGGAACTTAAATAATTAAATAGCACCTGAGCTCCTCAATCCCCATAAGACATTTGTGAAAATCTGTAAATACATAGGGGAGGAATATGAACAGGTTGCATGCAATTGCTTAATGATCCCCCCTAGTTAGCAATTAACCAACTGTTCGCATTTTGCTTTAAATAGTTTCCTGAACTTACTACTTGACTTCCTGAGACTGGCACCATCCTTTGCACCCGCAGTCTGAAAACTTGCTCCAGAGTTTCTGCTTTTCCTGCTTGATGCAACACTCGTCTGGTATTATTGTCAAGTGGCGGTGTACACTTGGGACATCACCCTGATGTGAAATGAGCTCCTGTGGCTCAGTGGTTAGAGCACTTATGGCAAGCTAGGGAGACCAAGCTGGGGAGACCTGTGTTCGAATCTAGGCAGGTCAGGGCGAAACCTTGAGCAAGTTTCCTTTCACCACCGCTGCTGTGCACAATTGGCTACCGCAATTTGCCCACAAATATAGTCAATTCACTTTATAGAATATTCTGTGAAGCGCTTTGTGATGTTGATAAGATGTGAAAAGCGCGATATCAAATGCTAGGATTATTATTATATTATTGTAAATGTATTGTTGTACACTGTGACTTCATATCCCAGATGTGAGACCACACAGGCAAAGGGAGAGTTCTTCCGATAGAGCCAAGCTGCTAAGGCAACTCAATGAAAGTCCCTATACAATAAGGTTCAACTTGAAGTAAAAACACAGAATAATAAGGCGCTATACACATGTAAATGTAAATTTTGATTCATTGAATGCAGTTGTTGTTGCCACACCCACCATCACCAAGATGGCGCCGAGGCTGCCTCACCCATTACAATGCGCATGATCAGCGCCCTGGCGTCCTGCGCATGCTCAGTCCCTGGCGGCAGCGGCTGGTCGGGTCCTATCCCAGCCATGGCGGCCTCGTGCCTTAGGTGCTGATCTCCCCACCATCCCGCCCCGAACACGGGGCAGAGCGAGAGGGCCGGGAGGCGGAGGGGAAGCAGGCCAGGAGAACCTGTCTGTCTGAGGGCTGTGTGTCTGAGGGCTGTGTGTGTGTGTATGAGGGCTGTGTGTATGTGTCTGAGGGCTGTGTGTGTGTGTATGAGGGCTGTGTGTATGTGTATGAGGGCTGTGTGTATGAGGGCTGTGTGTGTGTGTGTATGAGGGCTGTGTGTGTGTGTATGAGGGCTGTGTGTGTATGAGGGCTGTGTGTGTATGAGGGCTGTGTGTGTGTATGAGGGCTGTGTGTATGAGGGCTGTGTGTGTGTGTATGAGGGCTGTGTGTGTGTGTATGAGGGCTGTGTGTGTGTGTATGAGGGCTGTATGTGTATGATGGCTGTGTGTATGAGGGCTGTGTGTGTGTGTGTATGAGGGCTGTGTGTGTGTGTATGAGGGCTATGTGTATGTATGAGGGCTGTGTGTGTATGAGGGCTGTGTGTGTGTATGAGGGCTGTGTATATGAGGACTGTGTGTGTGTGTATGAGGGCTGTGTGTGTGTATGAGGGCTGTGTGAGGGCTGTGTGTATGATGATCGTGTGTGTATGAGCGCTTGTGTGTGTATGAGGGCTGTGTGTGTGAGTCTCTGGAGGGCTGTGTCAGGATGTGCGCTGTGTGTGTGTCTGAGGGCTGTGTGTGTATGATGACTGTGTGTGTGTGTATGAGAGCTGTGTATGTGTGTGTGTGTATGAGGGCTGTATGTCTGTCTGGATGTGGTCTGTGTGTATGTCGGCTATGTCTATATGTGGGCTGCCTGTCTTTCAGTATATGGACATACCGGTTTCTACAGCATACTTTATTAGTGGCAGGAGAACGTCGCATTAATTTACCAAAAGTCTTCCATTGACTATAACCCTGGAGAAGTTGGTTTGATAAACTAATTCTAGATTGATGTGTAACACAAAACTGCTTGCTAACATTTATCTTTTCTGATTGACTCCTAGAGGCTGCGTCATCAAGCTCTTTCTGAGGTACATTTAATTCCTTGTGTTTTTAGACTATTCCTCGTCTCTCACAGTGTAATTATGGTATGTAACAGATATGGCTGTCTGGCTGTCAGCATAGTTACCTGGCTTAATGACAAAAAAGCTTCTTGAAAATAACTTACTTGTAAATGTATTTCAGTTTTCAGTGTCCACAGGCAACATAAATATACAATGGAGATATTTTGTTTGCATCAAAAACAGAAGTGGCCGGGAACACGACCTCACGAAGGGTCATGGATCTGAAACGTTGACATCTCTCTGTAGTTGCAGCCTGACTTGCTGAGTGTTCCCAGCGACTTCCATTTTTAGTTCAGATTTCGAGCATCTGCAGTATTTTGCGTTTTATTTCATTTGTGTGTTGTGTTATGTACTATGCTAATATTTTGTAGAGAAATGGGGGGGTGCTTTGGGTGGAGGTGGGGCGGATGAGCATTTGCCTGGACAGAATCAGGTACTGATTTGGTTAGACTCCTGTTGTCTCCCATGTCTGTATGGGAGTCACCAGTCAATTATCCGCCACCCGCATTCTCACGCGAACCAAACTTCACTCCTCGATTACCCCAGTCCTTGCCAGACTTCAGTAGCATCCTGTTTCGGATCGGATCGATTTCAAGATCCTCACTCTTGTTTTCAAATCCCTCCAATGCTCTGTACCTCCCTACCTCTCTGAAATCCTCAGAACAGTACCCGTTGCCTTCACTACTGGGTCTGGCTTCCTCCTTATCCCCCATTTCACTGTCAGCAGCCGTGCCTTCAGCCACTACGCCCTGAGCCTCTGGAATTCACTCCCTTCACCTCGCCCCCTCCTATCCTATGTTCAAGTTGCGCCTAAAGACTTTTCAACTGCGCTTTTGGTCACCTTTTTCCCCCTTTCACCAGGCTCCGGTCTGCTCCATGTCTCCTGCCCGACCCATCCTATCATTGGTGGCCAGACTTTCTGCTGCCCCCGCACTCTGGAACTCCATCCCTTTGCCTTGCTTCCTCCCTTGCCTCCTTCAAGACTGGTCTTAAGACCTACCCTATAACTACACCATGCTCTGGTCCCGACCCCTGACTGTCCATTGCGCTGGGATGTCCTCCTGATGTGAAGGGCGCTCTATAAATATAATTGTGTTATTGTTGTTGTTCTGCCCACTGCTCCTGCTGTTTGAGGTGTGGTTCTTTGTCTGTGTGTCAGGCTACCAGCACTTACTGTAACAGTGTGTGGTGAGGGTAACAACAACAACAAATTTACACTCGTATAGCGCCTTTCACGTCACAATTGGACGAGCTTGATAGGTGCATAACTTGCCGTTGAAGCACAATCTGGCAAAGTCCCTGCTGTCCGTCCAGCTAGGACCACTATCTATGTGCAGGGCTAATAGGAGCTCAACGGGAATAATTTCCTGCTTCAAGTGACTGATCTGCCCTCTTAAGTCCTGCAGATAAGCCAGGCTGGCTGGTCTGTGATCAGTGTTGGTCTGTGAATACTGTAACAGTGAAAAGTGCTTTTCTTTCAAGAAATGTTACAATTAAGGAGTGATTAGAAATGATCTGCCGTTTGCAATGATGAATAACAATGCCAAAGGAATGTTGAGTTGCCAGGTGCTATGTATGGGTTTGAATCCAAGCCTGGGGACATTCAACCTTGCACAATGTTGTTTAATTACCATATTATATATGCTCATTCTCTCTCCAGAGGGACTTCACCGTGTGAAAGAGAACTCAGAGGAGGGCGAAGAAAGCGTTTCCCTTGTTACGCATCTTGTATGAGAGAACGGGTTTAAAGGGATTGTGCAGTCTTCGATGCCACGATGGCCAGAAGTTGGTAAGGGACCCTCCTCCTCACTTCCCCACTTTTCCCTGGCTGTAAACCCAGGAACTGCTGAAAACTTCCTGCTCTTGGGAATATTGTGCTTAGCGGCAGGTTCTATGGATAAGTTTCTATGGATTGTTACATAAAGTACATAATGTACTTTATGTAACAATCCGTTCAACAAAACAACTCTTTGCTTTGTATTTTTTTAACAAGATATTTAATGAAAAACCTCTGGTGTTTTCTGCCAATTTGAAAGGAGATTTTCTGTTTGATCTCATGCTTTTTGTGTGAACATGAAGTTTGTAGCTCGCACATTCATGCGCTGGCCTCTCACTGACCCCAAGCACTGCACTTGTGTGTATATGAGCAAAGTGGTTGTGTTCAGGAAATGTGTGGGGGAATATGTGGTGTGTGTTGTTTGTGGGGGTGGAGGGGTGGCGTGACTAAGTTTGTGCCCAGCAGTGAACTCAGGGAATCTGAAAATCTGTAGAACATAGTCCTAGAGAACCTTTTTCTATTTTGCAGT
Source organism: Hydrolagus colliei (assembly GCA_035084275.1). NCBI lineage: Eukaryota > Metazoa > Chordata > Chondrichthyes > Chimaeriformes > Chimaeridae > Hydrolagus > Hydrolagus colliei. The sequence continues at coordinate 12,062,185 of CM068760.1, read as the reverse complement.
TTGCTTTCTCTGAGCCTTTCCTTGATGGCCAGCTGCAGATTAGCCTTTGCCACTGGGCGTTGCTGGTTGTTAATTGGAGAGATCAGATTTATTTAATAAAAACAACCTTACCTGGGTGAGGGCTGATGCCAAACCAGTTTTGTGACTTCAAGGCCAGGTGTTTCCGGGTTGCAACAACTGCCTTTTACTGACCGTGTTTGGTTGCTTTGTAAGTAGGAGGACACAGGTTCAATTCCCAGCAGGGCAAACCTCAGGCAGGTTTCCTTATTGCAAATGCCTCTGTTTACCTGGCAGTAAGTAAGAACCCGGTTGTTAGTCGATTGGAAGATCACTTATCTTCATAATATTAAAAAAATTGTGATTTGGTCACTCAATCCACAACACTGCTGTGATTAATTACCTACTATGTTTCACCCATAAAATATACAGTCAGTTCAGTTGACAGTATATTCTGTGAAGCAACATTTTGAAGATGTGATAAGGTACTGAATCAAATTCAAGGATTATTATTATATACAGTCAGGTTTCTATGTTAGTCTGCTCCTTGCCCCACACTTGTGGTTTATGGTGTTAACTCCACTATTTGATTTCAGCCTGTAACTTGCTCCTAGGATGCCAATTTTCTCAGTATGGCCCATATTGTAAAACTCAGTTCAGATCTACGTTTGTAGCATTTAGATAAATTTGCTTTACATAGATTGTCTGGCTGTCATTCGAGTGTGACATTGCACACAAGTACGAGCAGATACATTGCTGTGGAGCTCCTGTAGCTCAGTGGTTAGAGCACTCGCCTTAGAAGCGTGCGACCTGTGTTCGAATACAGGCAGATCAGGGCGAAACCTTGGACAAGTTTCTTTACACGCCTAATAATAATCCCTAAAAAAAACAACAGAGTGAGAGTGTGAGAGTGAGTGTGCGAGAGTGAGTGTGAGAGTGAGTGTGTGAGAGTGTGAGTGAGTGTGTAAGAGTGAGTGTGTGAGAGTGAGTGTGAGAGTTAGTGTGTGAGTGAGTGTGTGTGAGAGTGAGTGTGTGAGAGTGAGTGTGTGAGAGTGAGTGAGAGTGAGTGTGAGAGTGAGTGTGAGAGTGAGTGTGAGAGTGGGTGTGAGAGTGGGTGTGAGAGTGAGTGTGAGAGTGAGTGTGAGAGAGTGAGTGTGTGAGAGTGAGTGTGTGAGAGTGAGTGTGTGAGAGTGAGTGTGAGAGTGAGTGTGAGAGTGAGTGTGAGAGTGAGTGTGAGAGTGAGTGTGAGAGTGAGTGTGTGAGAGTGAGTGTGAGAGTGAGTGTGTGAGTGAGTGTGTGTGAGAGTGAGTGTGTGAGAGTGAGTGTGTGAGAGAGTGTGTGCGTGTGAGAGTGTGTGAGAGTGTGTGGCAGAGTGAGTGTGTGTGAGAGTGAGTGTGTGAGAGTGAGTGTGCGAGAGTGAGTGTGCGAGAGTGAGTGTGCGAGAGTGAGTGTGCGAGAGTGAGTGTGCGAGAGTGAGTGTGCGAGTGAGTGTGCGAGTGAGTGTGCGAGAGTGAGTGTGCGAGAGTGAGTGTGAGAGTGAGTGTGAGAGTGAGTGAGTGTGTGAGAGTGAGTGTGTGAGAGTGAGTGTGTGAGAGTGAGTGTGTGAGAGAGTGAGTGTGAGAGAGTGAGTGTAAGAGTGAGTGTGAGAGAGTGAGTGAGTGTAAGAGTGAGTGTGTGAGAGTGAGTGTGTGAGAGAGTGTGTGAGAGTTAGTGTGTGAGTGAGTGTGTGTGTGTGAGAGTGAGTGTGAGAGTGTGTGTGAGTAGGTGTGTGAGAGTGAGTGTGTGTGAGTAGGTGTGTGAGAGTGAGTGTGTGTGAGAGTGAGTGTGTGTGAGTGAGTGTGTGAGAGTGAGTGTGTGAGAGTGAGTGTGTGAGAGTGAGTGTGTGTGAGTGAGTGTGTGTGAGTGAGTGTGTGTGAGTGAGTGTGTGAGAGTGAGTGTGTGAGTGTATGAGAGTGAGTGTGTGTATATGTGTGCGTGTCTCTTTCTATGTCTCTTTCCCTCAGTCTCTCTTTCTCTCTTTTCTCTCTGTCCCTCTCTCTCTCTCTCAGTCTCTCTCACACTCTCTTTCACCCCCTCTCTCAGTCCCTCTCTGTCTCAGTCTCGTTCAGATTATCTCTCTGTCTCTCTCTCTGTTTGTCTCTCTCTCTGTGTCTGTCTGTCTGCCTGTCTGTCCGTCTGTCTGTCTGTCTGTCTCTCTCTCTCTCTGTCTCCCTGTCTCTCTCTCTCTCTCTCTCAGTCTCTCTCTTTCTCTCTCTCAGACTCTCTCTCACACTCTCTCTATCTCCTTCTCTCTCAGTCCCTCTCTCAGTCCCTCTCTGTCTCAGTCTCTCTCGGTCTTTCTCTCTCTCACTCCCTCTCTCTGTCTCTCTCTCTCTCTCTCTCTCAGTTTCTCTCTCCCTGTCAATCTCAGTCTCCCCCCCCCCCCCCCTCTCTCTCTCTCTCTCTGTCCCTCCCTCTCTCAGTCCCTCTCCGTCTCATTTTCGTTCAGTTTCTCTCTCTGTCTCTCTATCTGTCTCTCTCTCTGTCTCTCTCGCTTTCTCTCTCTGTCTGTCTGTCTCTCTCTGTGTCTCTCTCTCTGTCTATATCTCTCACTCTCTATCTCTGTCTGTCTATCTGTCTCTCTCTCTCTGTCTCTCTCTCGGTCTTTGTCTCTCCCAGTCTCTCTCTCTCTCAATGTCTCTCTCACTCCCTCTCTCTCAGTCTCTCTCTCTCTGTCACTCTCAGTCTCTCTCTCTCTGTCACTCTCAATCTCTCGCCCTCGCTCACTCTGTCTCTCTCTCTCTCTCTCTCTCAGTGTCTCTCACACTCTCTATCAGTCTCTCTCTCTCTGTCACTCTCTCTGTCTCTCTCGGTCTCTCTTTGTCTCTCTCTCTCTCTTTCACTCCCCCTCTCTCATTCTCGCTCGCTCTCTCCGTCTCTCCCTCTCAATCTCAGTCTCTCTCTCTGTTTCTCCCTCTCTCTCTCAGTATCTCTCTCTCTTTCAGTCTCTCTTACTCTCCGTCTCTTTCACACTCTCTCTCAGTCTCTCTCTCTCTCTGTCTCTCTCCCTCATTCCCTCTCTCTTGCTCTCTCTCATTCTCTCTCTCTCCGTTTTTCTCTCTCTCTCAGTCTCTCTCTAGCGTAGTCCCTCCCTTTCTCTCTCTCAGTCTCTCTCTCTGTTTCTCTCTCTCAGTCTCTCTGTCTCAGTCTCTCCCTCTCTCAGTGTCTCTCTCTCTGTCTCTCTCTCAGTTTCTCTCTTTCCATCTCTCTCTCTCAGTCTCTCTCTCAGTCTCTCCCTCTCTCAGTGTCTCTCTCTCTGTCTCTCTCTGAGTTTCTCTCTTTCTACTCTATTGATAGAGTAGAAATGAGGTTAGAAATGAGGAATAAAAAAGGTGCAGTTACACTGTTAGGGGTATACTATAGACCACCAAATAGTGGGGAGGAGATAGACAAGCAGATCTGCAAGCGTATCACGGAGAAATGCAGAGCTAATAGAGTAGTGATAATGGGTGACTTCAACTATCCCAACATAGACTGGCAGAATAGTAGAGTAAAGGGCAAGGAGGGAGAAGAATTCCTGAAGTGTGTGCAGGACAACTTTCTTGATCAGTATGTTTCCAGTCCAACGAGGAAAGAAGCATTGCTGGATCTAGTTTTGGGAAATGAGGTAGGGCAAGTTCAACAGGTTTCTGTAGGTGAGCATCTAGGGAATAGTGACCACAATATCGTTAGATTCAGAATAATTATGGAAAGGGATAAGGAACGATCACAGGTGAGGACACTCAACTGGAAAAGGGCTAATTTCAATGAGTTGAGGTGGGACCTAGCCAAGGTGGATTGGAAAGAAAAATTGGCAGGTAAGACAACTAACGAGCAGTGGGCAGCGTTCAAAAAGGAGATAGTTCAGGCACAGGTCAAAAGCATCCCCACAAAGGTGAAATGTAAGGCATCCAAACCTCCCTGGATGACTAAGGAAATCGGGGCCAAAATAAAACAAAAAAAAGAGGCTTATGATAAGTGTCAGGCTCAAAATTCAGAAGGGAACAAAGCAGAATATAGGAAGTGTAGGATAGAACTAAAAAAGGAAGTTAGAGGGGCAAAGAGACTGCATGAAAAACAATTAGCGAGTACGATTAAGGGGAACCCTAAGGTTTTTTACCAACATATTAAGAGTAAAAGGTTGGTCAAGGAGAGGGTGGGGCCAATTAGGGACCTGGGAGGAAATCTCATTGTGGAGGCAGAGGGCATGGCTGATGTACTGAATGAGTACTTCGCCTCTGTCTTCACAAAAGAAAATGATACAGCCAATGCCATAGTATTAGAGGAGAGGGTAGGAGAAATGGATAGAATAATTATAACCAGAGAGGAAGTGCTAAAAAGGTTGACGTCGCTCAAGGTGGATAAGTCACCTGGTCCGGATGGGATGCACCCTAGGTTACTAAGTGAGGCACGGGAGCAAATAGCAGGGACTCTGGCCACGATCTTTCAATCTTCCTTGGACACAGGGGTCGTGCCAGAGGACTGGAGGATAGCTAATGTTACTCCCTTGTATAAAAAGGGGCAGAAGGACAAGCCTGGTAACTACAGACCAGTCAGTCTAACGTCGGTAGTGGGCAAACTTCTAGAGTCCATAATCAGGGACAAGGTAGATCTTCACTTAGAAAGATATAGGCTAATAAAGGACAGTCAACATGGATTTGTTAAAGGCAAATCTTGCCTTACAAATCTGATATAATTTTTTGATGAGGTAACGGAATGGGTGGATAATGGTAGCGCAGTTGATGTAGTTTACATGGACTTTCAAAAGGCATTTGACAAAGTGCCACATGAGAGACTTATTATGAAATTAAAGGCCCATGGCGTAAAAGGGACAGTGGCAGCGTGGATCCACAACTGGCTGCGAGACAGAAAGCAGAGAGTTGTAGTGAGCGGCTGTTTTTCAGATTGGAGGGAAGTGAGCAGTGGTGTGCCACAGGGATCGGTTTTGGGACCATTGCTGTTTGTAATCTACATCAATGATCTGGACTTGGGTGTACGGAGTACAGTTTCCAAGTTTGCAGATGACACTAAGTTAGGGAGAATAGTAAACAGTGAGGAGGATAGTAGCCATCTGCAAGAGGATATAGACAAATTGGTAAAGTGGGCAGACACATGGCAGATGAAGTTTAATGCAGAGAAGTGTGAGGTGATGCATTTTGGGAGAAGAAATGAAGGGAGGCAATATAGGCTAGATAGTACAATTTTAAATGGTGTAAAGGAACAGAGAGACCTGGGGATTTGTGTTAGTGACTCGTTGAAGGTGGCAGGACAGGTAGACAAGGCTGTTAAGAAGGCATATGGGATACTAGGCTTTATAAATAGGGGTATAGAGTACAAAAGTCAGGAAGTGCTGACTAACCTCTATAGGACTTTGGTGAGGCCTCAGCTGGAATACTGTGTTCAATTCTGGTCACCACAATACATGTGAAGGCATTGGAAAGGGTACAACGAAGATTTACTAGGATGGTGCCAGGATTGAGGGACTTCAGCTATGAGGAGAGGCTAGATAGGCTAGGGTTATTCTCTCTGGAGCAGAGAAGATTGAGGGGAGACCTAATAGAGGTTTATAAGATCATGAGGGGTTTCGACAGGGCAAATAGAGAAAAACTATTTCCACTCGTGGGTGAATCTGTGACTCGTGGTCACAGATTTAAAATAGTTTCAAGGCGCAGTAGAGGGGAGCTGAGGAGAATTTTTTTCACTCAGCGAGTTGTTCGAATCTGGAATGCATTGCCTGAAAAGGTGGTGGAGGCTGATTCGATAACAACTTTTAAAAGGGAATTAGATCTTTATTTAGGGAGAACGGGTCTATTAGGCTATGGGGAGCGGGCAGGGCAGTGGGATTGAATCGCTCTTTTCAAAGAGCCGGCACAGACTAGATGGGCCAAATGGCCTCCTTTTGTGCTGTAAAATTCTATGATTCTATGAACACAATAATAAAAATTGGTCATTTCAATCCACGACTGTTTGTGGGTCACTGCTGTGCACAATTGGCTGCGCATTTCGCCCACAAATATGCTGTCAATTCACTTTACAGTATATTCTTTGAAGCGCTTTGAGGGGTTGATAAGATGTGAAAAGCACTATATCAAATGCAAGGATTATTATCTGGATGGAAAAGTTTTGTCCACTGGATCAATGTTGCAATTGAGTAACTGCAGAAAAGGAGAGTGGGATTTCTGGTCAGAGTATAATTGGCTTTGTGTATATGTGTGTGTATTTGGGGGAGGGGAAGAGCAGCGTTAACCTGTTTGTAATTCGGAAGTTTCACCTGTTTGAAAGTTCCCTGCAGTTCTTGATGCAACTTTTTTTCCCCCAGGTTTATGAATAATCGACCTCTTGCAAATTCCCGGTATCAGCCTACGGCGTACGAACACGCTGCAAACTGTTACACACATGCTGTAAGTATGTGTGTTTGTCCCATAGTGTACTGACCTCACTACTGTCCTGTGTGGCATAAGGAGAGTGAGGTGCCAGTCAGCATAAATGTGGATCCCCCACTTACAATGAGTTCTCTTCACAATGAGAGGCCACACTACTCAGCTAGGCAGATGGTGCCTCATTCCCATTCATTTTTTATTTGCACGGGTGACCTGTTGATCTGCAGTCCTGTAGCTCAGTGGTTAGAGCACTCACAATCAAGAGACCTGGGTTCAGTTTCTGGCAGGTTGTAACCTTGGGCAAGTTTCCTTATCCACATGCCTGCTAATAATCCTTCTCGCAAAATAAATAATATTAATCTGGTCTATCATTCCACGACTGTTTGTGGGATGTAGCTCTGCGCAATTGACTGTCGCATTTCACCCACAACAAAATTCACTTTACAGTATATTCTGTGAAGGTCTTTGTGACACTATCTTCTAAAAGACGTGATAAGTGCTATATCAAATGCAAGGATTATTATTATTCCCAAACCTCTATCTTTGTTGACTTCAAGGTCAAACTTGAGCAGTAAACTGTAACTTGTGAGATGTGTTCTGTGGTCAGTTACACTGCGAGGCAATCCTCTTTGTTCTGCACAGCCAGAGGTAGGAAAATCTGAATTTTTCAACAGCTGTTACTGCCAATGTAATGTTATAGTTTGGAGTGTGTGCATCTCTAGTCCCTAGTTCACCCCTGTGAGTGCCAGCTTGTGCTCCTGTAACCCTGGGCCTGACACCACCTTGCATCACAGATGTTGTCTGAGGTTCTGAGGGGGCAGTGCTGTTCAGTAGTTATTGCGGCTGTTTAATCCACAGCGTCCTCATATACATCACGTGAAGTTGGCATTTCTGAATTTGAGCTGAGCGTCTGCTTTTAATTGTTCCAGTGAGCTAGCTCTCAGGGTGAGGAGTAATGGGACCCAGACCCCTCTGACTTGGAGATGAGATGGCGACAAGCTAAACCCACCTGTTACTTCTGACTAAGATGAGAATTTCATGTATTTTCTCCCCAGTTGCTGATTGTGCCTGCAATTGTGGGCAGCACGCTGCTTCACCGGCTGTCAGATGATCGGTGGGAGCGGATCACGGCATGGATGTATGGGGTGGGTCTTTGTGCCCTGTTCATTGTCTCCACAGTGTTTCACATCATCACCTGGAAAAAGAGCCACTTGAGGTAATCCCCAATTTGGTATTAGTCAGTAAAGCTGTATCGTGGCTTTGACTGAGGGAAGGTTTGTTGACTCTCTGTCTCTGTTGTTTGACAGGACAATGGAACACTGTTTCCACATGTGTGACCGAATCGTCATCTACTTCTTCATCGCTGCCTCCTACGCTCCGTGGTGAGTTCTATGTTTATGTCACTCTGAATGCACTGAGAGTGCCAGGACACAATAATCCTTGCATTTGGTATAACGTTTTTCACGTCTTTTAGACGTCTCAAAGCATTTATACTGTAAAGTGAATCAACTGTATAGAGTGAAAGCCCATTCATCCATGACCCGATCAACCGTAACTTCTGTATAACCGGCCCCATAAAGAGCAGGGGGCGGAGCACAGGGGGGGGTGGAACACAGGGGGGGAGCGGGGCACAGGGGGCGGGCACAGGGGGCGGAGCACAGGGGGGGGGGGGGGCGGAGCACAGGGGGCGGGCACAGCGGGGGGCGGAGCACAGCGGGGGGGGGGGGGGCGGAGCACGATCTACAGCATAAAAGGAGCGGTGAGCAGAGGATTACAAAGTGGAAAGAAAAAATTAAAAGTGATGTCAGATCGATGTCACAATTAAATAAATCTGAAGAAACCAGAACACCATGAACACATCACATACACAGAGCAGAGCAACACAATACTCGTTTATAATTAAATAATTACTTATCTTAAATAATAATTAGCAATTAATTAACTTTACTTAAAATTAATTAGTGAATAACAATTAAATTGAAAGAGGCAACAATGACGTGGCAAGTATTGTATGGGGAGTGTGACATGTGGGAGCTGGTGAAGTGCAGTCTGACCCTGGGCGACCATATCTGCAAAAATGTCTGCAACTGTGGCAGCTCCAGCTCAGAGTGGCTGAGCTGGAATCCGAGGTGCAGACATTGCCCGGTATCAGGAACAGTGAGAGCTTCTTGGATAACTACATCCTGGAGCCAGTCACTCCCCTGAGGGAATGTATAGGCAACAGGATAGGTCAACAGACATTCAGGTTAGGGGGACAATAGAAAGAGTGGCAGAGAAGGGCCTTCCTAGACCTTGTTTTGTGAAAAGAAACAGAGCTAGTCGGAAATGTAGATATTAAAACTCCTCTAGGGCAGAGCGATCACAGCATGATTGAATTTTGTATTAAGTTAGAGAGGGATAAAGTTAAATCTGAGGCAAGTATTTTGAATTTAAATAAGGATAATTTTGTAGGTATGAGGAAAGATCTGGGTAAAATAGACTGGAGAAAATCAAATTAGGAGGTAGAACGGTAGACTAACGGTGGCAAATATTTAAGGATGTAGTACAGAATTCACAGAGGTTGCACATTCCCTTGTGGAATAAGAATACCACAGGGAAAGCAATTCATCCGTGGCTAACTAGAGCAGTTATGGAAAGTATAAAATTAAAAGAAAAAGCCGACAAAACTGCCAAAAAAAAGCAGCAGATCTGAGGATTGGGAGAGTTTTAAAAAACAGCAAAAAATAACTAAAAAGCTCATTAAGCGTGAGAAAATGGAGTATGAGGGCAAGCTAGCTAGGAAGATTAAGTCAGATTGCAAAAGAGGAATAGGCTAGTGAGAGTAAACGTAGGTCCACTTCAGGCAAAGACAGGAGAAGTTATAATGGGGGATAGTGATATGGCAGAGTCCCTAAATGAATACTTTGCGTCTGTCTTCAACCTAGAAGACATAACAAGTCTGCCAACAATAGGAATACACCGGGGGGTAAATGACAGGGAGCAACTTAGGGAAATCTTCATTAGCAGAGAATTGGTGCTAAGGAGACTGTTCCCTAGAACTAAAAAGTGACAAATCCCCTGGTCCGGATGGCTTGCATCCCAGGGTTTTAAAAGAGGTAGCTTATGAGATAGTGGGGGACTTGTATCTGATCTTCCAAAGTTCCTTGGATTCTGGAACAGTCCCCATGGATTGGAAGATTGCAAATGTCACACACTATTTAAAAAGGGTGGAAAGGAAAAGATGGGGAACTATAGGCTGGTTAGTCTGACATCAGTGACAGGAAAAATTTTAGAATCCTTAATTAGGGATGTTTTGGTGGGGAATTTAGGGGAGCACAATATAATTAGGCCAAGTCAATATGGCTTTACAAAAGTCATGTTTGATAAATCTCAGAATTTTTTGAGGATATTTCAAGTGAACTAGATAGGGGTGAATCAGTGGATGTAGTCTATTTGGACTTTCAGAAGGCATTCGATAAGGTGCAGCATAAAAGGTTGATCCAAAAGATAGGGGCCCACGGAATTGGGGGGAACATATTAACATGGATTAGGGAATGGTTAACTGGTAGGAAACAAAGAGTAGGGATAAATGGGTCCTTCTCAGATTGGCGGGATGTGACTAGTGGAGTGCCACAAGGATCAGTCCTTGGGCCTCAGCTATTTACCATCTACATCAACGATCTAGATAAGGATATCGAACTTAATATATGTAAATGTGCTGATGATACAAAACTAGGAGGAAGCGTTAAGGATGACAAGGATGACATTAAAAAAATGCAGTGCGATATAGATATAGATATATTGCTAAAACCCGATATAATTTTCATATCGATACGCCGACATAGGCATTTCAAAAATATCGATATTGAAAAATCTATATATTGAGGGAAAAAATCGGAATGCGCGCACACTGAACTACAAGACCCAGAATGCTCATCTCTATGCACAATGCACAGACCGAGGTGCAAAGCCGCCACATTGTATTCATAGTCCTCGAATACAATTTACAGGTATGCAAGGGGTGTGGGGGGGAGAGATGGCTGGGGGGGGGGTGGGGGTGAGGGGGAGAGAGACGGCTGGTGGGGGGGAGGGGGAGAGAGACGGCTGTGGGGGAGGAGGGGGAGAGAGACGGCTGGGGGGAGGGGGGGGGAGAGAGACGGCTGGGGGGGGTGGGGGAGAGAGACGGCTGGGGGGGAGGGGGAGAGAGACGGCTGGGGGGGGAGGGGGAGAGAGACGGCAGGGGGGAGGGGTAAAGAGATGGTTGGGGGGGTGGGTGGGGGAGAGAGATGACGGGGATGGGGGGTGGGAGAGAGCGGCGGCGGGAGGGGGGAGGGGAGTGGGGGGAGAGACAGGGTGGATGTGATAATATATGGATAGAGATGGGGGGGGGGTGAGAGGGGACAGAGATACAGACAGAAAAACACAGAGATGGAGAGAGTGAGAGACACAGAGAGAGAAAGATATTTACCTCCTGAGGAGATAGGCCCTGAATGCGCGCGCACCCGGAATGCGCGCGCACCCGGAACGCACGCGCACTCTGAATGCGCGCGCATGCGCAGTACGAAAAACCCGAAAATATCGATATTTCGGTATATCTCGATATGAGCCCATCGATATATCTAAATCGGAAAATTTCCATATCGACGGACCCTAGTGGTCAGGTAGATGGCAGATGAAGTATAATGTAGTGAAGTGCAAAGTCACTAGATGGCAAAACAGCAGAGCATGTTATTTTTTAGAGGGGGAGAGATTAGCGTCCAGGTGTCCTTGTACACCAAACACAGAAAGTTAGTATGCAGGTGCAGCAGGTAATTAGGAAGGCTAATGGTATGTTAGCTTTCATTATGAAAGGGTTAAAGTATAAGAGTAGGGAAGTCTTGCTGCAGCTGGATAAGGCCCTGGAATATTGTGTGCAGTTTTCATCTCCTTATTTAAGAAAGGATGTACTTGCCTTGGAGGGAGTGCAGCGTAGGTTTACTAGGTTAGTACCTGGAATGAGGGGGATGAGTTATGATAGGTTGATTAATTGGAGCCTATATTCTCTGGAATATAGAAGAATTGGAGGGGATCTTATAGAAACCTATAAGATTATTAAAGGGCACGACAAAGTAGATAGTGGGAGATTGTTTCCTCTGGTTGGAGAAACTAAAACCAGGGGTCACAGTCTTAAAGTTAGGGGTCAGCCCTTTTGCACTGAGTTGAGAAAAAAGTTCTTCACTCAGAGAGTAGTGAATGTATGGAATTCCTTACCCCAAAGGGCTGTTGATGCTCAGTCCTTGAACATACGTAAGACTGAGTTAGGTAGATTTCTCATTTATAAAGGGGTATGGGGTATTCTAACTCCAGATAGCTGGAGTTAGAATGGAATATCAGCCAGGATTGAATGGCGGGGCAGGCTCGAAGGGCCGAATGGCCTACTGCTGCTCCTACTTCTTATGTTCAATCAGTCCCATTTCCCCCACTCTTTCCCCAGTTCACTATAGAGTGGGTGGGATTCCACATAGGTTTGTGCTGTGTAAGTCAGGGATGCAAGAATAATCGTGCCTTGAGCCCTCTTGAGTTTGGTCCAAATTCATGGCTAAACTTATGGTTTGGATGGCAGTGCCTTGGGATGTCCTTATCACGCCCTGACACTAATCACGTAATCTATTGTTGAACGGTCACTTCTCTCTGTGCTGCAGGTTGAATCTACGGGAACTTGGGCCGCTGGCCTCCCACATGAGATGGTTTATCTGGATCATGGCGGTTGCTGGCACTATCTATGTGTTCTTATACCACGAGAAGTAAGTAGCGTTCCAACCTTTCAATCAAAATATTAATAATATTCCTTTGCATTTGATATAGCGCTTTTCACGTCTTCTAGACGGTGTCTCAAAGCGCTTCACAGGATATACTGTAAAGTGAATTGACTATATTTGTGGGCGAGTATTTATAGACCAATTAGCCTGACATCGAAGGTAGGGAAAAAGAATGTACAATCAGGGATATTGTCGTGGGGTACTTAGAAAGTCATAATATGAGTAGGCAGAGTCAGCACCGCTTTACAAAGGGGAATAGTGTCCGACAAGTCGTTTTTTGAAGATGTACCCAACAGGTTAGACGGGGGAACCAGTAATTAGTGTATTTTGGATTTTCAGAAGGAATTCAACAAGGTGCCATATAAAAGGTTGTTATATAAGATTAGGGCTCAATGAATCAAGGGTAATATATTGGCATGGATTGAAGAGTGGTCAACACGCAGAAAACCAGAGATGGGTCCTTCTCAGATTGGCAGGATGTGACTAGCAGAGGCCAAAAGGATCAATGCTTGGGCCTCAACTGTTTGCAGTCTACATCAATGACTTAGATGAGGAAATAGAGCTTAAAATATCTAAATTTGTGGATGAGCTGTGAGGATGACACAAGTAGAATGCAAAGGGATATAGACAGGTTAAGTGAATGGGCAAGAAGGTGGCAGATGGAGTATAATGTGGGGAAATGTGAAGTTATTCAATTAGGTAGAAAAAGTGAAAAAGCAGATTGTTTTCTAGAGGGGGAGACTAGGTACCGTTAGTGTTCAGAAGGATTTAGATATCCTTGTACACCAATCACAGAAAAATACCATGCAGATACAGCAAGCAGTTAGAAAGGCTAATGGCATGTTAGCATTCATTGCAAAGATGTTAAGAGTATAAGAGTAGGAAAGTCTTGTATAGGGCCTTGGTGAGACGCATTATTATGTGCAGTTTTGGTCTCTAAGAAAGGACATACTCGCCTTAGAGGGGCTGCAACGTAGATTCATAGGTTGGTTCCTGGGATGAGGGGTTTGACCTATGAGGAGAGGTTGAGTAACCTAGCCCTATATTCTCTGGAATATACAAGAATTAGACGTGATCTTATAGAAACCTATAAGATTCTTAAGGGCATTGACAGGGTAGATATTGTGAGACAGTTTCCCCCGGTTGGAGAATCTAAAACTAGGGGTCATAGACTGTTTGTGGGACACTGCTGTGCGCAATTGCTGCCGCGTTTTGCCCACAAATATACAGTCAATTCACTTTACAGTATATTCTGTGAAGCGCTTTGAGACATCGATAAGATGTGAAAAGCGCTATATCAAATGCAAGAATTATTATTATAGTCTCAGGATTAAACGGTTAGCCTTTTCGAATTAAGTTGAGAAAACATTTCTTCACTCAGGGCAGTGAATTTACCCCAGATGGCTGTGGATGCTCAGTCTTGAATGTATTCAATGATAGTTTTTTTTTAAAAAAACTAAAGGAATTAAGGGATCTATAGGGCGGGTAAATGGAATTAGGATAGAAAATCAGCCATGATTTTATGAAATGGCGGGGCAGGCTCAAGGGGCAGAATGGCCTACTCCTGCTCCTAATTCATATGTTCTTATGAAACGTGGCAGTAAATTGTGCACAGCAGTGTCCCACAAACAATCGTGGATTGAAATGACCAATTAATATTGTTTTTTTTGAGGGATTGTTATTAGGCGTATGGAGTAAGGAAACTCACTCAAGGTTTCACTTTGCCTGGAATTGAACCCAGGTCTCTCACTTGCAAGGCGAGTGCTGTAACCACTGAGCTACAGGAATCCATATGGGGAAGAAAGGTCAGTTCAAGATTAAACAAACCAGATTGTAGGAGCTGACTGATGGAGGCAGTGGGAGGAGAGGTGGAATATTACACTTAGGATCAGTCAGTATTATTGGGAAGTGAATTTGACCCACATGTAATTTTCCCGTACAGGTATAAGATTATTGAGCTTTTCTTCTACTTGGGCATGGGGTTCTCTCCCGCTGTGGTGGTGGCATCAATGGTAAGTGATTGAAACTGCCTCCTTTTAAATGTGAATTGTTGCCACTTGTGTCAAAGATATGAGTTATTTGTTCCACTGTGACAGTTTATGAATAATTTGTTTTGCTGCAGACAAACACTGATGGAATGCAGGAGCTTATTTGGGGCGGGCTGCTGTACTGTCTGGGTGTCATCTTCTTCAAAAGTGATGGGATCATTCCGTTCGCCCACGCCATCTGGCACATCTTCGTGGCGTTGGCAGCAGCTGTACATTACTACGCTATCTGGAAGTACCTATACTGGAGCTCCCCAGCTTCTGTGTGGAAGGACTATTAGGGACTATCAGGCACATCCAGCCGTGAATCATACATTTATACTTGACTTCTTTCAAAAGAAAAAGGTTTTTAAATGGGTGGCCGCAGATGGTGGGGGAGGTGGGCAGGGAAGGGGGGGGCAGGGAGGGAGGGGCGCAGGGAGGGAGGTGGCCAGGGAGAGAGGTGGGGATGTGGGGAGGGAGTGGGGGAAGGGGGGGATGTGGGGGCGGGCAGTGGAGGGACACGATGTGGTTAACACGCAGGTCGTCTGCCACTCAGCGTTCAGTAACTCAACTGTGAAGAGTGGGACCGCTTCAGAGATGCTGTGAGGTTATTGGGTGGAGGAGGGAACTCTGAGGGCTTTGGATAAATGGCTGAGGGTAAATGGTTTGTTTTGGTCTTCCTCGCACTTTTTTTTTCCTGTGATACTTGAGATTTTGAATTCTAGATGCTGATGGTGATTTCTCAGGATGGATCTCGCTGTTAGAATATCGCACTCTGCTGGGGTTCAGGGATCAAACATGGTGAGAGCTGTTCTCAGCTCTGTTCTTATTGGTTTGAATCCAGATTGCCACAGTAAAGTCAGTTGGTACATTCCACACGTAGCGATTTATACCTCCCATCAGATGAGGCTGGATCTCACCGGACAAGGAGAGCAAACGTCAGTGAAGACTTCATCAGCTCCTGTATTTCGACAAAGTATTGTTTAGCTTAAGCTGCTAGTTGTGACACCAGCGGTGGGTCTTTTGGAGATGAACATGTATTATTTTTTTCCAAAGGCAGAATTGAGTCTGGTTTCCTGTGATAATATTACAGTAAGTAAGCGTGTGACCTGTGTGTGTGCTACTGGGTCAGGGCATTGAACAACATGGAAAGAAAAGCACTTTCACAGCCTCGCATCGCCCGGCCTGGCAGGATCATGGCGGGCGGGCACTGCTCAGGGATCGCTATTCGGGAGGCAGCGGGAAGCTGTGTCACTGATCTATTGGGTGCTTCAGATCATCAGTAACACTGCTGACCTCCAGTTAGGGCACTCACTTTCCTGTTTTTTACGGTTTGTAATTTTCTAAGAGAGTAGCTGTTAGTGTCAGCAGCTGCCATGTCTCTGGTTTGCTTTCACAGCAAAACCTCATTTGTGTTACTTGTACACTGTGAACGCTTCCCCACGTTTACAGCTTCTATAAAGCGATATAAGACTTGAATATAAATGTTTACATTTTGGGAAGACTTTTGAGTGTTATACTGTCTATGGGCTTCATGGGAAACATGGTTGAGTTTAAATCAGTCAGGTTTGACCTGAATCTGCAGCTTTTTCTGTGGAGCGTTGTGGTGTTCTCTCTCTCTCTGACCCACGGTAAAACAATAGCTGAGTGTTGAATGAGTTGGTTCTGACTGAGAATAGAGCTCATACATGCACTGCCAGAGCAACCCATTGGGGAAGTGACATGAATTCCAACAATGTGGACTTGTTAGAAATTGTCAGCAGCTCAGAGACTCCGGGTAGGAGAACACGCTCGGTGTGATCAAAGCTGCTGCATAACTAAGCTGTTTGAGGGGAGCATAATGGGCGGTGGGAGGAGAGACAGGGAACAACCCCGGGATTCTAAGTTAGAACTTGCTTTTCACCAAAAATTCCACAGAGTAATAGACTTCAATGGTGCTTTCCTTCACGTCCGTGAAATGGTTCTAAAAGGCTTTTCCCTTTTGAAGTGCAGGTAAGCAAACATCTCATAAGGGTAACAGTCAGCTCCTGTTTGTAGTAGTTTTCCTCGAGACCAATAAGCAACAGTGACAGCTGGACACGGGCCAGTTACTGTGAGAGTTTTGGGGTTTGTGACTTGCCGGGAACAGGAATCGTACACAGTAGTACAGTATCAAACGGGTGTTGAACCATTCTCTCTGACCCTGTATGTACTGGTGCTGAACTGTATGAAAACAATATGAGCACAATTGAATGTGGATCAATTTGCCTGCTGTGGACTTGGTGGCTCTGGAGATTCCAATCCATCACAGTTTACACCAGTGGTAGCCAACTCATGGCCTGCGGGCTGTCAGGAAGTGACGGACTGGGCATTCACGCCAGTGTAGGTCAGTCTGTTTTAAATCAATATTTTGTTTCCATTTTTTTCTTGATTTAAAGCAAAAAATCAAGAAATATTCATTCAATAAGATTTATTTTGTTGTCCAACTAAAAAGGTTCACCACAGCTGAGGTCCAATCCATGCCCAGCTCCACTAACACATCAGTGACGTGTTATTTGGGGGCTTTAGTAGTTCCCCTGTTTGAGTTGGGGGTGACGATAGGGTGGTACTGTATATTTTAAACTGTTACACTTCTCTGCAGTATTTCGGAAGGTTTGCCAGTGAATGTGTGTGAGGCGTGCTGTTTGTATTGTGTGCATGTGTGGGGTGGTGGGGGGTATTTGAGATCCTTGGTTTATCATTACACCCACAATAATAAAATTGGTCATTTCAATCCACGACTGTGTGTGGGGACGCTGCTGTGTGCAATTGACTGCCGCATTTCGTCCACAAATATACAGTCAATTCACTTTACACTATATTCTGTGAAGCGCTTTCATATGTTGATAAAATGTGAAAAGTGCTATATCAAATGCAAGGATTATTATTATATCCTAATTCATATCAATGATCCAAACCACCAAGGATGGGAGAAGTGATTGGAATTTGGATGTTCTTGTGTTATACATTCCCTCAGCCCCACCCCACCCAACCCTTGTCAGAGCTAAAATACCTACCACTGCACGACTGAGGTGTGAAGAGCCCTGATCAAGTCATTCCGATAAAAACAAGATTTCCTTGTGCCTCTGGTCCCTCAGATTTTATTTCAGTGGAAATGTAACTGCCCTCCACACCTATGATGGTGGAAATTGAACTGCCCTCCGCACACCTGTGATGGTGCCAGCCTGGCAAGTGCCCTGACAGTCTAACAGCAGTCGTGCCGCGTGAGGTTCTGGGGGAGAATGAGGTCCCTCCCTGGGGTCTCCTTACAATTCTGCAGGTTGGCAGAGATCTCGGTGCTTGATTCTATTTGCCATGGTGCTTTCTTTATAGTTGTGGCTGCATTTTAGGCGGCAGAGTCACCTTTCCTCTGGCTGAAATCCACATTAAATGTTTTCTGTGCTGGGTTCCAACTCTGGAATCAGTTGATATTTTGGTCCCTGATCAATCCAGACAGAATGACAAATCCCATTTGTATAAAACCACTAAAAGTATGATTTGCTTGTCAGTTATGTGCACTATTATCATAGAATTTTACGGCACAAAAGGAGGCCATTCGGCCTATCTAGTCTGTGTCGGCTCTTTGAAAAGAGCAACTCAATCCCACTGCCCAGCTCTCTCCCCATAACCTAACAGACCTGTTCTCCCTAAATAAAGATCTAATTCTCTTTTAAAAGCTGCTATCCACCACCTTTTCAGGCAACACATTCCAGATTCGAACAACCCGCTGAGTGAAACATTTCTCCTCAGCTCCCCTCTGCTTCGTTTTGAAACTATTTTAAATCTATGACCATGAGTCACAGATTCGCCCACCAGTGGAAACAGTTTTTCCTTATTCACTCTGTCGAATCCCCTCATGATTTTATAAACCTCTATTAGGTTTATAAACCTCTCAACCTTCTCTGTTCTAAAGAGAATAAACCTGGCCTATCCACTCTTTCCCCATAACTGAAGTCCCTCAATCCTGGTACCATTCTAGTAAACCTTCTCTGCACCCTTTCCAATGCCTTAACATTGAGCAGTTTCTGGACATTCACTACAAGTTCATTCTTTCCTGAAATATTTCTCCTAGTGTGTCGCATGTACGGCTAAATGTTCTATCTGTTTGGACATCTTGATTCTCTGGGCAGAGGTTGCTGATCACTGCCTGCATTTGATGCTGTATTTTGGTTTTGCTGTGAGCTGTACGTGTGCTGTAAACTTCTTGAGCTGAATAAATGCAGATTTGTGTAACTTTATTCTGATTTATACCTTATTGTCTGGAGACAGGAAGAGAAAAGGCCAATCTATCTCAGACACTTGCTCTTCCTATTCCCTACTTTGTACACGTTCTTCCATGAGTGCATGTGAGACCGACATCAGGTTGGTTAGACTTGGCTATGATACCCTCTGCTATTTGCTGTCTGGGCCTCATCTGAAGAGTGACCACTTATCAGGTCAGTGCCCATGTGACTGTCCTGCCGCAAGTAGCGACCAGATAGTAGAGTCTGAAATAAACAAAACTTTAAATATTGCTGATCTCTGGACTCAGAGAATCACAATAATAACACTTTTGTTTGATATCACACTTTTATGTCTAAATACTGCAGAGCAATTCACGGTGGTGTGGAGTGTAGTGACTGAATTGTAAAGTGTGAACCATTTTGCTGCTGCGCTGGCTTACAACAACAACAACAAAATTACATTTGTCCTGCAGTGCCTTTCACATCAGGAGGACGTCACAGCAACGTCCCACAAACAGCAAGGAGGTGACAGACAATTTAACAACAAAATTACATTTCTAGAGCGCCTTTCATGTCATGAGGATGTCCCAGGGCGCTGAACTGTAGCAGTTTAACTTTAACTGTAGCATTGACAGCCAGGACACCAGGAGCAATTCCCCTTTTCAAATCGTGTTTTAGGTTCTTTAACATCACCTGAACAGGCAAGCCTGGACCTTGTCTTACTATAATAATAATCCTGGCATTTGATCTAGCCCTTTTCATGGCTTCTGGACATCTCAAAGCACCTGCCGGAATGTACTGTAAAGTAAATCGACTGTATTTGTGGGTGAAATGCAGCAGCATTATATGAAGGAATACATGTCTAACAATGCAACAAAATTACATTTATTGAGCGTCTTTCAACAACAATAACGGTTTTATATAGCCCGAGGTGTCTCAGAGAGCTTCAACAACAACAAAATTACACTTATAGAGAGCCTTTCACGTCGGGAGGACGTCCCAAAGCACTGAACAGTCAGGTCAGGACCCGAGCACAGGGTGGGGGTGGGGGGGTTCGGGGGAAGGAGAGTAGGAGAGGGGGGAAGACTTAGGAGGGGAGCAGAAGGCACAGTTGAAGAGGAAGATCTTGAGACCGGACTTAAAGGAGGAAAGGGAAGAAGCAAGTTGAAGGGAGTGTGGGATGGAGTTCCACAGTAGGGAGCAGAGAGGCTGAAAGCCCGGCCGCTGACGGTAGGGCAGTTCGGGCGGGGGATGTGGAGTAGGCCTGAGCCCACTGAATGGAGGGGACGGGCGGCTGATAGGGAGACAGCAGGTCGGAAAAATAGGCAGGAGCAACGCTTTGAAAAGTGAGGACGCTTCACAAAGCGGAGCCCAGGGCCGATCTTCTCCGAGACAGGGAGCCAGTGAAGTCTGGCAAGGACTGGGGTAAATATAAATGGGGGCATAGAATACAAAAGTCAATTTATGATGAACCTCTATAAAACAGTGGAACAAAAGGTTGCTTCCCAGCTTTGCTCCTTTTTCTCTCGCCACTCCCTCCTCGAGCCCCTTCGATCTGGCTTCCATGCCCAACACGGAGACAGTCCTGGTGAAAGTCTAATGACATTCTAAACATCTGGAACCTCTCTTTGCTTCCTTGACCTCTCCGCCGCCTTCAAAACTGTCGATCATTCCATCCTCCTACACCACCTCTCCTCTCTCCTCAATCTCAGCGGACCAGCCCTCGCCTGGTTCGACTCCTACCTCTCTCTTCATCTACACTTTGTTGCCACCAACAGCTTCTCTTCCAGCCCCTGCGCTGTCACTTGTGGCGTCCCCCAGGACTCTGTCCTTGGCCCCTTACTTGAGTCAGCCCTGAACCTGTTCTGAGAAGCCAATATACAGTAATTTGGCAGCTGCTCACACTGATCTGGATGCAGTCCTGCCTTCCAGGAGAAACCAAAATCCAAACTCCTGATTTCAACGAGATTCTGAAAGTTATATTTCTGATGTTGGGCTGCCATCTTGTGGTGCTGGTGGGACTGGGAACATCAGCAGTGCTCACCCATGAGTGAATTGAGAAGAATTTCAATAGAAGCTTGCGCTGGTTTTCGCCCTGACTGCCAGTACAGAGACAGTGCTTGTCAAAGTCACAAATGGCATTCTCTCTATCTGTAACCAGGGCTTGCTCTTTCTCCTGAATCTCTCTGCCGTGTACAACACAATCGACCACTCCATCAACCTCCACAGCCTCTCCCTCATCAACCTCAGTGGGACTGCACTCGCATGGTTATAGTCCTATTTAACCAACTGCCTCCATTTCATCTCAGCAAATGGTTTCTTCTCCTGCCTCCACCCAGTTACCTATGGGATACCCCAGGACTCCATCCTTGGCCCTCTTCCTTATTATCTACATGCTCCCTCTGGGCGATGGCATCCGCAGACACAAATGTTATTCCCCTGTACAAAATGGTGCAGAAGGACAAACCCAGGAACTATAGGCCAGTCAGCCTAATGTCAGTAATGGGGAAACCTCCAGAGACTATAATCCTGGATAAAATAAATTTGCCCTTAGAAAAATATGGGTTAATAAAGGACAGGCAACATGGATTTGTTAAAGGCAAATTATGTCCAACAAAACTGATAAGAGTTTTTTGACGAAGTAACATAGAGAGTGGAGCAAGATGGTGCAGTTGATGTAGTTTATATGGATTTTCAAAAGGTGTTTGATAAAATGCCACATAAGAGACTTGTAAACAAAATAGAAGTATTTGGAGGGGAAGAAAGAGGAGAGGCAGCATAAACTGATGGTAAAATCTTAAAGTGGGTAAAGAAATATAGACATAGGGGTTCATATAAGTAAATCTTTGAAGGTGGCAGGACAGATGGATAAAGCTGTTAATAAGCATACAAGATACTAGGTATAACTAGGTTTATAAATGGGGGCATAGAATACAAAAGTCAAGAAGTTATGATGAACCTATATAAAACAATCGAATGAGTCGTTGCTTCCCAGCTTTGCTCCTTTCTCTCTTGCCACTCCCTCCTCAAACCCCTTCAATCTGGCTTCCATGCTGCTCATAGCACAGAGACAACCTTGGTCAAAGTCTCTAACGACATTCTAAACATCTGTGACCAGGTCTCTCTTTGCTTCCTTGACCTCTCTGCCGCCTTCAACACTGTCGATGATTCCATCCTCCAACACCGCCTTTCCTCCCTCCTCAATCTCCGCGGATTTGCCCTCGCCTGCTTCAACTCCTACCTCTCGCATCGTCTACACTTTGTCGCCACCAACGACTTCTCTTCCAACCCCCCCACTATTACCTGTGGCGTCCCCAGGGCTCTGTCCTTGGCCCCCTACTTTTCAACATCTATATGCTCCGCCTTGGTGACATCATCCGCAGACATGGGGTTAACATCCACATGTATGTGGATGACACCCAACTCTATCTTTCTGCCTCTACCCTCGATTCCAGGACTACCACTGTCTTGACAGACTGTCTGTCAGACATCAAGTCCTGGATGAGACATAACTTTCTAGAGTTGAATGTCAACAAGACAGAGGCCCTACTGATTGGCTCACATCAGCGCCTTCATGCATCAGGCACTGGCAGCATCAGCCTGCATGGTTGCACACTCGACCTTACCAAGTCAGTCAGGAACCTAAGTGTCTTGTTCGACCCTCAACTGTCTTTCCTCCTCCACCTCCAAGCAATGATTCACTCTGGCTTTCCTCATCTCCACAATATTATCCGACTCCGCCACTACCTCACCCCCAAGGCCACTGAAACCCTCATTCACGTCTTCATTACATCCCGGCTCGACTATGCAAATACCCTGCTTGTCGGCCTTCCCAATTCCTCCCTCCAAAGGTTGCAGATGATCCAGAACTCTGCGTCTCATGTCCTCTACCGCTCCAAACTCTGTGACCCCATCTCCCCCATTCTCGCCTGACTCCATTGGCTCCCCATCATCCAGAGGATCCAATTCAAGATCCTTGTCCTCACATTTAAAGCCCTCCACAACCTCGTCCCACCCTACATCCATGACCTTCTAACCCCTTACCAACCTGCACTCCCCCATACAGCTGGCTCTGGCCTGCTCCACGTCCCCCGACCCATCCGCCCCACCACTGGCAGGCGAGCCTTTAGCCACTCTTCCCCCAACCTCTGGAACTACATCCCGATATCAAGGCATTGGAGAGGGGGCAAAGGAGATTTCCCAGAGGGCAAAGATACCAGGAAATAGTTATCAGGAGAGGGTAGAGAAGCTAAGATTATTCTACTTGGAGCAGAGAAGGTTAAGAGAAGACTTGATAGAAGTTTTCAGAATTATCTGGAGATTCAACAGGGTGAAAATTATTTCCACTGTAACTTGAAGACACTGATTTAAAACAAATATTTAAAAAAAATCAGAGTGAAAGTGAGGAGAAATGTTTTCACGCAGTGAGTTGTTGGGATCTGAATGCGTTGCCTGAAAGGGTGGAAGCCGATTTGCTAACAACTTTTAAGAGAGAAGTAGATAGTTATTTGGAGAGGACAGGTTTGCAGGGCTATGGGGAGAGAGCGAGGGGAATGGGATTGATTTGGACAGCTCTTTCAAAGACCCGGCACAGACACAATGGGCTAAATGGCCTCCTTCTGTGCTGAGTAATTCTGTTTCTATGTGTACAGATGACACACAAATCTACTTTACCTCCTCCATTACCAAAGGAATGGTGAAAAGAAATGTAGATGTAATTGGGGATGAGACAGTCAGGAAAACTGATGCACTTTTTTGTAGCCGTAGCAGGGAGACAAGAAGACTGTTGTCTTCCTGGGGCCAGGGTGAAGGACGCCACTGATGGGCTGGAGAAAAATTTGAGGCAGGAGGGAGAGGATCCAATTGTGATGGTACATATAGGGACCAATAATATAGGTAGGAATGGTAGGGACAAGTTAAGGAGCAACTTCCAGGAATTAGGAGTTAAACTAAAGAGTAGAACCTCAAATTAGGTTAATATCAGGACTGTTACTTGAGCCAGGGGCTAATTGTCCCTCGTCCAGGGCTTGATGTCGGAAAAACATGCTGTCAGAACATCGATGGTCTGGGGGTTGAGGGATGAGGTGGAGAGGTACAGCTGGGTGTCGTCCACATACATATGGAAGTTTACCCCATGTTTGCGGATGACATTGCCCAGAGGGAGCATGTAAATGGTGAAAAGGAGGGGGCTGAGTACAGAGCCCTGGGGGACGCCATGAGAGACTGTGCGGGGGTTTGAGGAAAAACTATTGGAGGATACGAAATGTAGGCGGTGGGTCAGGTAGGAGTGGAACCAGTCAGGGACTGTGCCTTGAAGGTTGAGGTGGGAGGAAAGACGTTGGAGGAGGATGGTGTGATCGACTGTGTCGAACGCAGCAGACAAGTCAAGGAGGACGAGGAGGCAGAGGGAGCCCTGGTCACAGGTGGTTAGGATGTCATTTGTAACCTTGACCAGGGCAGTTTCCGTGCTGTAAGCAGGGCGGAAGCCTGATTGGAGGGGTTCAAGGAGTGAGTGATTTGAAAGGAAAGAGCGGAGCTGGGAGGCAACCACTCTTTCAAGGACCTTGGAAAGGAACGGGAGATTGGAGATGGGTCAGTAACTTGAAAGCTGCGATGCATCAAGGGAGGATTTTTTCAGGATAGGGGTGATGGTGGCTGTTTTAAGGGAGGTAGGGCCGGTGCCTGAGGAAAGGGGAGGTTGATGGTGTCAGAGATTAGTGGGGCCAGGAGGTGGAGCTGGGTGCGGAGGAGGGGGGTGGGGATGGGGTCCAGTGAACACATGGTGGGTTTCATGGAAGTGATTGTTCTTGTGACTGAGGATGGGGAGGTGGAGTTGAAAGTGTGAAAAGGAGGGTGGGGGGTGGAGTAACGGATGGAAGGGCGGAGATGGAGGAAAGATGGGGGGAGGAAACCGCAGAACGGATTAAATGAATTAAATGCACAAATAGAGACAAACCGGTATGACCTAGTAGCCATCACCAAGACATGGTTACAGGGTGATAAAGGGTGGGAACTAAATATTCTTGGATACGTGGTATATCGGAAAGATAGGCGATGTGGTAAACGAGGTGGGAGGTGGCCCTGCTAATAAAGGATGGAATAAAAACAGTAGAGGAAAGATTTTAAATCTGAAAAGCAAGATGTAGAGTCAGTATGGGTAGAGATACGTAACTTCAAGGGGCAGAAAACTCTAGTGGGAGTAGTTTATAGACCCCCAAACAGCAGTCAAAGTATTGCTCAAGGTATAAATCAGGAGATTAGCGGAGCATGTAGCAAAGGAAAGATACTAATTGTGGGTGATTTTAACCTGCACATAGACTGGGACAACCAAATTGGGAAAGGTAAGATAGAAGAGGAGTTTATAGAATGCATTAGAGATAATTTTCTAGATCAGTGTGCCGAGGAGCCGACCAGAGAACAAGCCATATTAGACCTTGTTTTGTGTAATGAAACAGGGCTGATCAACAAACTGGAACTTAAGGCTCCTCTAGGGCAAAGTAATCATAATATGATGGAATTTAGCTTTAAGTTAGAGAGGGAAGTAGTTAAGTCCAAAACAAAAGTCTTCAATTTAAATAGAGCCAACTTTGCTGGTATGAGAGAGGATTTAGCCAGAATAAACTGGGAAATTAAACTGAAGGATTTGACAGTAGGCCAACAATGGCAGACATTCAAGGAGATAGTGCAAAATTCCCAGCGAGCACATATTTCTTTGAGGAATAAGAATGCCATGGGAAAGGTGGTCCAGCTGCGGCTAACTAGAGCAGTTAGGGAAAGTATAAAGTCAAAAGAAAAAGCCTATAAAACAGCTAAGATGAGTAGACACTGAGGGATTGTTTCCCATGGTAGGAGAATCTATAACCAGGGGTCACAGTCTTAAAATTAAAGGTCAACCTTTTAGAACGGAGTTCAGGAAACATTTCTTCACTCAGAAGGCTGTGGATTCTCAGTCCCTGAACATTTTCAAGGCTGAGACTGATAGATTTTTTTAAAATAGAGGGATTAAGGGATATGGCGATGGGGCAGATGATTAGAGTTAGATCAGAAGATCAGCCATGATCTTATCCAGGCTCGAAGGGCCGAATGGCCTACTCCTGCTCTTAATTCTTATGGTCTTAACTACAGGTTCACTGATATTCCATCAGCTTTTGTGGCAGACTTCAGGGCCTGGATGAGCGCAAACTTCCTGCAGCTGAACATGGACAAGAAGGAAGTTCAGGCCTGTACGCAGGGGGGGTGCGACGGGTGCATACGCACCCCCCCAAATTATAAAAGGTCAACATTTTTCGGGGTAGAGAATTGTATTTTTATCAAATTTAAATACCAAGTAAATTTATTGAGCATTTGTGTAACAATTAGTTCTTCAAAACTATGTATTAATTATAAACACACATCTTTGAATGTTTTAGTATTAATATAAAATTATCGAGTTGCACACCAGAATCGGCGTCTACCCAAAACATACCGCGTCGATAGACTCACTGCATAAACATAGGCGCGCGCCAAGACTCAAATCCTCGTTTGGAAATCATCCCGTATACAGCCACAAGAGACAGCACCACTTCTGGAAGTTGAAATCATCTTTTCATCTGATCACCGTAAGTAAAAATTGCTCAAGTTTTGAGAGGTGTGACTGTAATGCTAGCAAACAATGACAACGTATTTACAAGCTTCTGAGAAATTAAAGCTTTTGAGAACCCAACAAAAAAGTTATATGTGTCTGGACGGGAATGCCTATCTTTAAAAAAAATACTCATGGACGTAGGCCTATGCTTTAGCGCCTTTTCTACGTGGTGTGTCAATTGGAAATCATCCCGTATACAGTCACTACATAAAAAGGTAGCACCACTTTGTGGAAGCTGAAATCATATTTTAATCTGATAAATGTAAGTAAAAATGACTTAAGTTTTGATAGGCGTGTTTCTGAAATATCATGTTTCTTGTTTTGTCTTGATTATCACATTTGATTTATATTATTAAAAATGTATTCCTGTAATTAAAAATTGCTTTTAGAGACGTCCACTGGCATGCAAAAAAAAATGACCGCAAAGATAAACAGTGCTACTTTATTTCACATTCAATTTTGTACCCAGAGTGAAGCTATTTTTAACCAGATTAATCTTCATATCATGTTCAACTTTTTTAAAATTGTTTCCTCGGGGCTATTTTTACCGTTTTACCACTTGCGGCCTCTTTACCAGATGAGGGCCATATTTACCGGAGCAATTTTACCTACATTCCAAAAACATCAATGTCGCACGAATTTGGCCTAAAAATAGTTTCATCATCATCTGATCGAGCGAACTCGGGCATTGACAACCACACTTCTCCACTGATCCCTTCTCTCCATGCAGCCTGAAAACTCCCGCCTGCCAATACCCGAATCGCGCTCCAGAGTATCGATGTAGGTTAGGGTCGGTCTACCTCGTGTTCTGTGACGGTGCAATGGTTCCCATAATCCTATGGGAACCATTGCTTCCTCCCGGCTTCTCCAGCTATGTCCGCTAAACCTAAGACGCCTCTGCAGTAATGTCTGTGATACCAGTGTGGTAGTGTACCATATAGCTCACTATTTGTCAGATGCTATCGCCAGGAAACGTTCAGGGTGGCTCTTAGAAGCCTCGTATAAACCTCATGAGTCATCTAATCTCCTGGTCAAGGTTTGTGTAAGTGTCCAGCATTCTGCTCCATATAGGAGTACACTTTCAATAGCAGCTCAAAACAATCCTAGCTTTAGATCTCGGGTCATTTTAAATAGTTTAATGGAATTAAAATAAATGTCATAAGCCATGTCGTTCCCTTTTCATTTAAATTACCTACATACATAGGCCTACGTTTGTGGACTTGACGAAGAACATATGTTTTTCCTTAATTTTTTTTGTTAGAAGTCATCATAAAGAAATAGTACCTAGACTACGTTATGGGTCGCAAAGAGCAAAATGAACGGAAACGCAAAGCAGCTGCAAAACTGTGCAAGCCCCTAGACCAATGGATGGTCAAAAAAAGGCTTAGTTTGACTGATGATCAAGAGCCAGCTAAGGAATCGCAAGGAATACAGGATGAGATGGGAGTTAGTGAACCAAGCTGTTCCAGTGACCAGGAAGTTGCCGAGCCCCTTATAATTATACAACATAGGCCTACTCATTTCGTTAATGATATCGGAAACATCATAAATGCTACTCTGAGCCCTGAGGAGTTGACCAATGCAATTGAAAAACTTGATGTTGCATATATAAATACCATCTCTTGACAAGCCACTCCATCCCATCTGAAGATTACATTTTCCCGTCACGGTTCCTTCACCATTGTCAGCGCCAGTTCAAGATGAGATACTTGCGAGATTATAAATGGATGGTCTGCAGTCCTTCATTAGATGCTGGCTTTTGCATTCACTGTGCACTGATGGTCCAAACAAGTGAGAGGAAACGGATGGGGGCATTTGTTAATATACCCTTTACCATGTTCTACAAACTAAACGAGAAGGCGAAGGAACATGAACGAAATGGTTATCACGTAAATGATTAGATCGGCATTAATGCGCGACTCTGTTGCGAACCCACAACATAAGATAGACATTCGTTTGGTCGATGAAAAGAAGAAAAACATTGAAAGAAATCGACATATCATAAGAACAGTTGCCGAAGCTGTATTATTCTGTGGACGTCAGTGCATTGCACTCAGAGGAGATAATGAAAGAGTCGTGGAAAGTAACACCGTTACGAGTGACGGCACACAATACAATGGTAATCCGGGAAACTTTCTGGCAGCCCTACAGATGATTGTGAAGCATGACGAGGTTCTTCGACATCACCTTGCTAGTATTGGGCTCGCAAATAGGAATTCTAAATATACCTCACCGAGAATACAGAACAATATCATCACAATCATCGGCCATGATATAATCCGTAGTGATTTGATTGATGAAATCAAAGCTGCTCAATGGTTTAGTGTAATTGCTGATGAGGTAACTAGCAGCAACCAAGAGGCGCTCGCCCTTTGTTCCCGTTTCGTTGACAGAAATAAAGATATCAGGGAGGAATTTCTGTATTTTCTTAAATTGCCAAGGATCACCGGTGAAGTCATCGTCAGTACCATCTTGGACTTTCTAAAGATGACGGGCCTTGATGCTACTTCGTGGACAAGGCTATGACGGAGCTGCAAACATGTCAAGCGATAATGTTGGTGTTCAGCGACGAATAAAACAGCAGTTACCAAAAGCTGTATACGTTCATTGTAGTGGTCATTGCCTAAACTTGGTAATAGCGCATTCATGCTCCCTCCCCCGCACAAAAAACACAATTGACAAGCTAAAGGCTGTTGGTTCTTCCTGGCAAGCCCACAGCGCAATGGTCTCCTGCAATCGATTATTGGAAAGGCTTTGCCAGAGCTAACAAAACATCGAAAGGGGCTTCTTGACTTGTGCAAGACACGATGGGCTGCCAGACACGAGGCATATACTCATTTCTATCAGGCATATATCTACATCATTACAGCATTGGAGAATATTGCTCATGGTCGAATCATGTGGCATAGATTTTAGGGAAGCTAGTTGGGATCCAAAGAGTTGCTGTGATGCAGCATCTCTATTGGCAAGTCTCACTTCCTTCGACTTCATTGTGACATTTCTTACGATCTGTCACTTCTTGTCACATCTCGCTGGCATAACAGTAAAATTGCAAGGGCAGACTGTTGACATCATCAAGGCCTACAGTGAGATCTCAACCGTGAAAGCGGTATACACAGCGCTCTGCGATGATGTAGAAGTCGAATTTTCAAGATCGTATAAGCAAGCTGTTAGAATGGCTAATGCTGTCAACGTCATGCCATCCATGCCACGGACTGTTGGTCGGCAGACCATGCGTAGTAACGTGCCTGCAGCTACACCTGAGGAGCATTATCGTCGAAACGTTGCGATTCCATTCCTAAGCCACATCCATTCTGAGCTTGACTCACAGTTTTCCGATTTATCGGTGCTTTCATCAAGGCTATTGGGATTAGTCCCGTCAGTGGTATGTGGGGATGATGTACCATCACTCGAAGAGGTAGTTGAATTATACGCTGAAGATATGCACTCACCGGAAGTGTTCCCACAAGAATTATTCAGATGGAAACACAGATTCCTACCATTATCCTCTGACCAACGTCCATCCACGGCAGCAGCAGCAATGATGGAGTGTGATGATGACATGTTCCCTAATATCTCTGTGCTTCTAAGATTGTGTTGCACTATTCCTGCAACAAGTTGCGAATGTGAACGAAGTGCAAGTGCTTTACGCAGATTACACACCTACCTACGAGCAAGCATGACGCAAGACCGACTTTCAGCACTCGCGTTAATGCACATTCATTATAACATGGAAATCGATATTGGTAGAGTGGTTGACGTATTCGCTTCAAAGCGACCGAGGCGTCTCGAATATGGAACGCTATTAAATAATTAATTTCCCCTCCCTTATTTATTCAAGTATTTTTTCTTCAGATCAGTATTGCTTGATGGGTCACTTCCTTTAATTTTGATTCTAAATAAAAAAATAAAAACTAACTACACTATTGCTCACAGTTCAATGATATTTTCAGGATAATGCTGATAACAGGCTTGAAACATGTGTGAATTAACCGTTTTACACTGATTTTCAGTTTCTGTATATTTTCTTGTCTTTTATAAAATTTGCTTTACTGGAATATCTGAGCACATAATTCATACTTTACTCTTACATTATTGTTCATTACAGTCCGAAAGAAATTGAGTCTTAGGATAACAATAAGATATGTATTTGTGCTCAAGTAACACAATATATGTATTCAGTTAAAGCATGGAAATATTGAGAATACCTCCATGATGTAAAGAAAAATGTTGCAGAACAACTTATTAATTACTGTCAATCCGTAGTTTATGATCATTTTCTCTTATACGCATACATTTATCAAGCATTCGTCATTGTACTGTTTTAATTGGATTGTAATTTACTTTATCGTTCACATTCCTTACATCATCGTGTCAACAATCGTGTTTGCTTTTATCGGCGAACACATTCGACCTTCCCAAAAAATTTAGACACGGACTACCTGGGAAAATAAAAACACTGAATAAATAATGATGCTCTTAAAATCCAAGGACATGAAACATTTACCGTTCATATTGGATCTTCGAAACCGATTAAATAAGACCTCAAACTGTGTAAAACGTCGGAGCCTCAAGGGGGCTTCGGGGGCAGCCCCCAATTAAAAATTGGGGGCCCCCCCATTAAAAATCCTGCGTACGGGCCTGAAGTTGTGCTCCTTGGCTCCTATCAACGTCTACACTCCTGTGGATCTAAATCACTCAACCTCCCTGGACTCTCCCTTAGACTCAATGACACAGTGCACAATCTAGGCTTCAAGTTCGACCCCCAGCTGTCCTTCCTCACATCTGATTCCTGACCAGGTCCTGCCTTCTTTCACCTCCATTACATTGCCCACTTCCGACCATACCTTACCCCAAATGCAGCCAAAACCCTTGTGCCTGTGTTTATCACCTCCTGCTTGTGTTACTTGGTTCCCCAACTCCACTATTCAAGGCAGGAGGAGGGAACCGAGTGTGGGGACAGTTAGTGGCAGCTGGGATTGGGATGAGGGTCTCTCTCTGAGTAGTTGAATAGGCAATGGTTTTCCTTTATTTTTATTCCCTTTGTTTTCTCAAATATTCTGACACTGGCATTTTTTTTCCTGCCATGTCTGTGAGCGCATGCATGTGTATACCATGTGTTTGTGGGTATATACCATGTGCATGTATATTGTGTGTGTTTGTGAATAATGTGCTTGCATGTCTTATCAGCATGTGTGTATACTGTGTATTTATGCTGTGTGTGTGTTTACTGGCTGTGTTTGTGTATGCTGTAAGTCTGTGTGTGTGTGTGTACTAGGCATGTGTGTGCTGTGTGCAGGAATGTGTATATTATGTGTACAGTAAAACTCACTTAACTGAAATAATAATTTGCTCGCTTAATCCACGACTGTTTGTGGGACCAGTCATAAGAACATAAGAATTAGAAGCAGGATTAGGCCATTCGGCCTCTCGAGGCTGCCCACCACTTAATAAGATCATCGCTGATCTTCTAATCCATCTGCTCACCTTATCCCCATATCCCTTAATCCTTCTAACCATGAGAAATCTTTCAATCTCAGTCTTGAATATGTTCAAGGACTAAGCATTTACAGCCTTTTGGAGTACAGAATTCCATAAATTCACTACCCTCCTCTACTCTTCTCTTTACAACCACAGCACATGGAATCTGAATGGAGAGCTCTTGACAAGTGTTCTGGAGTTAAGCTTTATGGCTGGGGCCATGTGCCAGTATTTTTATAGAAGCTTCAGTAAAAAGGATAGAATCTCCAATAATGTGTGCTTTGGGAGGCTGCAGTACCACTGAACTCCTGCCAGTGGCGCAGCGGAGCAACATTGGCTTCCAGAGCTCAGTGGCACCACCAGCTGGAATATTTCTATACTGCAGTTTATACATAGAGATTAAACAACATGACATTTATAATAATATAAATAATAATCCTTGCATTTGATATAGCGCTTTTCACATCTTATCAACGTTCCAAAGTGCTTCACAGTAAAGTGAATTGACTGTATATTTGTGGGCGAATCGCAGCAGCCAATTGCGCACAGCAGCGTCCCATTAAAATGACCAATTTTATTATTGTAGTTTTTTTTGGGAGGGATTATTATTAGGTGTTTGGAGTAAGGAAACTTGCCCAAGGTTTTGCCCTGACCTGCCTGGATTGGAGCACAGGTCTCCCCAGCTTGCAAGACAAGTGCTCTAACCACTGAGCCACAGGAGCTACATCAGCAACAACAAAATTGCACTTATATAGCGCCTTTCACATCAGAAGGACGTCCTAAAGCGCTGAACAGTCAGATTGGGACCCAAGCATGGTGCGGAGGGTCGGGATAGAGGGAAGGGGAGGGAGAGTGGGAGATGGGGGAAGAATTAATGGGGCAGCCGAAGGCACTGTTGAAGAGGAAGGTCTTGAGACCGGCTTTGAAGGAGGAAGCAAAGCAGAGGGGCTGCGGGATGGCGTTCCACAGTGTGGGAGCAGAGCAGCTGACAGCTCCACAATTTGTATTAGTTTCACATTGGGAGGATGTCTCAAGGTATTGGAGACATAGTCAGTGTTTTGGACCCAAGCTGGGGTCGAAATCGCGGAGGGTAGAAGGAAAAGGAGGGGAAAGGGGAAATGGCACAGTTGAAGAGGAATATCTTGAGGCGGGACTTGATGGAGGCCAGGGAGGGGGTGAGGTGGAGAATGGAATTCCGGAGGTTGGGGCAGAGTGGCTGAAGGCTCGTCCGCAAATAGTGGTTGGAGTTGGGGGATGTGCAGCAGGCTGGAGCCCATAGAGCAAAGGATGCAGACAGGTTGGTAGGGGGTTAGGAGGTTGTTGAGGTAGAGTGGGGCAAGGCATGGAGGGCTTTGAAGGTGAGGATCAGGATTTTGATTTGAATCCTCTGAGTGATCAGAAGCCAATGCAGTTGGTTGAGAATGGGGTTGATAGGATTGTGGACCCTGGTGTGGGAGAGGACACGGGCTTCAGAGTTCTGGATTATCCTTTGGAGGGAGCATTTGGGAAGGCCGACAAATAAGGTGATGGCAGTCGAGCCTGGACATGATGAAGAGATTCATAGATTCATAGATTCATAGAATTTTACGGCACAAAAGATGAATGAGAGTTTCAGCGACCTGAGTGCTTGAGCTAATGGCGGAGTCGGGCAATGTTGCAGAGGTGAGGGAAGGCAGAGTGGGTCTGGCTTGGATGTGGCAGAGAAAAGACAGTTGAGGATCAACTAGATTCCTAGGTTTCTGATTAGTTTGGTGAGGTGGAGTGTGCAACCATGGAGGTTGATGCTACCAATGCCTGAGGCCTGGAGCGAGCCAATCTCTCCCCAACAGTAAATCTGTCCTCCCCCAAATAACTATCTACTTCTCTCTTGCAGAGGTGTGGAGGGGTTTGAAAACAAGACTGAGGATCTTGAAATCCATCCTCTCTGGGACAGGGAGCCAGTGCAGTCTGGCAAGGACTGGGGTAATGGGGGAGCAGAGTTTGGTGCGGGTAAGAATGCAGGCGGCGGAGTTCTGTATGAGCTGGATTTTATGAAAGGTAGTGGAGAGGAGACTGGTGAGGAGGGCATTGGAATAGTCCAGCCGAGAGGTGACAAAGGCATGGACCAGGGTTTCAGCGGCTTTTCGGATGAGGTATTGGCGGAGACGGGCGATCCGTTGGAGACGGAAGAAAGCGGTGCTGGTGATGGACCGGATGTGGGAGAGGAAGGATAACTGGGTCGAACTTGATGCCAAAGTATGAGTTCAGAGAGTTCTAGGGGAAGGCAGGGAAGGTGGAGGAGGTGAGAACCAACCAATTGAAGACATTGACGAGAGCCAAGGAGTATGGCTTCCATCTTGTCAACAATTAGCTGAAGGAAATTGCTCATCCAGCTCCTGATGTCTGACAGACAGGGGACTGGGATCGCAAAGTGAGGTGGAGAAATAGAGTTGGGTGTCATCCACATTGTTGGGATATGGAGGTACTGTATTAAAACTTAATTATAGGCACCAATTAAAACAATCTATCCACAACACATGGTCAGCAACCTTGAGCAAAAGGGAGAGAAACAACTTGTCTACACAAAACACCAGGTGCAGAGCTGCCAACCAGTATGTTTTTGCCATATTTAGTACGATAAATTGCAGTGAATACGGCAGTACGATTTTTCTTGTTAAAATACGTTTTTTGGAAAATCCGAATTTTGGAAATTCCATGCTCTGTCTGTCTGTCTCTCCTTCTCTCTGTCTCAGTCTCCCTCTGTGTGTCTCTCTCTCTTTCCGTGTCTCTTTCCCTCTCTCTGTCTGTCTGGGTCGCGCTCTCTCTTTCTCTGTCTCTTTCTGTGTCTCTCTCTCTCTCTGTTTGAGTCTCTCGCTGTCACAATCTCACTCACAGTCTCTCTCTGTCTGTGTCTCAGACTCTTTCTCTTTAACTCTCTCCCTGGCTTCAATAGCAGTGCTACCTGCCTTCTGCCGTTGCTGCTACACTGTAAATGTTAGCGCTAGGCGCTAGGCTGGGCACAAGGCATTACTGGGAACGATTTTTTTCATATACAGAAACACAGTAGGGACCTCCCTCTTAATGCGATTTCTCCCACACTGGGGGTTTTGAAGTCCCATTTTACTTGGCATTTTCTTGTTCTGTAATTTTTTCGTTAAGTACCTGGTTCTGGGGAAAATACTTTTTTTTACTACAAAATACTGTTTTTAGCTTTCAGGAGTACTTTTTTTTGTTAAGAAAGGTTGGCAGCTCTGCAGGTGCACATTCCCCTGCGCTGAGACAACCTTGGGTACTGGTCCATGCCAATTATACAAGGAGCGCAATCACATCAGGAGCTTCTAGCATAAATAAAGAATTGAAGGAGAGCGGCTCGAGATATAGATAGAGACAGAGGATTCAATTAACAGAGGCGCAAAGGATTGTACTCATTTGGGAAATTGCCAAGTGAGTAGCAGGAGAGCCATCTCAAGGTCTGGGGCCTTTAGATTGTCTGTTTTGACATCGCTTCTGGACAATGTCCAAGTGATCAACTGGCTGAGTTAGTTATGGTGGAGAAGTATAAAGATAGGAGAGGAAGAGTGGCTCATTACAACAGTTGGGGAGTGTCTCAGGGTAAACCGGGATCTCCAGCCGACCACTGTTGTCCAGAACTACTGGAACAGGTCATGGTTCCAGTTGTTTTGTTTTAGTTGGAAGGAGTGAGTATTGTGAGACGTCTGAACCTGACTTATGGTGTAACAGTCTAAATCCAGCATTGTATTCTACATAGAACTGCTGGCAGTTTGATTCCTTTATTCTATCATTCTAAAATTCCTTATAATTATTAAATCACTATATCTTTATTAAGGATTGTTGGGTCATTATTTTGAACTCTCGGGATTGAAAATCCCAACAACATACAAGTGGAAGTGTACCCCATGTCTGCAGATGACATCACCAAGAGGGAGGATATAGTTGAGGAAGAGGAAGGGGCCAAAGATAGATCCTTGGGATACCCCACAGGTAACTGGGCGAAAGGGGAGGAAAAGCTGTTTGTGGCGATGTACTGCTGCGGCTTGTGAGTTAGGACTCGAACCAGGTGAGTGTGGTCCCACTGAGGTGAGATTGCCTAATAATAATCCGTTAAAAAAAAATTGGTCATTTCAATCCGCAACTGTTTGTGGGACACTATTGGCTGCCATGTTTTGCCCATAAATATACAGTCAATTCA
The DNA here is from genome assembly GCA_035084275.1 of Hydrolagus colliei. Taxonomy (NCBI): domain Eukaryota; kingdom Metazoa; phylum Chordata; class Chondrichthyes; order Chimaeriformes; family Chimaeridae; genus Hydrolagus; species Hydrolagus colliei. Next base: position 12,026,451 of record CM068760.1, on the reverse strand, counting down.
CTTTACAGTATTCTCTGTGAAGCGCTTTGAGACGTCGATAAGATGTGAAAAGCGCTATATCAATTGCAAGGATTATTATTAGTAGTAGTAGTATGATGAACGACAGGTGGAGGAGGATGGCGTGATTCACTGTCGAAAGCGGCGGAGAGGTCTAGGAGGACAGGGAGGTAGAGGGAGCCATGGTCACAGATAGAGAGGATGTCATTTGTGACTTTCACAATGCATTATCTGTACTGTGATCAGGACAGAAACCGGATTGGAGGGGTTTTAAAAAGGAGTAGGAGGAGAGGTGGGCGCGGAGTTGGTTGGCAACAATGCGTTCTGAGACTTTGGCAATGAAAGGCAAGTTTGAAATAGGGCAGTAGGGTTTGAGGCATCTATGGAAGGTTTTTTGCGGAAGGGGGTTATGGCAACAGTTTTGAGGGGGGCAGGGACTCATCCTGTGGAGAGGGACTGGTTAATCATATCAGCCAGCAGTGGGCAGAGGAGGGGGAGCTGGGTGATCAGCAAGTTGGTGGGAAGGGGGTTGCGGCAGCAGGTGGTGGGTTTCATCGAAGTGATGCCCACAAATCTTTTCTCATACTAATGTTTACCTTAATGATCCAGGAACCTGAAGCTCTCCTTCCTGCACCATTTCTCTCGTGTTTGATTCGGCTGTTTGGATACACACTTACAGGAGTTACTGGGAGTAATGCAGAGATCACCACTTTTGAGGTCCTACCCTTTAGCTGTTTCTCTAGCTACTGATCAGCGCCTTGGGACAGGGAAGAGTTTAGCTGTTCTCTAGCCTCTGATAGTTTCCCTGTAGGATCTCAGCCTTTTTTTCCCTATGTCAGGAATCCCAACATGGACCATGACTTCTGGAAGCTCCCACAGTAGAATGTTTTGCACCTGTTCTCCGATGTCTTAACCCTGGTACCAGGGAGGCAATGTACCATCCGAGAGTCACATCTTTGGTTGCAGAAACACCTGTCTATTCCTTTCACCGTTGTGTCTCCAATGGCAATTGCATTAACATTGTTCCCTGTCACCTCATGTACATCCTTATACTTTTGACTCCCCTCCCCAGAGGTGTCATCACTCTCACCAGTATTCAGTACAGAGAACTGGTTAGTGAGTGCCACTCTCTAATGGGAATTCTGCAGTGCCCGTCCGCTCTTCCTGCCATGTGAGTAGTCACTCTCATGAATCCTCTGTGGCTTTGATGTGCCCACCTTCTGATATATTCCATGAATTGGTCAGCCTCCCTATGTAGGTGGGTGGGTGGATGACACACAATCTTTGAGGTACCGTCCTTTGGTTGAGATGTTAAACCGAGGTCCCTTCTGCCTGTTCAGGCGGATGTTAAAGATTCCATGGCATCATATTAAATGAGGCAGGAATCTCTCCTTGGGTTCTGACCATCAATCCCCCAAATAAAATTGGTTATTTCCTGGCTGTTTATCGGATATTGTGGTGCACAATTAAGCTGCCACATTTGCCTACAAACAATGCCACTCCAGTAAATGCTTTGAAGCATTTTGGGATGTCCTCCCAACATGGAGTCCTGTAGTTCAGTGGTTAGAGCACTCGCCTTGCAAGCTGGGTTCAATTCCATGCAGGGCGAAACCTTGGGCAAGTTTCTTTACTCCACTCACCTCACAAAAAACAATAAAGAATTGGTCATTTCAATCCACAACTGTTTGTGGGATATGACTGCCATGTTTCGCCCACAAATATAGTCAATTCACTTTACAGTATATTCTGTGACGCGCTTTGAGACGTCAAGAAGACATGAAAAGCGCTATATCAAATGCAAGAATTGCTGTTATTACCTTTGACATATTTCCTTGTTCAGTTCTCCTCTGCACTTTCTGTTTTCCTCTTGATTTTCTTACATATTTTGAAATGACATTCATCATAAATTGCCTTTTCCTGTTTCATTTTAATATTTAGTCATATAGAGAGCACTAGCTTTGAACCCCCTCATGGGAATGTGTTTAGTCTGAAACTAAACTATCTCCTCCTTGAAGACCTCCCATTGCTTGCAGATTTGCTCCTCTATCTCCTTCCCACTATTTTGTGATTTATGGTAATAAACCCAGCAGCATAACCTCTTCAGCTCCTTAACTCCAACCAAATAGATTCTGTGTTTGACCCCTCAAGCACATCATTGCTTTCCAGGGCTATTTCTTGGATATAAAGCATTTCCCCATATTTGCTGTACAAAATGCTGGCAGGAGAGAGGAAGGCTCTATATTCTAAGTAGAGAGACATTTAGTTCTCATAAACCTGTTGATTCTCACTCATTCATCCCTCTCCGGCCCCCATCCCACACCTTCCGCCGATGCTGCTGGGAGAGATATAATCCTTGTGTCAAAACATTATGATTATTATTATCAGCTCAAACTGATTCAGAGTAAAATGTGATTTGCACAGAATTTGTAGGTGTAGGCAGTAGCCAATTTGCACACAGCAATGTCCCATAAACAGTAAGATGTCATTTTTATGACCCATGACCAAAAAGGACCCATTTTTGTCAGTGCGACATTGGCTGGGACATTGGGCGGAACTCCCTTCTCTGTTTGAATCATGCTGCAGAATCTTTAACCACCTTTGAACAGGTACACGGGGACCTCAAATTAACATCTCCAGGAATACGCGTCTCTCTTTATTAACATTTATCTGCTGTGTGAGCTCGGATCCTACTTATCTGCAGCGCGGAGGAATTCCAAACATTCTTGGGCATTAACATCACGAGCATTGTAATCTGGGAAAGAAAAACAGAATCCAGTAAATCTGATCTTTCATCTCAAACACTCACTGGGATGCAAAGCAGCAGTTCAGGGAGATTACAGATCCAGAAGCTACCTGTCACCCTCAGCTCTGAGTGCAACAGAATTACTACAGATCAAAGGGAAGCTGGTGTCTGAAGTCCTGTACTGTACTTCCCTTGTACCACCTGCATTGTTTCGAACTTCCTGCTGGCCATTGGGAGGCGCTGTAAGACCAGCTCAGGGCACAGATTCTCTTGCTGGGTGTGAATCGGTAGCTGTGATGCAGTCACTGCACTTTATTTTTTGACAAAGTGAGGAACAGCTTTACCAAATTCCAGGATTATTATCTACCTCACATACACACATACGCATATATTCTGCTGTTTTATCTTAAGAGGCCACTGTTTCTACCGTTTTGTAACTTGTGTAAGGAGGAACCAGTGGTGTAGTTGTTAGTTGATTGGTTTATCACTTTTTCGGGGGTAATAATCGCTCCAAATAAATACAAATTTGGTCACTCACTCCACAGTTGTTTGTGAGTTACTGCTGTGCACAATTGTCTGTAACGTTCCCCGCACAAAACATACAGTCACTACTTTATATTTTGTGAAGTGCTTTGAGAAATCATGAAGACATGATTAGGCGCTGTATCAAATGAAAGGATTATTTTTATTAGTGATCGTGATTAGTGGAAATTGGGCCTTGGATTCTTTATAAAAAGCAAACGCAGTTTTATCTGCAATAGATTTTCTGCTTCAGTCAACACTTTCCACAAAGCAAGAAACAAGTCACTGGTTTACAGATAACCTGTCTGAGCTGAGTCAGCGACTCCGTTTCCTGTACGTTGGGAGTTGATGTTTGAGCAGCTGAGGTCAGTGTGACCCACGGAGGGAGAGCTTCAACAGTATTCCAACTAGATCCATACAGAACTTCACCGCCCGCATTCTCATCCAAATCAAACTTCGCTCCCTGATTACCCCAGTCCTCACCAGACTTCACTGGCTCCTTGTCACAGAGCGATCGACTTCAAGATCCTCAATCTTGTGTTTAAATCCCTCCAATCATCTGCGCACCCTCCCCCCCACCTTTCAGATCTATAGACCCCACATCAAAGGGATCTAGAGATCTGCGCTATAGAGCGCCCTCCCTGCTTCACTTTACTCAAGGGGTGGGGGGGAGGTGAGCATAAGTGCAGTCACAGAGGAAGGTCTTCAGGTGGAATGCAAAAAAGGACAGGAGAGAGCAAGGAGGGATTGAGGGAAGAGTTCCTAACTTTTGTGGAGTAGTGGCTGAAAGCATGGCCACCCATCCTGGAGGGTATGACAACCATACTGACCACCCACAATGGAGGGGTTGAGGGCTGAGCATGTTGCTGGAGCCAGTCAAGCTGAGGCGGCCGGTGGTGGTTTAATAATAATCATAATCCTTGCATTTTATATGGCGCTTTTTATATCAAAGCGCATCACAGAATATACTGTACAGTGAACTGACTGTATATTATGGGCGATACGCAGCAGCCGATTGCCGACAGCAATGCCCCACAACAGTCGTATATTGAAATGACTAAATTATTATTGCTGTTTTTCTTGAGAAATTATTATCACGTGTGAAGTAACCTTACGGAAAGTGTCACTTGGCAGGAATCAACAACATTGCATTTATACAGCGCCTTTCACGTCGTTAGGACATCCCAAGGCGCTGAACAGTCAGGTTGGGACCCGAGCGGGCGGGGGTGGGGGGGGGGGGCGAAGGGTCTGGAGGGGGCGGGGCGAGTAAGAGGGGAGAGATAGGAAGGCAGCAGAAGGCACGGTCGAAGAGGAAAGTCTTTAGACCGGCCTTGAAGGAGGAAAGGGAGGAAATGAGGCAAAGGGATTAAGGGATGGAGTTCCAGTCTGGGCAAAGAGAGGCTGTAAGTCCGGCCACCAAATCAAACCAAGGTCTCTCACTTGTGAGGTGAATTGGGGACTAAGCAGGTTGGAGATGGAAAGGTGTCACAAAAGGATTTGTAAATGAGTGTGAGGATGTTGAAATTGATCCGTTCTGCCTTGTGGAGCTAACGGAGCCTGACGAGCACTAGTGTGTGGGGGTACAGGTTATTTATCAGTTCCTCCTGATGTGAAAGGCGCTATACAAGTGGAATTTTGTTGTGGTTGTGCTCTGAACCCCAATATTTTTGTCCCCCTCTTAATCCCACTCTTGTGTGAGTTGCTTTCTCATGTTTTTGTTTTTCTCAGATGTGAAATACACACCCTCTCATGTTTCTCTCTCACAATCACTCTCGTCTGTATCTAAAGTCTATTTTCCCAGCTGTTTGCTCCTATTTTTCTTCCTTCCTGCTGCACTGTCTCTGCAGTGTGTGTACCCAATGGTACATCCTGTTTTCTTGTATTTCTGCAGAGCAGCTCACAGAGTTTAAATTCTTTTGATGGTTAGTCAGGCTGAGCATTCCCAGATCCCAATCTCCCAATATGTAAACCCTCTTCCCACAGGAGCTGCTGATGTGTGTGTAGTCTCTGCACTCTACACCAGTCTATACATTCTATACTGCTTCCTATTTTCCTAAGGAAGAATATCTACAAAGTGATTTAACATGAAAGCCAAGCTCCACGAGGTCACTGTCAGGGTTGCTGGAGTTTCATAATCAAGAATGACCCAGGACAGGATCTGTAGCTGATTCCCAGTTAGTCTCACCGTCAGAACCCCTTTATAGGAGGTCACCAACACCACCTGACAACATCAAGAGAGTACTACCTGTACTCAGGTACTAAACACCCCACCACCACCCACCCTCCTCGGTGCCACGTCTCCACTGTCCCACAGCCTCTATGTTGACAGTGCAAATTGGGAGCAATTCAGGAGTTTATGCTTAGTTCATCTAAATATGAGATTACATGAGGGTTTACATGATCCCCGTTACTCCCCTCCATTCATAAAGCAAATGTTTCCTTACAGATAGAATCATAGGATTTTACGGCAAAAAAAGCATTTGGCCCATCTAGTCTGCGCCGGCAAAGTTACACCAATATTTTCTTCACTATTCCCAGGCGTATCACTGAACGATTGATTTCAAGGTCCTCTCATTTGTTTTCAAATCCCTTCATGCCCTGGCACCCGCCCCCCACATCCCTTTGCCCCCTCTTGCCCCCTCTTGACTGGCTCCAGCCTCTGGCATGTCCTTTGTGCCCTCCATTGTTCCACCATTAGTGATAGCACTTTCAGCCACTCAATGAAACACGTGAAGCCCCGCAAGACAATGTTGCTGTAACAATATGAGATCTTTCAGTTACACTGTTCTTGTTCTATGGATATTCGTTGGGAACCTTTCCCACACAACTCAAGGCTTGTCCTTCCCGGAGCCTCCAGCACCCCCTGAGCTGGTGCAGGTGCTGGTGTCAGCTCCACAGTTCTTTCCTGACATCACAGACATTTTTTATTACCTCGGTTGTGATTCGTGACCTGGGAGTTACTAGTTACAAATGACCTATTTGTGAAGCCTGGAGGCTAACAAGCGCTCAGACTTTATTATGAGCAGAAACTGAGCGGAGAGAGGCTGAGCCCTCGCTCCAGGTAAACAATAACAGAGATGAACATTTGTAATAAAAGGCAACAGGAAAGCAAACGTCCCAACCATTGGCCTGGTTCACTCCCCTCACAGACAACAATAACACTGTTTCCTCAGCACAGCTTCACTTGACGATTCCCTGGTTGGAATGAGCCAATCAAATTAAGTCAAATTCCCACTCACGCCTTTGGCCTTTGCTGCACAATTTCAGGCTAAACACAGTAACTTTTATTTAAATAACCAATGGAGAACTATACTGATAGTCTGTGTGACGAGTCTCTGGAGCACAGAATCCTGGGGTTTTACCCACTTCGTCTAGCAACCCGTCGCTAACACCTTCATCACCACTTGCACCTCAGACTTGGCGACCAGTAGACGCAGCTTGTTCCCAGACGTTCTGATCAGCTCTCGGCCGCTGCAATCCACAGGGAAGCACATTGAACAGATTACAGAAGAGGCTGGAGGTGGGTGCACTCATGCCTGCAGACCACACTCCACCAGCAACCACACAAACATTCCTGAGGTTACAGTGATACCCACACACCTCATCACATTTATCTGATCCAATGACCTGTCCTCATGGTCTGTTCTTATGTGTAACTCTGCTCAAATACTCTGATCCACCCCACCCCACCCACCCACCCACTGACCCGTGGTAACCCCCCCACCCCACTGACCTGTGGTAGTCCATGCCGACCAGGTTGGTGCCATTGACAGCCAGGATCCGGTCTCCGGGGGTCAGGCGGCTGCAGGCGGCGGCGGGCGAGGCCGGCACCAGGGATCGGATGTAAATGCCGCTGACATTCAGGGAGGTTCTCTGGCCATCAGGACACAAACACTGTCACTGTGACTGGCTGCACTGACAGCAGGTCTACAGTTAGGGTACAGCAGGGGACAGGGCCGGGGTGGGGGCTTAGCAGATCGGCTTTGGCTGGGGAATGTCTCAGTTAGGTGTATGCTCTATGTGGCTGTGTTGGCTGGTACACATTGAGATGCTGCCCAGAGTGACAGGCGCTAGACATGCAAGGTGTTGTTTGAGGGACTAGGATGAGACAGGAGTTCAGGCCAGTCTGTGTCACTATCCCACCGCAGACACAGCCTTTCCCAGTAATATTCCTGATGTGATGACTGGTTGGAGACCGTTTGCCTTATCAGCTGAACTGACACATTGAAGGGCATAACAGCCCAGCTTCACATTCCAGGAATCCCTCACCCTGGGAATACCCAAGCAGCGTAGGAGAGGGGGGGGGGGGGGGGGGGAGAGATACACAGGGAGTGTACACACACATGGGGAGTGTACACACACAGGGAGTGATGTGTTTGGAGGCTGGGTTGAGTTGCAGTGTGTAAGTGGGAACTCACCAGCCCGTCCACCAATGCCAGGCCCAGGCCACGGGGAGCCCGCTCTAGCTCCACAGTGAAAACCTCCTCATCCTCCAGCCCCAGGGCAGCCCAGCCTCCTACAACAGCACAGAGCAGTGGGGGGGGTCAGGCCAGACACATGGAAGACATTCCCGTCACTGGGTGGTGGGGGGGGGGGTCTCATGGTCCACATTCTTGCTTCCCGGCCCCAGAAATATGGAATATTCTGACACATCAACCTGAGGAACTAAGCTCGGTCCCAGGCAGTTTAATAGAGTTGCTGTCAGCACAGTGAGCAGCAGCCTGGCCCCCCCACCCCCGAGCCCTGACACCCACCCCTACCTGACCTTCCCTCTCCACCCCCCCCACCCCACTCCAGCTCTGCCAGCCACTCTCCCCGTCTCCCATGCCTCACCTTTCGGCCCCCCAGAATTTGGTTCTTCATCGTTTTCTCCATTGAGCAGCCTCCTGCAGGCACCCCCCCCAGTCTCTGGCTCTGGGGGCTCAGGCCCCTGAGGGGTATTGGGAGGGGTGAGAAGGCAGGAGGGGTCGAGGGGCAGCCTACGGGGGGGCAGGTCCTGCTGCCCGCGGAGCCGGCTTTCAATCTCCAGGTTCTTCAGTTTATGTGTCAGTTCGGCCTCGCAGTCCGTCAGCACCCCCTGCCCACGGGCACCGCCTCCTTTGGCCCCCAGTCGCACTCTGCTCCCCAAGCACCGGGTCTGACCGCTCGTAATGGACACGGGCACGGTTTCCTGGAGCACAAGGGCAGGGGTTAGAGTCACAATTCCCCCGGATCAATCCCAGAGACAACAAGAAGCAGTGGGTCAGCCACTGGTCAGTGTTAATCATTGCTCTCTGTCCCCCCCACCCACACACAGTCACACAGCGACCGGTGCCAGGCAGCACCTCACACACAATGAATGAGCCACAGTACACTCATCAGCCTCAATCTATTGACCGGCAGAAATCTCTTTGTCTGAGAATAAAAGGCTGGAATGTGAACCCAGCAAAACCAGCGTAAGCGTTTTCCTCACTGTGTGCGGGAGATCACACAGTCTGACAAACCAGCTCGGCCACACACCACGCAGTCGCCAATGGCCTCTCAGACCCATCTCTCCCTCTCTCTTCCTCTGCACTTCTCTTTCTACATCCCTCTCTCTCCCTCCTTTCCCCTTTCTCTCTATATCCCCCCACTTTCTCTCTGCCTCCCACTCTCTCTCTGCCCTTCCCTCCCTCCCCCCCCCCTCTCTGCTTCCCTCTCTCTGCCTTGTTTCTCTGTCCCTCTTTCTACCTCCCCCTCTCTGCTTCTCTTTCTCTCTGCCTCCCTATTTCTCTCTGCCTCCCTCTCTCTGGCTTTATCTCACTCTTTAACCCTCTCTCTCTGCATCCCTCTCTCTCCACATCTACCTCCCACTCCCTCTCTGCCTCCCTCTCTCTCTGCACCTCTCTACCTCCCTCTTTGCCCCTCTCTCTATCTCTCTCTCCGGCTCCAACTGGCAGTACCCCAGGGCTGGCACATGGAAACCCAGTCCCTGCAGCGCCACGTTGCCTGAGCTGGGGTCTGGCTGCACAGAGAGCTTCCTGTCCCCAGGTCGTGTTGCTGACACTTACAGCAGGATCCTGGCTGCCTTCCCACAGAATGACATCATGGCCTCAGGCCCTCACCTGTCGCAAGTCAGTGCTGCATAACCCTCCCTCACCTTGTCAATACAGTGTATGCTCAATGGATCGGTAGCTAACAGGTTAATCATTACAGCCTCAGTGGCTGCTGTGTTGGGCTGCACTGGGAGAATACAATGGTACGTTTCACATAGGAGCGTGACAAACTCGTCAAGTCACTGCCATTAAACTGAAAACACTAGAATAACCAGATCATAAGCAGAGATGGAAAGAAACAACAACAACAAAATATCATAAGAACATAAGAATTAGCAGCAGGAGTAGGCCATTCGGCCCTTCGAGCCTGCTCCGCCATTCAATAAGATCATGGCTGATCTTCTGACCTAACTCTGATTACCTGCCCTATCCCCATATCCCCTAATCCCTCTATTTTTCAAAAATCTATCAGTCTCAGCCTTGAAAATGTTCAAGGACTGAGCATCTACAGCCTTCTGGGGTAATAAATTCCATAAATTCACTGCCCTCTTAGTGAAGAAATGTTTCCTCAATTCTGTTCTAAAAGGCTGACCCTTAATTTTAATAGAATGTCCTTTTTTAAATAAGGAGACCAAAACTGCACACAATACTCTAGGTGCGGTCTCACCAAAGCCCTATACAGTTGTAGCAAGACTTCCCTACTCTTATACTCTAAACCTTTTGAAATGAACGCTAGCATGCCGTTTGCCTTCTTAGTTGCTTGCTGCACCTGCAAACTAACTTTTTGGGACTGGTGTACAAGGACACCCAAATCTCTTTGAACACTAACACTATCTAACTTCTCCCCCTCTAGAAAATAATCTATTCTTTTATTCTTGCTACCTAGATGAATAATTTCACACTTCCTAACATTGAATTCCATTTGCCATCTACTTGCCCACTTCCCTAGCCTATCTATATCTTGTTGCAACCTTTTTGCATCATCCTCAGAGCTCACTCTACTACCTAGTTTAGTGTCATCCGCAAATTTAGACACGTTACATTCAATGTTCTCATCTAGATCATTGATGTAAATAGTAAATTTACATAAATTTACTATTTACTCTGCTCCCACCTTATGGAATGCCATCCCTCAATCCCTCCGTTTCGTTTCTTCCCTTTCCTCTTTTAAGGCCGGTTTGAAGACTTTCCTCTTCGATCGTGCCTTTTGTTGAACCCCGAACTTTTTTACCTCCCCTTCGTGTTTCACCCCTTCCCAAACACTCCCCTCTCAGCTCGGGTCACACGCCTCCTGTGCAGCGCCTTGGGACGTCCTCCCGATGTGAAAGGCGCTCTATAAATGTAATTTGTTGTTGTTGTTGTAAATAGCTGAGGCCCAAGCACTGATCCTTTTAGCACTCCACTAGTTACATCCTGCCAATTCGAGAATGATCCATGTATCGCTACTCTCTGCTTTCTACCCGATAGCCAATCTTCTATCCATGTTAATATTTTCCCATTAATCCCGTGGGCCTTAATCTTGAGAAACAGTCTTTTGTGTGGCACCTTGTCAAATGCCTTCCTAAAATCCAAATATACCACATCTACTGGTTCCCCTCTATCCAACCTGCTGGATACATCCTCAAAAAATTCTAAAAGATTAGTCAAGCATGACTTCCCTTTTGTAAAGCCATGATGACTCTGCCTAATCTTTTTATGGTCTTTTATTAAGGACTCAAGAATTTTTCCAACAACTGACGTCATTTGTCATTTGTGAGTGCAGTGTCTGTCATGTTAGGAGGATGCCCCAAGGCGCTGGACAATCAGTGCTTCAGACTCAAGCTGAGGGGCAGGATCGGGGAGGATGGAGGGCAGGGGGAAGGAGGTTGATCAAAGGCACGGTCAGAGAAAGGTCTTGAGACGGGGTCTTGAAGGAAGCAGGGGAGAGGGGAGAGGGGCGAGGCGGAGGGACCGCGGGGTGGAGTTTTTTTGGGTACCTGTAGCAGCTGGTTACTTGAGGTCTGTTCCGGGGTGGCCCACAGAGAGCTGTCCTGCAGGAACTCCTGAATCTCCCTGAGAGGGGGCTGCACACTCAGGGTGTCAGTGACCGGTTGGTCCAGGGTGAAGTGGAAGGTGCTGGTTGGCAGGATCAGCGGCGGGTGATTGTCAAAACTCTCCAGGATGTCAGCTGTGGAGCAGGGAGAGCGGCAGTGAGAACTCCAGCTGCTGGACCCCAGCTACACACAGTGTACCAAACACACACCTTCCCTCCCACTCCCAGTTCATTCTCCAGCTACATCATGTCTGAGTGATGGATGCCATCAGTTTCCTCAACCTCTCACAGCCTCTAACATTTATTCAATTTTAGTGTAGAGGGAGCTTTACTGTGTCTCTAACCCTGACCTGGGAGTGTGGACACACAGTGTGGAGGGAGCTTTACTGCACCTCTAACCCTGACCTGGGTCACACGCCTCTTGTTCAGCGCCTTGGGACGTCCTCCCGACGTGAAAGGCGCTCTATAAATGTAAATTGTTGTTGTTGTTGTTGACCTGGGAGTGTGGACTCACAGTGTAAACGGAGCTTTACTGTATCTCGAACCCTGACCTGGGAGTGTGGATGCACAATGTAGAGGGAGCTTTACCTTGCACCCCCACTCTGGAACTCCATCCTACAGTCCCTTCGCCTCGCTCCCTCCCTCGCTTCCTTCATAAGCCGTCTCAAGAACCTCCTCTTCGATCATGCCTTCTGCTGCCCTCCCTACTCTCTCCCTCCCCTCCTAACTCTCTCCCACCCCTCCCTGTCCTAGTATCCTGCCCCTCCTCCTTGCTCAAGCCCCGACCTTACTGTTCAGCACCTTGGGATGTCCTCCAGACATGAAAGGCACTCTACAAATATAATTTTGTTGTTGTTGTTGTTGTTGTCTCTAACCCTGACCTCGGAGTGTGGATGCACAGTGTACGGTTGTGAGAGTCAGTGAGATGTCATCACTTTTAGAGTTGTGCTCAGTAGAAGTCATGCCTCCAGCAAGGGCAAACTTAAACAGTATCAACAGTAGCATAAGGAAATGTTTACAGCATTAGCAGCTGAGGCTGTTATAGATAAAGATGTGAAGATTTTGTCTCTGTTCAAGGCCAGTGTTTTATTGCCACTGAGCAGTGAGCAGAGCCGTGTGAAGCCAGCAGCTGATACAGGAAGTGGAGATGCAGGAAGTGGAGATGCAGGAAGCAACGAGCCGAGCAGTCAGCTTGCCTCACTCCAAGTGTCTTCCTCTCAGGCTGCTAGTATTGGTGTTGGTGGGGAGGGGGGGGGGTGGCAGGTGCTGGGCAATGAGCAGGGTTAGAGCAGGAAGTGGCTGGGAGGAGATGTTATTGGGATCAGCTGGCATTTTCTATGAAACAGCTACCCAAGAGCTGAACCCGGGTTCCTCGCCTCCATTTATTGAACATTTAACTCCCGGTGCTCGGCCCCTCCCCTGCCTTCGCTCCCCCCCACCACCCCTGCTCTCGACTTCCCCTACCTTGTCCCCTACCCTTCCCTCCTCCTCCTCCCCTGCCCTCCCACCCCATTCCCTGCCCTCCCACCCCCTCCCTGCTCTCGCCTCCCCCAACCCCTGTCCTCACCTCCCCCAACCCCTGCCCTCGCCTCCCCCAACCCCTGCCCTCCTGCCCTTCCCTCGCCCCTTTTCCCTAGCCTCGCACCCCTGCTTCCACTGGCCTCGCCTCAATGCCCTCGCCCACTGGCCTGTCCAATCCCCCTTTTCCATGACCTCGCCTCCCTTCCCTTGCCCTCACCCCATCTTCCCCTGCCCTCACCACCCCCTACCCCTGCCCCCCTACTCCCCTCGCCCCCTCCTCTGTCCTCATCCCCTCCCCTGCCTTTGCCCCTCACCTGTCCTCATGGCTGCCTCCTGTTCCTCAGGCCCTGGGAGCCACATGGCGGGGCAGGGCCGGCCGGGGTTGTATTCCCTGATCATGTGGTGCAATTGGGCTGGGTTCAGGCTGGCGAAGTCACTGCGCAGAGACCTCCAGCTCGCCTGCGAGGAGGAGAGAGGGAGAGAGAGTCACTCGCTTGCTGTCACTGCTTCTCATTCACTTCCCAGCCGTGTGTGGGATGTCTCTGTGGGCAGACTGGCTGCTGTATTTACAGTCGATGCACTTTACAGCAAATGCTTTGTGACGTCCCCTCGAGAATGTCGCCATATATCATCCAGAGTTCTGCAGCCTGTGTCCTCTCCTGCACCAGGCTCTGTGACCATATCACCCACACACTCCACTGGCTTCCCATCACAGTTCAAGATCCTAGTCCTCACCTTCAAAGCGCTCCATGAATTGTTGCCCAACCTCTGCAACCTCCTAACCCGTGACCAACCTACCTGCTCCCTCCACTCAGCGGGCTCCAGCCTGCTTCACATCCCCCACACTCCCTGCCCACCATCAGTGGGCAGACCTTCAACCTTCTGCCCCCAACCACTCCATGGAACCCCAATCTCTCCACCCACCCCCACCATTCCTCATTTCCTTCAAGACCCACTTCAAGGCCTTCCTTTTCGATTGTGCTTTCGATCAACCTCCTCTCCCTGCCTGCCCTCTACCCTCCCCGATCCTCATCCCCAGCCGGGGTCCGCAATACTGACCATCCAGCGCCTTGCCTCCTGACATGAAAGTTGCTCTACAATCGTAATTTTGGAATGTGGATCAGACTGTCAGGTGCTCAGGGGCTGGTGTGGGGAGAGGAGGGGAGCGGTACCTGAAGGAGGTTCTCTCTGGGCGTGGCCAGGAGATTGACAGCCGTTGACAATTTCTGGAAGAATTCAGCGGCCAGGTCCCCTAGCCCAAGGCCCTGGATCCAGTCCAGGAGCAGGTCCAGGTTTGCTCGGATCTGCACCCCTTTTGTCCATTGGTAGAACCCTCCACCCGAACCTGTACAACAACAACAGCAGCAACTTACACTAGTGAAGCCTGAGAAGCAGCACCACACCCACACACAGCAGCTCAGCAGAACCCCATTGTCTTTAATATATTCAGTCCACGGCTCAGAGCCTCTCACATACAGAGGTCCGGGTGGGAAGGGGGGAAGAATATAGAATACTACAGAGCAGGGGGGAAGAATATAGAATACTAGCCCACCACCCACACTGAGCTCCCTCCCCGGCTGGAGCTGAGGGCTCAGGGATCATGGACACACTCACCTCGTTCCATGAGGGTGTTGAAGAGGGAAGCATTGGAGAAAAAGAAGAGGTAAGCGAGGAGCTGTGAGGCAATGTCCGAGTGAACCTGATATTGGTTCAGCAGCTTCAGTGTCTCCTGCAGGATCTCCAGCACATTCTGAACCCCCAGAGGCACAGGCAGCTGTGTGGGGCTCGCAGCAAAGGGGTTGCTGTCCAACAAACCGGGCAGCACTGTGTACAGCGTCTGCAGAGAGGGAGACAGACAGACACACAGACAGGCAGGCAGGGTCAGCCATTGTCATCTGATTGTCATAGCTCTGTGGTGGGGAATAATTGTTCTGCTCACCACAATGCAGGGAATTGATTCCTATTTAAATCTGCAGGTCAGTGACAATCACAGATTAGAGACATAGTAACACTCACTCCGCACTGTCGGTCCCCACTCTCATGTCCTGGTCAGAGACACGGTGACTTTCTGCTCATTGGGACAGCAATTATAACTATAACATAAACCATATTTGTTTTTGTAAAAAATCAATGTTAAAGCTCTGGTATGTCAGGAATGTTGCTGATCAGCCTGGAGTTGGCTCCAGAGCAACAATTTTGGCACCTAGAGCACAGAGCAGTGCACAATAATGCTCACTCCCTCTTCCTCTCTGTCACAGCTTGTGGGCCGGGCGTGAAACCTCCCTCAGCCCGACTGTCTCACAAAACATGGGGATTGCAGTTAGAGCACTCGCCTCACAAGGATTCAATTCCCAGCAGAGTAAAACCTTGGGCAAGTTTCTTTACTCCACATGCCTGTTAATAATCCCTCAAAAAATAATAATTTGGTCACTCAATCAATGACTGTTTGTGGGACGCTGCTGTGCGCAATTGGCAGCCATGTTTCACCCACATATATACAGTCAATTCACTTTCCAGTATGTTCTGTGAAGCGCTTCGAGACGTCTAGAAGACGTGAAAAGCGCTATATCAAATGCAAGGATTATTAATATTATAATTATGGCACAAGGAGCCAAGCAATGCTGAGTGTGGTGTGACACTCACTCAAATAGCTGGATACCCAGGCCTGAGCCTGGCTGGCTGTCAGTATTTTGGATGTTGCTGGCACTTTCTACAAATGTTTTGTTGAAATGACATTGCCGTGGGTGCAACTCTGTCCCCACTGAAACCGTCACTCCACGTTCCAAGCATTTCATCCTGTCAATGCAAACAGTCGGTGTTTGGAGGCAGGGGGACTAGTACAGGGTTACAAGCCGCCCATTCACTGAGCTGGTGCTCACACAACCCCCCTTTGTCTCAGTGTTTGTGGTGTGAGAACTGGCCCGGCCCGGTGCCCCAGTCAGATGACTGGAGCTCACACTGCAGCCGGCAATAGCCACAATAATCATCCCTGGGAACAAGCTAGGATTGTTACACACTCGGGCTGTCTTCCCAATGGGAAAGATGTTAAATATATAACTGTAAATTTGTTGTTCATAGAATCATACAGCACAGAAGGAGGCTATTCGGCCCTTGGTGTCTGTGCCAGCTCCGAAAAGAGCTCAATTTAACCCCACTGGCCCTCTCTCTCCCCACAGCCCTGCAGTCGAGTCCTCCTCAAATACCCACCTACTTCTCTTAAAAGTTGTTATTGAATTGGCTTCCACTATCCTTTCAGGTAACGTATTCCAGATCCCAACAACTCGCTGGGGATGACATTTTTTTTCCTAACTTCCCCTGTGTCTGGAGTGAGCAGGTGACTGAGGGGCGGAGGAGCCGAGGCCTTGCCGGGAAGGTATATAGGCTGAGGTGAGTTACTGCGTCGAGTGAGTGAGCGGGTGACTGAGGAGCTAGGGGTTAAACGAGTAAACTGGGCAAAAACTAAAAAAGTGACGTCGGCGCGGCGTCACAGACAAAAAAACACTAACCCGCGCGACTCCCCCCCACCATTAGCAGCGCATCACCTCCAAACATTAGACCATCAGCGCACCAGCATTATCACCTCAGCGCATTAAAATTAGATCCCTCGCAGCTCTATAAACAGACCATTAGCCACACACAACCTCCCCCACCCCCTCAGGATAGGTGTCAATGGCAGGGCTGACTTGGCTAGTCACCCCCTAGCCATAGCCACACATCCTCTGGGATGATGCTGCCCCGCTGATCCCTCGCTCGCTCTCGGCTCCCTGCGTGCGCACTTTGACTGCCGCCCCAACCCGAGCCGAGCCTCTCCGACCACCCTAAATGTCTCTCTCACCATCCCCCTCTATCCGCTACTCTAAATCTGTCCTACTCTCTCTCCGCCCACCCCCCCCCACCCCCTGCCTACTCTCCCTCCTGGCCCCCATCACCCCCTCTGCTCCAATCTGGGCATCCTCCGCCGGGCCCATCGTGGCACCAGGCACTGGGTGTCCCAGAGCAGCCACCCCAACTGTCCCATCATCCACTCTCTCCACCCAAACTGCCTCTTCAAGGCAAACACTACTTCCCCATCTGCCATACTTCCCCTCCCCACTTCCCCTCCCTCCTCTCTCCCCACACCCACCTCTCCTTCACACCCTCAGATCCTCTCCGCACCACTCTCTCCTCCCTCTCCCCTCTCCAGCAAACACATCCGCACTGTTCAGCGCCTTGGGACGTCCTCCCGACGTGAAAGGCGCTCTATAAATGTAAATTATTGTTGTTGTTGTTGTTGCTCTCCAGAACGTCCACTCCCTTTCCAATAAAGCCCTCACTATCTATGATCTCATCCTGAATAAGAACATTGATATTCTTGGGCTTACGGAAACTTAGCTCTCCCCCAATGATCCCGTGCCTCTAGTCGAGGCCTCCCCTCCAGGCTACACCTTCCACCACACACCCCGCCCCAACCAACGTGGCGGCAGGGTGGCCATTATCTCCAACGCCTCCCTCGGTCTCTCCCCCTACTCCTCTGGCTGTTTCCCCTCCTTCAAGCACCTCACGCTCCACCATCCTTCCCTTTCCTTAAAAATCCTTCTTCTTTATCATCCTCCTAAACCCCCTGGCTCTTTCATCTCCGATATCTCCACTCTCCTCTCCTCCCTGTCCCTCAGCTCTGAACGCCTGCTCATCATGGGCGATTTCAACCTCCATCTAAACTCCCCCTGCACCACCTCCTCCGATTTCACCTCCCTCCTCTCCTCCCTAAACCTCACCCTCCACATTGACTCTCCGTAGACATGCCCTTGACCTCATTATCACCCATGGCCTTGACATTTCTGACCTTAGCATCTCGGACAAGGCCACCCCGGACCACCTTCTTGTCTCCTTCTCCTCTTCCATCCCTCTCCCCTCCACCAAGCCCTCAACCATACTTTTCCGCCCATGGAAAAGTCTCCCCCCTGAGACCCTCACAGATGCCCTCACATCCTCTGACCTCCTACCCCTCTGGTCTTCCACCCACAGCTATCCTGAAGCAGCGGTCTAGCTGCTCCATGATCACCTCTCCTCCACCTTCAACTCTCTCGTCCCCCTTAAATCCAGGTCTATTTCCAACTCCACCCGCTCCCCCTGGTACAACTCTCATCTCTGCACCCTCAAATGCCAAACCCAGATGCTCGAGTGCAGGTGGAGAAAATTGGCCTCATGATTCACCACCAACTGTGGCTCGAGCATCTCCACAGCTACCGCCGTTCCTTGTATCAAGCAAAAACGGCTTATTATTCCAACATCATCCTGGAGGCAAACAACAACCCTAAAATCCTCTTTTCCACCACCCACCCACTCCGTGCACCCCCTCAGGCCTCCTCAATCTTCATTTGAAATGCGAAGTGCAAGGAGGTCATGGACTTCTTTTCTTCCAAGATCCATAATATCCACCAGGCAGCATCATCCTCCTGCCTCTCGTCTCCCACTACCACCCCACCCCATCCCCCTCACCCCCCCCCCCCCCCCCACCTTCAGCTCCTACCTCGACCCCCTTCCTACACTCCTTCTCCCCTATCTCTCCTTCCTCCCTCTCACGCACTCTCACCTCTATGAGGCCAACAACCTGCTGCCTCGACCCCCTCCCCACTAACCTACTGCTCACCCAGCTCCCCCTCCTCTGTCCACTGTTGGCTGATATCATCAACCAGTCCCTCTCCACCGGATCAGTCCCTGCCCCCCTCAAAACTGCTGTCATCACCCCCCACCTTACAAAACCCTCCCTGGATCCCTCAAACCCCAGCCACTACCACTACCGCCCTATCTCAAACCTGCCCTTCCTCTCAAAAGCACTGGAACGCGTTGTTGCAACCTAGCTCCGCGCCCACCTCTCCTCCCAATCCCTCTTCGAACCCCTCCAGTCCGGTTTCCGCTCTGCCCACAGTTCAGAGACTGCGCTTGTGAAAGTCACAAACAATGTCCTCTCTATCTGTGACCAGGGCTCCCTCTGCCTCCTTATCCTCCTGGACCTCTCTGCTGCATTCGACACAGTCGACCATGCCATCCTCCTCCACCGCCTGTCCTCCGCCATCCACCTCAGTGGGACCGCACTCGCCTGGTTCTACCTCACAAACCGCCAGCAGTACATCTGCACAAATGGTTTTTCCTCCCGCACTCACCCAGTTACCTGCGGAGTACCCCAGGGATCCATCCTTGGCCCCCTCTTTTCCTCATCTACACTCTTCCTCTTGGGGACGTCATCCGCAGACATGGGGCACACTTCCACATGTACGCGAATGACACCCAACTCTATTTCTCCACTTAATAATCCTTGCATTTTGATATAGCGCTTTCCACATCTTTATCAACGTCCCAAAGCGCTTCACAGAATATACAGTAAAGTGAACTGACTGTATATATTTGTGGGCGAATCGCGGCAGCCAATTGCGCACAGCAGTGTCCCACACACAGTCGTGGATTGAAATGACCAATTTTATTATTGTGTTTTTTTGGAGGGATTATTATTAGGCGTGTGGAGTAAGGAAACTTGCCCAAGGTTTCGCCCTGACCTGCCTGGATTCGAACACAGATCTCCCCAGCTTGGTCTCCCCAGCTTGCAAGACAAGTGCTCTAACCACTGAGCCACAGGAGCTCCTTCACTTTGTGACACCCAGTCCCCAGATTTTCTATCACCTTCCTGTCATGAGCTGTAGAGTTCTGAATGGTCTGCAGTTTGTGAATGGAAGAACCAGGAAGGCCAATGAGGAGGAAGTTTCCATAGTCGAGCCTTGATGTGACGAATGCATGGACAAGGGTTTCGGTAGCCTGAGGGGTGAGACAGTGGCAGAGTCTGGCGATGTTGCGAAGGTGGTGGAAGGCAGTACTGGTCATGGTGTGGATGTGGGGGAGAAAGGGCAGTTCAGGGTCAAACAAGATACCCAGGTGGAGAGGTGGAGAGTGGCTTAGAGAGGTGGAGAGTGAAGCCTTGGATGTTGATGCTGTCAGCGCCTGAGGTGCGGAGGTGCTGTTGCGAGCCAATCAGGAGGACATTCAACTGGAGAAAGTTGCCTCTCATCCAGGACTCAATGTCAGACAGGCAATCAGTATGCTGGTAGTCCTGGAGTTGAGGGTTGGAAACGGAAAGGTAGACATCCGACATGCCTGTCAGACATCAGGAGCTGGATGAGCGTGAACTTCTTGCAGCTGAATATTGACAAGATGGAGGCCATACTCTTTGGCTCTCATCAAAGTCTCCATTCGCACAGCTCTCACCTCCTCCACCTTCCCGGCCTGCCCCTAAAACTCTCCAAACCCGTGCGCAACCTTGGCGTCAGGTTCGATCCCCAACTGTCCTTCCTCCCCCACATCCAGTCCCTCACCAGCACTGCCTTCTTCCACCTCCGACGGATCGCCCGTCTCTAGCAATACCTCACCTCAAAAGCCGCTGAAACCTTGGTCCATGCCTTCGTCACCTCTCGGCTGGACTATTGCAAGGCCCTACTCGCCGGTCTCTCCTCCACCACAATCCACAAAATCCAGCTGATTCAAAACTCTGCCGCCCGCGTTCTCAACTGCACTATACTTTGCTCCCCCATTACCCCAGTCCTTACCAGACTTCACTGGCTCCCTGTCCCTGAGAGGATCGACTTCAAGATCCTCACTCTTGTTTTCAAATTCCTCCCCTCCTCTGCATCCCCCTATCTCTCTGGTCTCCTCTCCTCCAAACCCAGCACCCGCTGCCTTCGCTCCACTGGGTCTGGCCTCCTCCTTGTCCCCGAATCCTCCACTCCACCATCGGCAGCTGTGCCTTCAGCCTCTATGCCATGAGGCTCTGGAACTCCCTTCCTCACTCTCTTCGCCTCGCCCCCTCTCTTCCCAGTTTCAGGTCACAGCTGAAGACCTTTCTCTTCGACCATGCCTTTAGTCACTTTTCTACCCCTGCCCCTGGGATCCGCTATTGTGAAGCGCTCAGAGACGCCATCCGGCGTGGAGGGCTCTATATAAATCGTTGTTGTTGTTGTAGAGTTGGGTGTCATTCGCATACATGTGGAAATTTACCCCATGTCTGCGGATTATGTCACTGAGGGTGAGCATGTAGAGGGTGATGCAGAAGGGACCAAGGACAGAGCCTTGAGGAACACCTCACGAGACAGTGCGGGGGCTGATGGAAAAGCTGTTGGTGGACACAAAGTGCGTGAAAGGTAGGACCGGAACCAGTTGAGGATGGAACCTTGAAGGTTGAGGTGGGAGGAGAGGCAGTGGGGAAGGATTGAGTGATCCACAGAGTTGAACGCAGCAGATAGGGTGAGGAGGACGAGGAGGCAGAGGGAGCCCTGGTCACAGATGGTCATTAGTGACCATGACCAGAGCAGTTTCTGTGCTGCGAGGAGCATGGAAACCTGATTGGAGAGGCTCGTGGAGGGAGTGGGATGAGAGAAAGGAGCGAAGCTGGGAGGCAACGATGCTTTGAAGCACCTTTGACAGGAAGGGGGGTTGGAGATGGGCCGGTAGCTTAAGAGCTGCGACGCCTTAAGGGTGATGGTGGCTGTTTTGAAGGGGGTGGGAACAATGCCGGATGAAAGGGATAGATTGAATGTGTCAGCAAGTATTGGGGCAAGTATATGGAGCTGGGAGGAAAGGAGTTCGGATGGGGCCCAGGGAGCAGCTAGTGGGCTTCATGGAGAATATGGTGGTGATGGCAGAGGATGGGGAGACAGGTTCGAAGGTGGCTTCTTTCCTAAAGTGTGGTGCCCAGAACTGAACACAGTACTCTGAGGCCTAACCAGCATTTTATAAATATTCACCATAACCTCCTCACGTTTGTACTCTATGCCCCTGTTTATAAAGCCGAGTTTCCCATGTGCTTATTAACAGCTGAACCTGCCTGTCCGGCCACCTTCAGAGATTTACTTATATAGATCCCCTAGGTCTCTCCGTTCATTTAACCCTCAACCACACCCTCTCCACCACATTCAACACTCTTGCCCCCCTCACTTCCCGAACTGCCTCCTACTCCCGAACCTCACCCTGGTTCACCACCCACCTCTGTTCCCTCAAGAGCCAGGTGAGGGCCACTGAACGCACCTGGCCCAAATCCAGCCTCACGGTCCACTGGCATATCTGGCTGGACCTCACATCTTCCTACCGCTCCTCCCTATCCTCCTCCAAATTGTCCTTCTACTCCAAGATACTCATGGAGGCGAAGGACAACCCCCGGCTTCTCTTCTCCACTACCAAACATCTCCTCCGTCCACCCCGCCTCGCAGATCCTCTCCTCAAACTCCCGCTGCGAGGAGATGCTGGATTTCCTCGTGACCAAAATCGAAGGAAACCGTCACTGTCTGCGGTCACTGTCCCAACTTCTACCCCCTCCCCACCTCCCCCCCACACCCCGGCTCCTACTCACCCCTCCTTCCACACCTTCAACCCCATCTCCCCATCCTCCGTCATTGAGACCACCTCCTCAATGAAGCTCACCACCTGCTCCCTGGATCCCATCCCCACCCCTCTCCCTACCACCTTCTAGTCCCTCTAATCACCGACATGATCAACCCATCTCATCCAGGACCGAACGGTCTTCAAAACCACCACCATCACCCCCATCCTAAAAAAGCCTTCCCTCGATGCATCGCAGCTATCAAGCTACCGGCCCATCTCCAACCTCCCCTTCCTTTCCATGGTCCTTGAAAGAGTTGTTGCCTCCCAGCTCCGCTCTTTCCTCACAAAACGCACATTCCTCGAACCCCTCCAATCAGGTTTCAGTGCCGCCCACAGCACGGAAACTGCCCTGGTCAAGGTTACAAAAGAAATCCTGACCATCTGTGACCAGGGCTCCCTCTGCCTCCTCGTCCTCCTCAACCTATCCGCCACTTTCGATACCGTGGATCATGCTATCCTCCTCCACCGCCTCTCCTCCCTCCTCAAGCTGCAAGGATCTGTCCTCGAATGGTTTCGGTCCTATCTCTCCCACCGCCTTCACTTCGTCTCCTCCAATGGCTTCTCCTCCAGCTCCCGCACAGTCACAGGCGGCGTTCTCCAGAGCTCTGTTCTTGGGCCCCTGCTCTTCACCCTCTACACTCTCCCCCTGGGCGACATCATCCGCAGACATGGGGTAAATTTCCACATGTATGTGGGATGACATCCAACTCTACCTACCCACATCAACCCTCGATTCCAGGACCACTGGCATCCTGACTGCATGCCTGTCCGACATTGAGTCCTGGACAAGGGCAAGGGCAAATTTCCTACAACTCAACATCAACAAGACGGAGGCCCTCCTGATTGGCTCATACCAGCGCCTTCGCACCTCAGGCGCTGACAACATCAGCTTTCAAGGCTGCTCTCTCCATCTCTCGAAGCCAATCAGGAATCTGGGCGTCTTGTTCGACCCCGAACTATCCTTCCTCCCGCACATCCGCTCCATGACCGGCACAGCCTACCTCCGCAATATTGCCAGACTCCGACACTACCTCACCCCCCAAGCCGCAGAAACCCTCATCAACGCCTTTATCGCTTCCAGGCTCTTCTACGGGAACTCTCTCATCGGCCTCCCCAGCTCCTCCCTTCACCGGCTGCAGATCATTCAGAATTCTGCAGCTCATGTACTCTCCTGAACCAGGCTTCGCGACTTCATCACTTCCACCCTCGCCCGTCTCCACTGGCTCCCCATCCCCCAGAGGATCGAAATCAAGATCCTTATTCTCACTTTCAAGGCCATTCACGGCCTTGCTCCCACCTATCTCTCTGACCTACTATCTCCCTATCAGCCTAATTAGGCTATCAGCCAGCAATATCACCCAGCCCTATCAGCTGCCCGCACCCTCCGTTCAGCAGACTCAGGCCTGCTCCGTGTCCACCGCCCTAACTGCTCAACCATCGGTGGCCGGGCTTTCAGCCTCTCTGCTCCCACACTGTGGAGCTCCATCCCGCAGCCCCTCCCCCTCGCTTCCTCCCTTTCCTCCTTCAAGGCCGGTCTCAAGACCTTCCTCTTCGACCGCGCCTTCGGCTGCCCCACTAATTCTTCCTCCTCTCCCACTCTCCTTCCCCTTCCCTCTACTCTGACTCTCACCACCCCCGCTCGGGTCCCGACCTGACTGTTCAACGCTTTGGGACGTCCTCCCAACGTGAAAGGCGCTATATAAGTGCAATTTTGTTGTTGTTGTTAACATTATACCATCAGCTTATACTCCCACTCCTCATTCTTCCTACCAAAATACAACACTTTGCATTTCTCCACATCTACCACATTTCTGCCCATTTTACCAATCTGTCTAAGTCCTCTTGGAGCCTGGTGCTATCCTCCTCACCATTTACTACTTTTTCTGGCTTAGTATCATCAGCAAATTTGGAAATTGTGCTCCCTATACCAGATCCATATAATTTATTGTAAATAGATCAGAAAGAGCAGTGGTCCCAATACCAATCCCTGAGGGACACCACTACGCACCTCCCTCCAGTCAGAAAAACAACCGTCCACTACCACTCTCTGCTTTCTGATTCACAGCCAATTCTGGATCCATGTTGCCACAGTCCCTTTAATACCATGAGCTTCTATTTAGTTTATAAGTCTCTTATGTGGCACTTGAAAATCCAGATAAACTATGCCCACTGCACTCCCTGCATCCACCCTCTCAGTCACTTCATCAAAAAATTCTATTGGGTTTGTCAGACAAGATCTGCCTTTAACAAATCCGTATTTACTTTCCTTCATTAAACCATATTATTCTAAGTGAAAATTTATTTTGTCCCAGATTTGTCTCTAGAACAGTGGTTCCCAACCTTTTTTTTGTTACGACCTAAATTAACCATCAATAGGTCTTCCTGACACAAACATTTTTTGCTGTGACCCAAATTAGCTTCCAACCTGTCCTCCCACCCCTAGGGGGCAATATCACAACTGAAGCTCAGCTCGGCCAAAACGTTATCTCCGTCTCTTTTGTGGACTCAGCGCTACTCGTAAGTACGGTCTTTCACACAAATTGGTCAGCGGTGTTCCCTTGGGTGCTTTTTTTTAAGCTTTAAAAAAGCATTTTCAACGTTAAAACAAAGCAACAACAAAAAATTCTGATGACCTTTCGC
Source organism: Hydrolagus colliei (assembly GCA_035084275.1). Classification (NCBI taxonomy): domain Eukaryota; kingdom Metazoa; phylum Chordata; class Chondrichthyes; order Chimaeriformes; family Chimaeridae; genus Hydrolagus; species Hydrolagus colliei. The sequence goes on along the minus strand of CM068760.1, from coordinate 12,001,580 downwards.
GACCCTACTGAGGACCCCTGCCACCTTGATTTGGGTCGGGACCAGAGGTTGGGAACCAGTGATCTAGACATTTCCCCACTAATGATGTTAGGTTGACTGGCCTGTAATTCCCGGGTTTATCCTTCTGCCCCTATATGTACAGGGGATTAACATTTGTAACCCTGCAGTTCTCTGGTGTCCAAAGAGGATTGAAAGATTGTGGCCAGAACCTCCGCTATTTCCACTCTTACTTCCCTCACTAACCTAGGATCCCATCCCGTCTGGACCAGGTGACTTATCTATGTTGAGCACTGATATCCTTTTTAGTACCTCCTCGCCATGGATTTTTATTATATCCAATTTACTCCAAGAGGACTTGGACAGATTGGTAAAATGGGCAAAAACGTGTTGTTGGTTTTGACTTCAAAGTGTCACATAAACTTCACCAGATTCACTGTAAAGTGCAGTGACTGTATTTTGTAGGCAAATTGTGGCAGACAATTTGCAGACCAGGGCACAGAAGGGGAGCTCAGTTTAATGTTGCATCTGAAGGATAGTGCCTGCTCCCCTCATCACTGCGCTGGATCTTAAGCATGGATTGTGAGGTGGGACAGGAACCTGGGCTGACAGACAACAGAGATCATAAATGGCTCATGTCCAGTCACCATGAATCCCTTCCTCACAATCCTGACATCATTGCTGCCTGGCCAACTTCTGACCTCTCCAAGCTCCTCCGGGAAATCACAGTGGCCGTGCGGAAGCTGCCGTCCTTGCTCCCTCCCTTTTCCTGCTCAGGAAACAGCCGTTACGTCAGCCTGTCCGCCAGCCACACAGCCGCTTCCTGACCTGACTGCCACAGCCCCTCATCTTACACTCAAATCTCAGCCACTTCCTGCTTATTCAGCCACAGCCTTTCCTGCTTCTGGAACTGAATCCCGTTCCTGAGTCAGCGACGGAGCTGAGCAAGGCCGTTCACTTACAGCAGCTCACACCTCTGTCCCTCAGGCACCCACTGACCTTGGGCATACACACAGCCAGTCAGTGTACACCGGTGTGGCTGCTGTTATAGTCAGGGCACACGTCCCTTTACATTGAACAGGTAAGTGCAAGTGTCAGTAGGTGACCAGGTGAGTGTGAGCAGGTACTGACCTTGGTCAGGTAGTAGACGCATTGCTGGAAGGTGAACATGATGACCTCCTCCAGGACAGTCATGGCCTCCTCACTGGCTGCCCGTGTGCTCACCAGCTGTGGGCTGTGGCTGCCTGTGAACACAGGGCAGGGAGTCAGTGCCAAACACAACCATTATCACATCAGCTGTTTGGTAAAAGTGACAGGTTTGCCTCCACTCACCCAGCGCCTCCAGCTGTCGCTCCCAGCCAAGGAGCTTGGGAACCTCCTGTTGGATGAAGTGAAGCAGCTCCACAGAGTTTGACATCCAGTAGACGAGGGGCTGCAGCCCTGGGATCAGATCAGCGATGCTCGGCTCCACACAATCCTGAGAATCCTGCTGCTCACTGGGTGGGAAACACCAACACGAATGTTAGTCATTCCCCTGATCCCAATCTCAACACCCTGCCACAACAGTCTCACTCACTGTCACACACACAGAAGGAAAGGCCACTCGCAGTGCCAGAGGGGGAGAGATGGGGGGAACATTACCTGAGGATCTCTCAGTGTAACCTATGATATGAGGGGGTGAGGGGAACCAGCCAGGCCTCTGCTGCTGGCTTGAGCTGAAGTGGCAGTGAAGTATCACAATGTACATACCTCTCTGCCTGTCTCGCTGCCAGCTCCTGTGTCTTATCCTGTAACAGAAAGAGTAGTGGAAGAGGTCACTCGCTAATAACTCCTCAGTGAATGGACCGCGCTACACAGATTGTCCGCAGCGTTCGTCTACTCCGCACTTTACAGGATATACTGTGAAGCACTTTGATACAATTGTAACCTGCAGTTATACAGCTCATGCGAGAGAGCATCCCGGAGCCAGAGGGAGGGGGAGCTGTCTGTAACCACGATCAAAAATTAGGGGCTTTAGGGGAATTTTGAGGGAGAAGAGGGAGGGAGGGAGGGACAAACAAGGTGGGGGGTTTGAGGGAGAGTTCAAGAGTTTTAGGGCGTAGTGACTGAAGGCACGGCCAACGATGGTGGAGCAGAGGGCATGAGGGACGAACAAGTGGTTGGAGCCAGCAGAGTGCAGTGGAGGCAGCGTACGGTGGAGTGGAGTCCCAGGTGGGTTATGTTGGGAGATGGGTCTGTTGGATAGGTTGAATGGATCAGTTTTCCTGCCATGAAAGGGGTTGTACAAATGACAGATTGTTATAGTGAGTGTGTTTTATAGGCAGTCAATGCTGCCAATTTGTGGCATTAAAGGTTCCACAGACAGCCATGAAGCGAGGGAATGATTAATGTTAGCCTAACCCGCACAAACTGTCAACAGCAACAGGCAAAACAGGAACAGGACACAATGGAGAAAATGAAAGCACAGTAATTGCCACAGTAATTTTGTTGTTGTTGTTGTAATGTGGTGGTTCACAAAGAGAGAGAGGCTGGTGGAGTGGGGCAGTGACACTCAGGGTAACTATGTCCTTACCCACATCATGGTCTGGATGTGGCTTGCTATACTCAGCAGAAGTTTCCGGAAGTCTGCGAGCGGGAAGGTACTGGCTGAGTGTTGGATGCAGAGGCAGAGGAGGAAGGCGGGGGCCAGTGTGCTGTGGCAGCTCCCCCCGGCCAGGCCGAGGATCTTGCTGAGGAGCTCGGGCTCCTGTGGCAGCCGGTAACACAGGCGCAGCTGGTGCCCGTCTGGGGCGTGTAGGCCCGGCACAGCTTCCCTGCCCCATAGCCTTGTCCGCTCCACGCTGGGATCCGGCAGCTCTAGGCCGCACAGCCGGCACCTGCCTATCCCGGCATCCGGCCCTGCCGCCAGCCCCGGGAACCAGGAGAGTTTGGGGCCAGAGCCAGGCCGTGTGGGATCCTTATACAGGAGGAGGTAGCAGGCTCCAAGGCCTAGCAGGTCTCCCGACTGCAGTTCTGTCTCCCTGCTCAGAGGTCGGCCATTGTGTGTGACCAGTGCTCCCTTCCCTGGCCACACCAGCGTCACTCCACTCCCAGGCTCCTGGCCCTCGCTGGCCTCGCAGCGCCGCACGCGGCAGTGCCGGGGCAGGATGTCCGGGGCCGACAGAACCATGTCCACCTTCACACGCTCGTCTCGCTTTCCAGAATGTTCTGTTTCACGTCCAAAAATGTGCACTGTTCCATTCATTGTATAGATAACATAGTCCTGCAACAGGGGAGTGGCAAAATGTCAGTCAGTCCCTCCCTCCCTCTCCCACACCCTCCCTCCGTCTCACTCCTTAACTCTTTGTACATCCATCTATCCCTCACTCACTCCCTCCCACCTTTCCTCCATGCCTCCCCTTCACTCATTCCCTACGTCCCTCTCACTCCCCCACTCTCCCTCTCCCCCCATCCATCCCTCTCCCTAACTCGTTCTCTCACCGATTCCATCCCCCTCCCTCTCTCTCTCACTCATTCTCATTCCCTCAGTCTCCCTCCCTCTCTGCCCCACTCATTGTGTCACTCACCTGCCTGTCACAGTAGCCCTGGAGCAGCAGGAAGTATGGAAACTCAATGGGAGGTCTGACTGAGTACTGGGTGGCAATGTCGTCACTGCTCTCCGTCTCCTCCTTCTCTAGCCCCAGACACAGGGGTTCCCTGTCCTCCTGACCCCCCACACCATGGCTGTCAGGCTCGCGGGTCACAGTGCCCAGGGTGGTCTCGCTGAGAGTGCGCCAGATCGCAGCCCCCCACTCCATCTCCTCACCCGTCAGTGCCGAGGATGCTCGTGATCTCGTTACTTGCAGCTTACGAGCCTGAGCGTTAATCCCTGCGGTAAACAGGTAGACAGAGAGAATGAGGAAAAGACAGAGGGAGGGAGAAAGTGAGGGATGGAGAGAGGAAGAGAGTGAGGGACAGTGAAAAGGATGGAGAGGGGAGACAGAGAGAGAGGGAACCCACCACCCTGATCACAACACAGCTTGGGTGCAAATCCTTGATTGTCCAGCTTGTTGGGATGTCCTCCCGACATGGAAGGCGGTGGGTAAATGTCATTTTGACAGAAAGAGGAAGAGAGTAAGAGAAGAGACTGAGGGAACGAGAGTAAGCGACAGAGGAGTGATGGAGTGAGAAAGGAACAGAAAGACGGAGGTGAGCAGGATGAACAGCCATGGGTCAGCGAGTGACAAGACACAACTCAGCATTGGGTCCCCCTCCAACTCTCCCCCCCCACCTCCACCTGGCCCCAGCAGGTACCTGCGGTGACGGTATCTCTCTCTCTGGCCGCCATCTCCTCCATGGCCGCTCGGCATCGCAGCTCAAAGCGCCGAGCAAAGCCTTCCTTGGGTTTCCACAGGGCCTGCAGAGTGAGGGGCTTCTCCCCGTCCCCCACCGCCCGCAGACACTCTGGCCTCCACTGGTGCTCTCCATCCAGCTTCCCAATCACATCACATAGCACAAACTCCCCGGCCCGGCCCTTGTCCAGCGAGTACCTGTCGGTCAGATGGTCACCACCGGCTCCATACACTCCCCACACACCAAGACATGCACACGTCCAAGATACACCACACCCCACACAAGCCACGTGCCTCCCACATGCCACATGCTCCGCACTTGTGGCATGCACCCCCCACACGCCCAGGACACACCACACGTACCCCACACGCCAGTCATGCTGATCTGCTGATCTGTATGAAGGGCTTGTGGTCTCAGAGACACCCCACTGAGCGACACCGCAGATTGGATCAAACGTGGCGGCAGACCCCGCCCATGCCCCTCCCCCCCACTGATTGTTCTTGAGTACAGCGCCGGGCAGCACTGACCTCTCCAGCGCCTCCTTCACCAGCTCATGGGCACTGGATCGCGGTGTGGCTAACACACTCTTGTAATTGGCCCCATCACAGATCTCACCGCCGAAGATCTTGAGCACGCCGGGGGCCGTGACCTGCGTTGAGAGTTCAGCCGGATCATCCGAGACCCTCTCTCCCCCACCCTCATCTCCCGACTGCTCATCCTTCACGCTGCGGCCCCTGAACACCGTCACCAAGCCCCGGTTGTGCCGCTTGATCTTGTTCCTCGCCGGCTGCCGGACCACCGCGCCCTCACCGGATTTCACCGTGGTGTCCGAGGAGCTGGACCTGAGAGAGACATCAGGCAGAGCGGCTGTTACTGCCAGGCACAGGCACCAGCTCAGCCATTAAGAGGGGAGGACAAACAGGGCTGGTTACCTGTGACAACTCAGCCCCAGGGGCTCAGGGCCAGGAGAGGCCACTGACCTGACCAGCCCCCAGCCCAGCTCCCCACACCAGCCCAGCTCCCCACACCAGCCCAGCTCCCCACACCAGCCGAGGAGACAGAGACAGTGATGGTCGCTCTGGCAGCAGGTGATAGCAATTGCCCCAAGGCTCCAGGGTGCACCTGAACTTGTCAAACAAGATACAGATGAGGAAATAAACAACAGCACCTGAGCGAGAGAGAGTGCGAGTGAGCGAGGCATTGCGGTGAGGCCAGGCAGAGGACCATGTTTCACTGGGACAACATCATCCCAGAATCCCCAGACCCACCAGCCTTCGCCACCGATATCAAACTCACCCAAACAGTGTTTAACGGGAGTAACAATAGATCACCCTGAGACACAGTGAGCTGGTTAATGATTCGGTTTGGGGCCAGTTTATAGCAGCTGGTATCTGACCCCAGCCTCTGCCGCACCCAGCAAATACACAGCCAGGAGGCAACACTGCCTCTCGCTCACAGCCCCTCTCAGTAACATTGCCTCAGTAACAATCCCCCTCAGTAATAATCCCTCAGGGACATTCCCTCAGTGACATTCCCTCAACAACATTTCCCCCTCAGTAACAATCCCCCTCAATAACATTCCCTCAGTAACAATCCCCCTCAGTGACATTCCCCTCTCAGTAACAATCCCTCTCAGTAACAATCCCCCTCAGTAACAATCCCCTCTCAGTAACAATCCCCTCTCAGTAACAATCCCCTCTCAGTAACAATCCCCTCTCAGTAACATTCCCCCCCTCAGTAACAATCCCCCTCAGTAACAATCCCCTCTCAGTAACAATCCCCTCTCAGTAACATTCCCCCTCAGTAACAATCCCCTCTCAGTAACAATCCCCCTCAGTAACAATCCCTCTCAGTAACAATCCCCCTCAGTAACATTCCCCTCTCATTAACAATCCCCTCTCAGTAACATTCCCCTCTCAGTAACAATCCCCTCTCAGTAACAATCCCCCTCAGTAACAATCCCCTCTCAGTAACATTCGCCCTCAGTAACAATCCCCCTCAGTAACATTCGCCCATCCACATCTCAACCTCACAGTACCCCAGCCCCACCCTCCCCCAAACACCGGCAATCCCGGGAACAGTGAGTTGGAGGGTAATAGTAACCTTATTTCTCATGTTTATGTTATTACTCCATCTCACTCAATCCTCCCTCCCTCTCCCTCTCCATATCACTCAATCCCCACTCCCTCTCCCTCTCCATATCACTCAATCCCCCCTCCCTCTCACTCAATCCTCCCTCCCTCTCAGCTTCTGGTCTATCATTAGTGTGTGTGTCAGCCTGGGTGTGTGTCTGTCTGTGCGTATCTGTGTGTGTGTCTACCTATCTGTGAGTGTGTGTATGTGTGTGGGTATCTATATATGTGTGTCTATCTGTGTGAGTGTATGTCTATCTGTATGAGTGTGTCTGTGTGAGTGTGTGTGTATATCTGTCTATGTGAGTGTGTGTGAGTATCTCTGCGTGTGTGTATCTCTGTGAGTGTCTGCGTGTGTCTATCTGTGTGAGTGTATCTCTGTGTGTGTGCCTGTGTGTGTGTGTGCCTCTGTGTGTGTATCTGTGTATGCGAGTGTGTCTCTATGTGTGTGTGTGTCTGTCTGTGTGAGTGTGTGTGTGTCTGTGTATCTGTGTATGAGTGTGTGTGTGAGGGTGTCTGTGTGTGTATCTGTGTGTGTCTGTTTGTGTCTTGTGTGAGTGTGTGTGTGTATATCTGTGTGAGTGTGTGTATCTCTGTATCTGTGTGTGTGTCTCTCCGTGTGTGTGTGTCTCTGTGTATGTGTGTGTATCTGTGTATGTGTGTGTCTCTGTATGTGTGTGTGAGTGTGTGTCTCTGTATGTGTGAGTGTGTATCTGTCTGTGCGTGTTTGAGTATCTGTGTGTATGTGTGTGTGTATCTGTGTGTGTGAGTATGTGTGTAACTGTGTGTGTGTGAGTGTGTGTATCCAGCACTCACTGCACGGAGCCGCTGCTGTGTTTCCTGCCCAGCCTGGGCAGTCTCCTCCTGGGTGAGCCGAGCAGTAAGCCGGCGGGGAAGCCGAGTGTCTGCCTGGACACGCTGGCCTCCTTCTCCTCACAAATCATTGTCCAAGGTGTGAGCCGGCGGGGGAGGCTCTCTCATGCCCAGGCTGTGTGTCCGGAGTGATTCCTACTGACAAGCACAGTGAGGGAGGCACACACACTGACCTGACCACACAACACGGCAACTCCAGCCCAAACAGCACAGCCACTCTCCCCGCCTCTCCTGCCTGTGTCCGGGGACAGACAGACAGACGGAGAGAGAGAGAGAGAGAGGGGTGTGTGAGCTGTGTGGCAGCCCGGCCCCGGACAGTCAGTCAGTCAGTCTGAGTGAAGTTACAGCCGGGGTGGGAATCCGGGGGCAGAGCTCTGTGTGTGTGTGTGTGTGTGTGTGTAACTCTCAGGCTATGATACCCAGAATAATAACAATAACAATGGTTGATGTGACCCGGGCTTTATCACATCTATGAGAAGTCTAAAAACACTTCACACGATATACTGCAAATTGAATTGTGTGAGTGGACAGCCCCTCACAGCACTGCCACACACACACTTGGGGGACTGAGAGGCCACTTCTCCTCACAGGGATTATTATTATTATTATTATTATTCCCCAGAAAGCGAGCTACCAACCAACTGGCAAACGGGTTTCTGCTGACTGCTGGGTAAACAGACGTGTGGAGTAAAGAACCTTGCCTAACGTTTTACCCGGGAATCAATCCTCTCACTTGCGAGGTGAGCGCTCTAACCAGTACGCTACAGATCTATCTCCGCAACAATAAGAACCTTACTTCTGATACAATAAACAGCAACCACTTTGATTTGTACAGCGCCCCCCACGTCAGTGTCTTATCGTGTCGTGAAAACATCTCAAAGTGCGTCACAGGATTTACCATAAAGTATATTTTGCGGGCGAGCAAACGCAGCGGAACGATGTCCCACAAACAGCCGTGAAGTGAGCGAGGGTTTTTATCAGGCCGTTTATACACCATTGTGCCCAGCTACTAAACACACACACTGTAACACACACACAGATAGATACACAGGCATATAGAAACGATTTTCTGTTCAAAGAGAATCAACGTACAGCAGCAACAATGGGTGTTTAACTTCTTTCCTGTATATAACTATACACAGTGAGGAGCGAGAAGTCTGCCCACGCAGACCAGAGCCATTACTCCCCCCCCCCCCCCCCCCCCCCCCCATACACACACACAGCAACCCTGGCTCAGCGACAAGCAATAGCCCACAATGATCCATGGAGAGTGACACAGGGAGTGACAGTGACACAGGAAGTGACACAAGGAGTGACAGTGAAAGGCAATAACACAGAAGTGACAGAGAATGATGGTGACACACGGAGTGACACAGGTAGTGACACAGGGAGTGATCTACCGTTCCATCCTCACCTCTGCCAAATCCTCCTTCTACTCAAAAGATAATTTTGGAGGCCAAGGATAGCCCCTGGCTCCTCTTCTCCACCACTAACCATCTCCTCCATCCACCTTTCCACATCTCACCCACACACTCCTCCAATTCTAACTGCGAGGAGATGCTGGACTTCCGCAAATCCAAAATTGAGTGATCCATTCAGCCACCTTCTACCTCGTCCACCACTACCGCCTCAGTACCTTTCCCTCATGACCTATCCCCCACCCATCTCCCCCTATACACCTTCGAGACCCTATCTCTCCACACTACCTCACCGCTATCATCTCCAAAATGAAGCCCGTCTCCACTTTGTCTAACGTCTTCCCCTCCAGCCCCCACATTGTCACTTGTGGTGTCCACCAGGCCTCTGACCTTGGGCCTCTCCTTTTCAACTGTCTTTTCTCATACATATCCATGCCATGACCCACTTTGCTTTCCTTCACCTCCGCACTATTGCCCAACTACGGCTGCTACCTCACCCCCTCAGGCCGTTGAAACTCTCATTCATACCTTCATCACATCCACATCCAGGATCAACTATGCCTGCTTGTCTGCCTTCCCATCTCCTCCCTCCATTGGCTGCAGATAATCCCAGACTCTGCAGCCCCTGTCCTCTCCCACAACAAGCTCCGTGACCCCAGCCTCGCCCCCTCCTGGTTTCCTTCAGTCTTGCCTCAAGACCCTCTTCGACTGTGCCATTGGTCATTTCCCCTTCCCTCCACTCTCTCCGATCCCGACCCCAGCTCAGGTTTGAACAGTGACTGTACAGCGTCTTAGGACGTCTTTCCAAAATGAAAGACGTCTTGGACATGTACCTGGACCTGGGATGTGGGTCCTGACTGTCCAGTGTCCTCCTAACGGGAAAGCCACTATATATCAATGTCACTTGTTGCTGTTGATGTTACCTCTCAAATATCCTTTTTAACTTGCAGGGAAGTTTTGCACCTGAAAAAGCAAAATATAATCAGCTGGCACCCTCTGCCATCTCTCTCTGACTCTCACTCTGGCCGTCTGCCTCTCACTCTCTTCTCAGTTACTCAATCTCTACCTTCCTTGGGGACATGTTTGGCATGGTGATGGGTTTCCCTCCCTCCCTCTGTCCCTTACTCTTTCCGTCTCTCTCTGTCTCTTACTCTCTCTGTCTATGATTGTCTCTTACTCTCTGTATCTTACTCTCTCTATCAGTCACTCTCTCTCTGTCACTGACTTTCTCTGTTTCTCTCTCTCTGTCTCTTTGTGTCACTCCTTCTCTCTGTCACTCTCTCTGTCACTCTCTCTGTGTCTCTGTCCATCACACTCTCTCTTTCCTGGTTTCTGTCTTTCTCTATCACTCTCTCTCCCTCTCTGTCTCTCTCTGTCACTAACTCTCTCTGTCTCTCTCTCCGTCTCTATCTATCTGTGTCATTCTCTCTCTGTCTCTCTCTGTCCCTCATTCTCTCTCTCACTCTCTCTGTGTCTCTCTTTCTCTCTGTTACTCACTCTCTGGTACTGTCTCGCCCTCTCCGTCTCTGTGTCTCTCTATCTGTCACTCACTCTCTGTTTCTTTCTGTCACTCACTCTCTCTGTCACTCTCGCCCTCTCTGTCTCGGTCTCTATTTTGATCTGTCACTCACTCTCTGTCACTCTTGTTACTCACTCACTCTCTCTGTCTCTCTCTGTCACTCACTCTCTCTCTGCCTGTCTCTGTCTCCCTCTGTCACTCACTCTCTATGTCACTCTCTCGCTGTCACTCACTCACTCTGTCACTCTCTCTGTCACTCTCTGTCTCCCTCTGTCACTCACTCTCTATGTCACTCTCTCTCTGTCACTCACTCACTCTGTCACTCTCTCTGTCACTCTCTGTCTCCCTCTGTCACTCACTCTCTATGTCACTCTCTCTCTGTCACTCACTCACTCTGTCACTCTCTCTGTCTCTCTCTCTGTCTCCCACTCTCTCTGTCACTCACTCTGTCTCTCTCTCTCTGTCTCTGTGTCACTCACTCTCTCCATCTCTCTCTGTCAAACATTCCCTCTCTGTCACTCACTTTCTCTGTCAGTCTTTCTTTGTGTATCTCTCCCTGTCACTCACTTTCTCTGTCACTCTGTGTCTCTCTCTGTGTCTCCAGGGGGCAGGTGACTGTGCGCTCACATAGGGACCCCGGAGCCGCAGACCCGGGCATTAATGTTCCCCCCACACTA